>CM033349.1:19519027-20119027 GCA_019395295.1 Osmanthus fragrans
GTGGATATCAATGTTGGACCATTTAAATTTCAAAATATTAACAGGTTATTCTACTTGGTATATATTTTTACAAATTAAATAAATGGACATTATCATATAATGCATTCTAACAAGTATGTGCACACCAATGATACTTTCCTATGAGCTTAAAATGTAAGATATCCTATGAAACATTCAAGAGAAAGAGAGAGATTACAAGACATTTTGTTCCCTACCCTATAAACTAGAGAAATAAATATATACATCTTCTTAATCTTTTCTATCTACAAATATGATCATGATTTGTGGCCATTTCCACAATCTCAACATTCCTCTACTCATCTTCTCAAATTTCCACTGTATCAAAGGCTTCACATTTGTTTGAATACAATGATTAATCTTTTATAGCCGTCAATGAGAAAAATCAAATAATTACCCTTTTTCCAAGACTAGACTGGATATGTCAATGGCATCTCACATTCCTTGGAGGTGGTCACCGATGATTCTCTGCCTCCTTGAAGGCTTTTACCGCCAGTACCATAGTCACCATTCCGAGAAGAATTGGCGGTGGAATCGTTTGTGGGGCGGTTTGATCCAGGGAAGCGCCGTGAAATCTGATCGTTGTCGACTCGGTTTCGGCAGCAGCAACACTTCATGCAGGCGTAAATGTAGACTAGGAACCAAAAGAGCCATGGGGAGCCTATTAAGGTTAATGCGGCAATGGGATACCAAGGCTTTGAGAGATTTGGAAAGAAAACATAGAGAGCAAGAAAGATTCCACCGCTTGTTAGGCAGAGGCAGAATAGGGAAGAGACAAGAGGAACCCTAATATCTCCACCCTTTTCTTCCTCCATTTGATAAGAAACACCCCTTCTGTGTCTCTCTCTCTCGAGTATAACAACTACCTATTTTTCTTGATTTCTTGTATTGAGTTGCAGCAATTCAAGAATCTATCTCTTCCTCTCTAGGATTTTTCAATGTAATTAACTTTTGATGGAAAGATTCGATAAAATAATAGGAAAATTCTCTCTCTCTCCGTAGGATTCTTCCAGCCAAACAACGTATGACGGACAGATTCAAAAAATGAAAACAACAGGGCGTTGAAACCGGGAGGTAGTTTTTCAATTTTTGGCAAAATGGAATGCTATGGGTATATGGCAACTAAATATATACACTGTATACACGCACAGCTAAGATTGAATATTTTTACATTTGTAAGATAATAGACAAATAACCTTTTTTTTTAATAGACAAATAACTTGTTAATGAATCGTTTCGTTTAGGGAAATAAGCAATTAATCGTAATATATTATTTCTTCTTGCTTACGTGGTATTTTAGAATGGCACAAAGAAATCATCTTATATATAAATATTAGGAGTGGGAACAAAATGACAAGAGGTATATATATATGTTATAAAAATATGAATATATTACTATATCTATAGTATTAACGGAAAGAAATATAAAAGTTGATAAATATATATATGTATATATATATATATATATGTGTGTGTGTGTGTGTGTGTGTGTGTGTGTGTGTGTGTGTGTGTTGAAATCTAGAACAATTGAATATTGTAATCTATAATAAAACATGTTGCAACTGATTAATTATAAAGAAAAAGATTTTTTCAATGCTGTTGGTTCGAGTTGGGATACTCCTAAACGTTTGCAATTTCTTCTTGTCAAATTTGAACTTGTAGTTATAACCTGAAATTTCAACAAATTCCTAGACTTGTTGCTTTCTACCTGTGGTGGTTGTTAAAGGATGTAATCTCACATCGATTAAAGATGTAAATATAAGCCAATTTATAAAGTCTTGGGTTACTCTTCTTAATAAAGTTGACATTTTAAGATGGATCCCCAAATCTTAACATGGTATCAGAATCCATTAAACTCCAATGAGCAATTCAATCATTGTAAGACTAAAAAATATGAACATATGAATTTCAAGATTAGTTTGCTCAAACGAACCACCATCTTGCGGGGGCATATTAAGTGATATAATCTTATTTTAGTTGATTATTAGATAAATTCAAAAGCAGCATCGCCTTATTATATATCTCTCGTTATATCTAGTTTTAGTTAAAGTTTTAATTTATAAACAATCTTTGTGAGACGATACTCTACTCTTTTTATACTATGTGTTTTCAATCCTTATACTTGCCCGAACAAATCGCAACACAAAGTATCACAATGTGAGATTAGAGCTAAGGTTTGCTTATTTTAGTTGATTATTAGATAAATTCAAAATCAGCATCTCCTTATTAAATCTCTCTCGTTATAGCTAGTTTTAGTTAAAGTTTTAAGTTATAAACAATCTTTGTGAGACAATGCTCTACTCTTTTTATATTATTTGTTTTCGATCCTTATACTTGCCGAAGAAATTGCAACACAAAGTATCACAATGTGAGATTAGAGCTAAGGTTTGCTTTTGTGTAAACTTTGCTTTGTGCATAATTAATTTTTTTTTAAACAGGGTGGGGCGATCCTCTCCATCCCAGTTATGTAGGAGATTTTCAAGGCCGAGTTGGGACGGGACCGAAGCTGGGCATGAGAAGGATATATCCCTATTTACTACTCCATTTAATTATTTAATATATATATATATATATATATATAAAGTAGTGATAATGTGAATCAGAAGGTCCACCAAGGCATCCATCTATGTTGGCACCTTCACAGTGGCGAATCCAGGACGACGTGTCAGCTAGGGCGGGTTGACTTTGACCGTTGACCCTCGACGGTCAACGATCGTAATAGTCCGATCCGACCGTAAACATGTTCTATTAAACTTTCCTAATTTCCTAATTCTCCAAATTTCACAAATTCTCAATTCCCTAATTAGCTAAACCTAAATTCCCAAATCCCGATTCCCAATTCCCAAACGACAAATCAAAAATTAAAAAATCCTAATTCATAAACCAATCCACAATTCATAATTCATAATTCATAATTCATAAATAAACCCTAATTCATAAATTATAATTCAAAAAACCCTAATTTATAAAACTCTAATTCATAAACCCTAATTCATAAACCAATCCATAATTCATATACAATAATTCATAATTCATAAATCTTATTTCAATTTCCTACTAATTCATAAACCAATCCACAATTCATATACAATAATTCATAATTCATAAATCTTATTTCAATTTCCCACTAATTCATAAACCAATTAAAATATAATCCAAAAAATTAAATTAAATTAAAATTAAAATGGAGAGTGGAATTGGAATATTACCGGCAGAACAAAGAGCAGAGCAGCTATAGTCCTCCCTCTCTCGCACTCCAGCAGCTGCAGTCCTCCCTCCCTCGCACTCCGACAACTCCAATGTATCACTCGCAGTCGTCGTTCCAGACTCCAGAGACCTCTCCACACGGACCACACCATTGTCTAAACTTCACCACACCACTCACCAATCCACCGGACCACCGGTCCTCCCCAGTCCCGCAGTCCCCACTCACTCCGCTCGCCTAGCCACTGCCCACCAATCGCCAGTCACAAGTCTTCCAACCCTAAGTCTCCACACCACACACGATTTAGGAATTGGATTAGTAAAATGAATTTCTATTATTTTGATATATAATTGGATTTTTTTAATTGGGCCATATTTTTAATTGGGTCTTTGTAATTGGGCCTTTTAATTCATAAATCATTAGCCCAATTGCCAAAACACAATTTAAAAAAAAACTTTGGCCCAATCCACAGCCGGTCATCTTCTTCCTTGGCTTCTCCTTCCTCCCTCGCCAGACGCAAACGCCAGCTGCTCTAGCCTCCAAGCTTTCCGGCGTAGCAAATTCTGGCGAAGCCAGCACGCGCGGCCGCGTGAGCTGGCCGGGTATTGGCTCCGCCAATGCACCTTCATAGCAACAAAATAGTGTACCTGTTGAATAAGGAAATGTAAAAAAACCAGCGAAAACGTAACATTTCCATGCTAGCTTATAAAAAACGCGAGGTTAATAATAAACTCAGCAAAGGCATACAGATAAAAGGGCGAACTGTCTCCCTTGTAGAAATCATAAAAAAAGCATATAAGTAGATATTTAAAGTGTGATTTCAAAATCACTGAGTACATAACACATATAGTTGATAAATAACACGTGAATGTAAAACACAATTAGGTATAAACCCACCATTAAATGAACGTCACCTATTATTCTCAAAAATAACTTAATTATCCCCAAAGCATTGAAAGAAATATATAAATACTCTTGTCAAAGAGGAGGGCATGTAAACTCAAATATCTCATTCCCAAATATTCATTTTTCCTCTTACTCATGTTTGAGCATCAACATTAGAGAGTATAGGAGGAGAAAATCCTGGTTAGATAAGGTATTTGTTGATCATAACATTGTGGTCAACAAATTGGCACCTTCTATGAAAAATTAGAACAAAGAAAACTATGCATCTGTCTGGGGAGTTGAGGAATCCATTGAAATCTGCAACGATGATGAGTCAGGCAGAAGTAAATCTAGAAGAAATGAAGATGCTGGAGGTAAAGAGTTCAGTCGTGATCCAATCAGCAGCAATGTGAATACTAAATAGTAGTAAGAAGAGGTTCCGACGAAGCTACAAGTTGATCTATCTCCCACCAACGCTGGCATCTGTGGAAGAAGAATTGACAGCAAACACCATACATGAAATGGCAGAAGCTAATGGTGGAAAACGCTCTCAGCATACGAAGATAAGAAATTCGAGAGGTAAATCTATAGGACAGGGTACAGCTTTTAAAAACTATGCAAGATCAGGTAATTTGAAATCAATAATTTCTTCTATTAAATCTATAGAACCTGGGAACGGAAACTCAAATCTTGAGGATGAGGTAGTAGCCATCTAGGTAATGATACTGGAGAATGTTTTCACAATATGCTTTTAGACAATGGAAACTTGGTGAATGTTTTATGAAGACGCTTCTGATCGAATAAAAAAATATAACCTCTTGATTCCAGTGTTGGAGCCTTACTACTTTACTAGACGAGGCTAAATGCCTCACTAGAAAGATAGGAGAGGAATTGATGAGATCACGGGAAGGGGAATCGCACGGAACTCGCGAAATTAGTTCGAAAACTCCGGAAAAGTCCAAATTCAGGTTATAGACGGTAGAATCTTGACCCGAGCCTCACGAATCAACACTACACCAAAAAACATCTTTTGCAGCGGCCAAAAAACGCTGCAAAAGGCCTTTTGCAGCGTTTTTCGTGTGTTGCGGAGGTCGGTGTTGCTATTGAGAGAAGACTTTTTGCAGCGTTTATTCACCGTTGCAAAAAGGTCTTTTGCAGCGTTTTTTCAACGTTGCCAAAGGGTCTTTTGCAACGTTTTTTAAACGTTGCGACAGATTTTTTGCAGCGTTTATTCACCATTGCAAAAGAGTCTTTTGCAACATTTTTTCAACGTTACCAAAGAGTCTTTTGCAACGTTTTTTAAACATTGCGAAAAATCTTTTGCAACGTTTAAAAAACGCTGCAAAAAATGACTAGGGATTTTTTTTTTTTTTTTTTTTTTTTAAATACTATTAATGTTAATTGAATGGCAGAAATTAAAAGGACACTTTGTGAACAAATTTTGAAATTGCATAAAAATTAATAATTTCATTACAAATTTTTGGATCAAGACAACATTAGAATTTTTCTACATCTCTAGCCAATCCTGAAAGATTAACATCTCCATTGGAATTTTTCTTGGGAAGAGCTTCTTTAGGAGAGTAAGCTTCAACAAGAATTTCACGCTTATTGCAAAAAGATGAAGACTAGTCGTCAAATATGCGAGGAACTGGATGACTCTAATGGGATCCCTTTAATCACTTGGTTTGTTACATCTTCCTCGGTGTATTCTTTGTTAGACTGTACCATCTCACTAGACCTGTAATGAGAAGAATAGAATTTAAATTATATACAACAATTAAATTATAGGAGGCCCAAGCATATTAAATACATAGGTGTAAAGGATAATTGCACCAACCTATGAACAAAATAAATTGTTAAGTAAACAGAAATACATTATGGTAAAGTACGCATATATACTTGTGTGCTGAAATCCATAAGATTTTGAAATATTCATTTATTTGCAGTAACCCGAATATCTAAGAGCAGAGTGAGTGAAAAGGTATAAAGGGCTGCTTTCATACTAGAAGTTACAAATTCGGTTTCCTCCATGATAATATAGAACTTCTCACATAAAAATGAAAGTGAAATCAAGTAAAGGTGAGTTGCAGTGCCAGCAAACATTTTCTAGTTAAAACTTACCATTGGCCGAATGAGATGTAGGTATTTCCATCTTCAGAACATTTATCAGAGTCCCCAAAAGGATTGGATTTATCCCGACATAATGCAGCAATCAAGACAAGTGGCAGATTCCCAATATTACCTGACAAAAGCAAGTTCCAGAATATTCAAGAAAACTAGAGTTATTGTAACATGACCTATCTGTGTGTTCAAGCCATTCAAGTTTCAAAGTTTATTGTACTGAATACAGAGATTAGTATATAACATACTGAATATTCAAGTAGAGTGCAAGAACCCGAAAATAACAAAAACTTTTAACCATCTCTATTTTCAATGAAATCCTAATTCATACAACATAATAGCTTTACATCTGGTCAACTGGATGATCTGGGTTCATCCATCTCCCAAAAAATGTGGACCAAACAATACATTGTATATATGGCTCTACATATAATTAGAGGTCATCTTCTGGTCCTTCTTTATTTTCCATTACTCTTTAAAAATATTGCTCGGTTCGATTCTTATTTCTTCCAACTATGTTCTCACCATGTTGTTCAGTCTCCTAGAACTAAACTCTTAGATGCAGCCGCCTCCGTCCATCGGCAATCCACTCCTGACTGTCATTTGGATTTTAGAAAACTAACGAGCGCCAACAAGAAGAAGAATGAAGGGGAAAGTGCAGTCCGTGATACAAATGCAACACTGGGTGATTCAATCTCTATTGTTGCTTTTTCTTGTTTTTCCCAATTAGTTTATACCTTTAAATCTCAATTCGTAATATATTAAATACAGTATGTTGGCTGAACATATTTGTAAATTAGTTATTATTGACTTCCACGGAACAGTTCTCAAACTCACTGTCTTAATTTTTCAGTCTTAGCAAAAACTCCCAAGCTTGATTATTGATTAGAATCAAAATTGCACTGTAAAGATGACAGAGCACAAAATAACTGAAAATTTATGTCCAAATTTAATACTTACCAATCCCGATATGTATAATGGTAAACTTGAAGAATGGGTATGGAGGACGGACAATCAATGCAACAATGAGACCTATAATGGATCCTGATATCGTGGCAAGAACAACATTGAAAGGAATAAACCACCTACAAATTGACAAAAATGTCAGTTGGGCTCTTAAAACTGATTATTGTAATTTAAAATGAGCAAGCGAGTTAATATCTAATCCTTACCATTGAATCATTTTCTCAAAAGTAATTCTTGTCCAAGTTGAGAGAATATCAAACATGGGAGCAAAAGCGAGAAAACCAGCTGCATCAAGTCAGAATAATTTTTTATCAAACTCTACACAAAGGGATTATGAAATTAAGTTGATTTCACCTCCTCTTGACCTATACTCTGTCCTTGACAACTGCAGATGTGAGATAATTTCAGATCTGTGCATAAACAAAATCAACCTGGTTGTGAAGAAGCTAGCAATAGATCAACACCAAGAAGATCCTGAAGAAAATCTCCACCAGATGAGCCAGGTGCCAAAACATCGTCTGAACTAAAATCAAGCAGATCAACAAGTGGAGTTGAAGTAGGTTTAGCAATTCCATTTGGAAAATTCAGTGGAGCTCCTTGGGAAGTTGAAACCGCTGCTGGCACAGAACCAGCCCTCCTTCCACTATAGGTTGCCTCATCAAGGACCGACATTCTTTTAACCAATGCCGACCTGAACATATGCAATCCAGCAGCTTTTTAACCTATATAAATAACATAAAAATTGTGCAATTAAAAAGCTTAATGTATTTCTCCCTTTTTATTCCTAATATTCTGGTGCTTCTCGATAATAGAATTAAATTCAATGGCGCTCTGTTGCAATTCAAGTACAAGGCTTCCTTTGTAATGAATGACTATATCACAGTATGTCTTTCTTAAGGGGGGAAAGTCACATAATTTTTTTCTAATGTAGTCTATTAGTCCATTACCTTATGAGACTCTGAGAAGTCAAAAATAATATATAGGAATGCTGAATAGTAGTAGCTGGATAAGGGTTAATCTTCCTTCCTCAAGAAAGATTTTTTTCACCCATACAACCTCCTAAACAAGTCGTCATTCAAAGACCAATCCCCTATGCAGAAAGCCAATTAACATAATCTATTTTTATGAACTCGGGCAACTAGTTGGAGAGCTCTTTGGTACATTCGAACTATGTTGGCACCCACCATTAAGCCTTCCAACCAGCAAACCCCTAAATTTATCAAAAAGAAAACAATCAATCCAATCATTTACAATCAAATAGACACTACAAGCTAAGAAATGCGAAAAGTACAACAACCGAACATATCACTTGAAACCAAACTTGAACAGAACTGTGGTGTTGTATGCCATCATGAATCAGATTGGCTGGTCGCTGCATATGCTGCTAATGATTTTACTACTCTAAGGGCCTCTCGATATATGTGTTATACCTTGAAATTAACATGATCTTCAACCTTTAAAAAATCAATCTTTAAACACTAATCCTCCACTTCATTTTCATATATTCATCTGCCAATTAGGACTTGGAAGTTTCATTACTTGCATTTGGATATCTCAGATTGGAATATGAGTAACCGAGAAGTGAATACAGATAGTTGAACTGGAAATAAATTAGAGCTAAAAGTGGAGGAACAAACACGAGAGTTGGGTATCTCAGATTGGAATAGTCTAATTTTGCCAACACCAAGTGCCACAACTAAAGAACAATTTCATTAAGACTATAAATCAAACACTTTCCTAGCAAACATCAAATAACAAAAAATAACAACAATAGATAGCAGAATTCACTTACCAGGGCAATGGTAGGCAGCCCAATTTCAAAACAAAAAACTAAAACTAAAAAAAAAAAAAAAAGGAAGAAGACGAACCAGGCACATCCCCATTCCCATCTTCAGTCTCTTCTTTTCGATTCACCCTAAAGCTCTCTCTCCCCAAGTCGAATCATTTCTCAATCTCTTCAGGGTTTTTATCAAAGTGTTTGATGTTCAGTGGAAGGAGAGAAGCAGGGGTGGGATTGCAGGTCAATTTGCTGCCAAATCTGCTCGACGTCAAACCGATCGAGAATCCACCTATGATGTCAAATCATAATTTCAAATGATAGAGGAGAGGCGAAAGCGAAGAGGAGGGGCAGAGCTGAGAGGAGAGGAGAGGCGGCGAGGAGCTAGGGTTAATGTTAAATCCATTTGATTTAGAAGGGTTTTGGGGAAAAAATTACGCGAAACTACCAGAAATTAAAATAAAAAAAATCTTTCTCAACGTTTTTTAAACGTTGCGAAAGAAGATACATCTTTTACAACGTTTAAAAAACGCTGCAAAAAACACTTTTCGCAACGTTTTATAAACGCTGCAAAATGCTTTGTCTTCCGCAACGTTTTTTAAACGTTGTAAAAAATAAAAAATTGTGCAACACTACAAAAATGTTGTAAAAAGGCAACATTAGCAACTTAGCAACATTTACATAAAAAATGTTGCCAAAACTCAATTTTGTTAAGCAATGGCAACATTCACGTATTAGAATGTTGCGATAGATCCCTTTAGCAACATTTAATTATCAAATGTTGCCTTTTATGTGTTGTAACTGCTGTTTTTTGGTGTAGTGCAAGAACCTAAGATATATTAAACCTTAGACCCATTGATATGCGGAAACAAGAAAATTGATTTGCAAACTCCATAAATGGTGCCTAATCATTTGATAAATTCTAAGATTTTGAACGCCACAAGTATAAAAAAACATTTGATAAGTTCCAAAGTTCAATCAAGAACCAATGGAGAGAAAATCTCAATTCATAATAATTAAAAACTTGTTTACAATGAAGAAATAAATCCTATTTATATGGAAAACCTGGGAACTAATTAAAAAACGAAATAAACTCCTAAAATATGGAAAGTTACAAAAATATAAGAATTCTAGGCTAAATAAAACTCTCGTGCAAAAAAGGAAAAATCCGTACCAGAAAATAACCATGTGATTGCAAGGGCTTAATCCATGCGATCGCATGGAAGGTCTTGAGTCTGCCCTTTTATTCTTGGTCTCCTTTGTGCAATCGCATGAGTCGTATAACTACACGGTCGCATAGATCTACGAATCATGCCCATTTTCATTGGTTTGAACCAAGTTGAGCCGGGTCTCCTCGGTCTTTGACCTCAATATGAGACTTGTTATTTTGCTTATCAACTTGATAAGTTGTGGCACATCCCGAATCATATCATCATCTGTCTCTTCGAAAGGAATCGACTTCGAATCCGAAGCCAAGTTATAGCCTTTAGTTCCAATCATGGCGAGAACACGAAATGGTCCATCTCCTCTAGGATGTAGTTTGGACCTTTTTTAAATTCTTTCTCGCCTCTTTCGTATGAACACCCAATAACCATCATGTAGATCAAAGTGTGCTCATCCTAATGGCTACCTTTTGCAAGTTTGAGATGCTTCAAAGACCCATGTCTTACCCGGCCTAAGTGCTTTTAGCAATGACACTGCAAATGGACTCATGTCTCCCATATTTTCAACTTGATATTTCAATCCACTGCATATGAATTCATTCCATGACAGCTTCTTCCCCTCTTCAGGGATCACAAAGTTAACCTCCGGTAGTAAAGAGATTTCCAAGTTGTTGTTTAGTAGACTTGTTTCCATGAATCAAGCCTTCAAAATTTCGCAAGACAGAAATAGCAAAACTAGGGAGGGAATTGTTAATTCTCACTAAAATCTTTTCAACTCTGCTCTCATTTTCATGCAAGCTCTCTTTTGTCTTTTCTTTTCTCTCCGAAGACTTTTCTCTCTTCTCTCTTGTGACTCCTCTTTTCCGTTAGCCACTACTCCACTCTCATTTTCTTTTTCACTCTTTTGTGGTTTTACTCCTTTTTCATCAAACTTAGCCACCTCACTATTTTTTCTTTTTTTCCTCTCTTTCTCACTTCTCACTTTGAGTTGATCCTCATATGCTTGTTTTAGTGTCAAGCTAGCCAGAGTATTTTTTTTCGTCCCGAAGAAACCTATACATGTTCCTTCCCGTATCATAAACAGTCTTCCTCTCATGCCTCCAAGATCTCCCAAACAAGATATGAAAAGATTTTAATGACACTACATCACATCAAATTCCATCACTATATCTCCCAATGGTGAATTTCAATAGAACATGCTTGGTCACATCTACCTTCACACACTTCTTCACCCAAATCATCCTATAAGGCCTAGGGTGTTTCTATAAAGGTAACCCCAATTTTTTAACTACCGTGATACTAGCCAAATTTGATATGTACACCTTAGCAATAGCCAGACTGCATATCGTACTCCCCACAAAAAATCGAGTTCGGAAAATATGCTCCCGATTACCATCCATCCTTTATGTAGGTTTTTTTTATACTTAAAAATTGAAACTGTAAACTACTGGTAATTTTCAGAATTAAATAATAATTTTTATTTATTTATTTTAGATTTTTTAAATTTTGAATTTTTTTTAAACTCGAAGATTCGACAACAAGACCAGCAAAATAGACAGAAGTTTATTTGGATGCTAGATTAGCCCAATTTTTTTTTTTGACTCTTTCTTGAAATTTATTGGATAAAAAAACTCAAAAATTATTATTGACGAACAACAAAAAAAAAAAACAAAACAAAAGACTCAAAAGAAAGAAAAATGATAGAACCTGAATTTAGAGCACAAGCTTTGATACCAAATGATGAGATCCTGGGAAGGAAAATGGCATGGAAGTCGCGGAATTATTTTGAAAACATCGAAAAAGTCCAAATTCAGGTTATAGACAGTAGAATCTTGATCTGAGCCTCACGAATCAAGAATTTAAGGTATATTAAACTTTAGACCCGTTGATATGCGGAAACAAGAATCTCGATTTGCGAACGCCACAAAGGGTGTCGAATCCTTTGATAAGTTCAAAGATTTTGAACCCCACAAATATAAAAATATTTGATAAGTTCTAAAGTTCAATCAAGAACCAATGGAGAGAAAATCTCAATTCATAATAATTAAAAACTTGTTTACAATGAAGAAATAAATCATATTTATATGGAAAACCTGGGAACTAATTAAAAAAGAAATAAACTCCTAAAATATGGAAATTGACCAAAATATAAGAATTTTAGGATAAATAAAACTCTTGCACGAAAAAGGAAAAATCTGTGCCAGAAAGTAACCATGCGATCGCATGGAAGGTCTTGAGTTTGCCTTTTTATTCTCGGGTCTCCCTTGTGTGACCGCATGCGTCGTATAACTATGCGGTCGCATAGCTCTACGAATCGAGCTCATTTTCATTGGCTTGAACCAAGTTAACCCGGCTCTCCTCGGTCTTCGACCCCAACATGAGACTTGTTTTACTTGTCAACTTGATAAGTTGTGGCGCATCCCGGATCATATCAGGAATCCTAGGCATATATGGAAATATGAATTTCTACGTCATTACGGAAAAATCTATGTATAATCGAATCTTTAGACAGCTTGTCATGAAACAGGCGGACATAATTGTTTTCTTCCATCAGTTACATGTGAGATTCTCCACGAATAAAGGATAAACCTCCATAAAACATACTCAAGATGTCTTACGAAGAAAACATCTAAATGACCCAGTGGAAAGATCCTTAAATGCCTCCTTACGAGAAATGTAATTGCTATATTTGAGACAAGTAATCCCCAAAAAAACTTGAAATTGATGATCCAATTGATCTTTGCATAACTGACTGCATGTCCACAGCTACTGCAATCGAAGAACTAATCATATCTCTACTGTGGTTGATGAGTTCTTCAAATGACACTTAAGTCCACAAAGTGCTATTGCTATCTAAAAGTAGTAAATCCCTTCTCGATTATGATGATTCCACCTCATCCAATTAGTATTGTAGTCGTGTATGAAAAGAAGAATAAACATTTTCATATAGCAACTACTTACTAATGAGTGCTGCATCTTTAGAATTATAACATTTTCATTGCATATAAGCTACTAATACGCAGAGGCGATCTTGAGGGTGTGTAAGTTAAGCGATGCACAGAGCCTCAACATTATAGGTGTACCAAAGAATTTTTGTTGTAGGTGTATTTATATTTGAAAAATTGCAACTTGGTCCCTAACCTTTCCATTTTTCATAGACTTTACCCTAACATTCATTTTGTGCCAACGGAGGTCCCCAACCTTTCATATTTATACAGCTGGGGTCCATCTTGACGGAAAACGTCCAAAACGCCATCAGTTGACCTGGAAAATTTCATCCATACACTATTTCTCCTTTCATACTATTCAAATCAATGTACATTTCCCTCCATTTCATTGGATTTTTACTCTCTCTTATCTCTATTTCGATAATTGTCAGAAGCTTTTCATAAAGGAGAACGAGATGAATGTTTGTAGATGTGGGTTCCATGTGGAGATTAAGACCTCATGGACATACTTGAACCGAGGAAGAAGGTTTTTTAGATCCCCATGATACTAGGATATGGGTGGAAATAATTTCTTCAACTAGTGCAACCCGCCAATGTGTGAGAGATCGAATAAAATGATCCCTAGACTTCTACGGGTTAGGAGTGAGATAGAAACTGAAATAAACACTCTCTGTTCAAGAAGCCATAGTGCATGGAAGACTTTTAAACCAGTAGCATCATAAATTCCAAACCTTTTAATAAGTTGTATATGAGATCCTTAACCTTATATGAAATTTGTAGACAAGGTTCGAACTAAATATGACCATTTCCAAACTCGTTTCACTTCCAAAAATTACAACACAAAATCGAAAGTATAGTAGTGAATTAAAGTATTGCAATGCTAAATATCATTTTCATTTTCAATTGGAATATGCATCACCAAAAGAGAGTTTCAAGACTATACAAAAGACCTTTATTAAGTTTCCCTTACAAAAGATCATTGACATTGCAAAAGCAGCCTAACATTTCAACACATTTTTAATAAAAGCTAACTTTTTTTTCTTGCATATTTGCGTGTGCTTGAGCCTCATTGGATGTAGATATTTTTTTCTTGCCTTTTGATGTTGTTAGCTGTGATTGTTGCTGTGTATCTGATTGCGAACCTAGCTGGAAACTTACATTTGTATGACCACCACCGATTTTGAAAATGATTAGTTGCCGACATTAGTGATGGTGGTGGTGAGGAGATTTCTGGTTTTGATTGAGTGAGGGTTGGAGTGGAGTGGGACGAAGAAGGGTTTATATTTATATTTTTATTTTTTTGGTTTTTCAATTTAATTTTTAACTTATTTAATGTGAGAAAAAACGAAGTTACTCTTTTACCCTTACTTAAAATGGTCAAAATTGATCAGATTTTGACTTTTTTGGTTAACTAACGGTCAAATGGATGGATTCCATCCAATTGGACCCCAACTGCTAACTTATCAAAGGTTTGGGACCGCTGATCCCACAAATTGAAAGTTAGGATAAAGTCTGTACTATTATGCTTTTGAAAGAAAAAAATATATATTTTAAACTATCTATTTTATTGATCCAATCCCAAATACACAATTAGCTTTATTAACCAATTATCAATTCAACAAAATAATAAGCTATCCAAAATTCAAATGATTAAAGTGAGGAGTGAAAAGCTAACTCCAGATCCCTTTTTGCCATTTTCCTCTTTCCCTCCCTTTAACCCACAAAGGACAATCAAACATAGAAGAGAAGAAACCCTACCATTAGTCTTTGTTGCTTGCTCTGCAATAGTACAATCTATATTGTAATATCGTCAATTTATTTGTGACGGTTGTCCACTTGTTAATTGCTATTTCGTGATTTATTTATTATTATTATTATTATTTTTTGGTCGTAACATTGCCATTTATTTTACTCATATGAAATTGCACAAAGAGGTTAGTAACTTTGGTGGTTCTTTATTGATGATATATTTATTTTGACGAAGTTCAAGTGGTACTTTTAGCTTTACTTGTACTTTTTCTATTCACAAAAATATATATATATATATATATATATATATTAACTATCATGTTTTTGCAATGAAATAATATTATTGGAATTTTTTTTTCTTCATATATTTTTTGTTTACATGAAAAGGCCACAAGTTTAAAATGTGACACAAAACACCCAAGATTTTAGGACCGGCTTGCTAATACATTAACAACCCTAAAGGGCCACATATAATCCTATCACACTATGATGATCCACATATAAAATTTCATAATGATCTCAAGTTTAAGGATATGTTTCACAATTGTGAGGTAGAGATAATCTAGTACTAGTAAGATCGTCATCCGTGTGGAATCTTTACTACGGGTCTCCAATGAACGTGTTCAAGTTGCAAGCATCAAGTGCTTGCACGAGCATCCCTACGAGCCCAATAAGTGAGATTGAATACTCTCTTCGAGAGTACAATACATGCTAACTTGTATGGACTAATGATATATGTACCTCATTATTTCATATGGTCAGGAATAGTTCAAGAATAAATCAACACAACATCAATCTCACTATCACAACCCTCATCGATCAGTACATCTCTTGAATTTATTCTTTGGATTCCATGAAGTAATTATCCATTAAAAACGTAATAAAATAAATATATGCCATAATTATAAATTGCAATGATAATATTAAAATAGTTACATAATCTAAACAATTGGATCTAGAAGAAATGATATAAAAGTAAATACAAGATTTGTTTTCACAGAAGTTTGACTGATATGGTCTACATCTTGAGGCCTGTTGGAGGGATAGGGGATTATCTCCCGGGTCAAACCCGGGAGCCCCCTAATTGGAGGGGGGCCTGAATCCCGTATCCAAGGGGATTATTTCATCTTCATTTTATTTCACTCTTCAAAATAGTACAATAGATTATTAATGGAAACACGAATTCTAAATCCACTGAAAAAACCATCGTAATCTCCAACCAAAAACCTTCCGTCCTCTAATATGACCACTAACTACTCAAGATAGTGTATTACAAGAAGATGTTTAATCATTCAATCAAGACTCAAACCCTAGGACCAAAAGAAAGAAAGAAAGAAAGATATATTGTAGTTCGTTCAACCACCTAGTCATTTTGACTGGACAGCAAATTACATGAGATGTCTCCAATAAATCAAGATCAAACGCTCAGCATTCAACCACAATTTTATTGATGATTGCACTAGATATACCTATATTTACTTAATGAAACATAAAAGTGAGGCTTTTGATATATTTAAAGTATATAAAAATGAGGTTGAAAATCACCTAAATAAGAAAATAAAAACTTTAAGAAGTGATAAATGTGCTGAATACTTCTCTAGTGATTTCAACCTTTTTTGTGAATAACATGACATAATTCACCAATATTCGGCACCTAGAACACCGGAACAAAATGGTTTGACTGAAAGAAAAAATAGAACTTTAGTTGAAATGATAAATGCCATACTTACCTATGCTAAGTTTTCATTTAATTTGTGGGGCGAGACCTTGTTATGTGCATGTATAATACTAAATAGAATTCCTTCTAAACAAATTAAGATTTCTCCTTATGAATCTTGGAAAGGAAGAAAACCTAACATTGGATACTTCAAAGTGTAGAAGTGTCTTGCTTATTGTAAGTACACAAACCCTAATAGGACCAAGTTGGATCCAAGAGACATTAAATGTGCCTTTGTTGGATATGCTAGCAATAGCAAATCATACAGATTATTAAATTTGGAGATTAATGTGATTATTGAATCAAGTGATGTAGTGTTCTTTGAGGATTTGTTAAGGTGATTATATTGTCACCACAGATGGTATTTGTATAATTACAGAGAAGCAGAAGGAGAGAGGGCTAATCAGAACAAATCTTCAAACAATGAAGAAAGTGTAAGGTTTTAATCGATTATGTGGGCTTATATGTGAAATATTGTGTATTGAATTAAAGACTATCAATTTTGGTTAAACCCGTCTGGGTTTTAATGCATCCAATTAAAGTATAGGCTTTTATGTGTAGAGACCAAGCCTGTTCCTAATTCATGATGGACCGAATTAGGTTAACTAGGCAATCTATATATATATAGGGTTATGGTCCCCGGATCACACGTTCTGTATTCATTCTATTCTGGATCCCATCGCCAGAGAGAAACAAAGGAACAACGTGTCGATCTGGAAGACTAAAGCCGCAGGAATTATTCATTACAATAATAATGTCTGATTCAGGTACGCTTCCGCTTTCAGTCACATGTTCTTGATGATCCAACGTGATCGATCTGACTAAATTAACGGTAATTAATTTATTCCAACAGAAAGGGATTGATAGTTCAAAACTTGAGGTGATATTATTGTAGAGGAAGCGTTCAGTCCCGACCCCACCCCACTCCCATCCAATGTCAGTGTAATATGAGTAGATGTATGCACCAATCTAATATATTAGGTAATGGGATTTGTGCTTTCCCCGTGGTTGAACATAGAAGAAAATGTATGTCGTGTATAAGAAGGCCAAGTACTTGACTGCCTAAATTAATTAACAATACTTATTTCGTGACATGGCTTCCAACCATTTCAAGTCCGGTAACTTCTCAATTATGTCACTATAAGATTGATAGTCAACCAGTGTCTTATACACTCCATTTAGGAGTCGTTGAACTTCGAGAATCACACTGAACACCCGACATGCAGGATTTTAGTAAACATACAGTACGGTATCTATTAACATCTACCACATCAGACCATAAAGCAGTAGTATGCTTCTAGAATTACAACCTCAGCTTCAACCGACAGAAATATGCTGGTAGTCTTATGTAATTATCTAGTCACAAAAAAATGAACTATTGTTTTAGAAATAAAGTCCATCCAGAATGATACAGGACAAATGGTAGAAATTTCGTAAACCAAATACCATGAAACTGTAGAACAAATTATGCATTGAATCTGATCTACTCAATTAAGAACAGGAATACTCAGAGAACTATCCCAACAGGTACACTGGAAATAAAGTCACTTCATAATTTACTTTCATGAATTCACTAACCGAAGTCAATGGTATTAAGCAATTTGAAAACTAAAGCATGCATTTCAGACGAGTTTTGAATTCATTTTCGGTTTTAAGTTTTAAGGTTCAATTTTAAGATTTGCAAAAAAATATAGATGATTAGTCATTTTTAAAAAAATAAATAAATAAATTGTCTCAGAATAGAAAAATTGAAAAACACGTTTGTATAGAATTTTTAAAAATAATTTTATGATATTTTATTATACGATTAAACTAGAACAATTTTATGCTAATATTTATCAAATAATACACGTTTTAAAAGGTTGATAAATCTTATAAAAAAGAATTTTCTCTACAAAAATAAAATAAAATAAATAATAAATTAAATTGAAAATAAAAAATAAAATTTAATGACGTGAATTGAAAACTACCAAATATGATTTTGAATTATAAGATTGTAGTTGTTGACGTCAAAAAATGTAAACACTTGATTTGCGACAGTTTTAAAAAAAAGGGGCCGGATTTCTTGAGTATTTCACGTAACTCCTGAAGTAAAAATGATGTTTTTTTTTTTTTTTTTTTTACTTTTATGGTGTTTTTCTTCTCCCCCCTTAAGTAAAAGGGGTTTTTCCTTTTATAGGTAGGTTTTGATAAAAATGGTCGAGCAGACATCAAATCAATTGCTTCATACATTATGCCGAGCTCAGAATTGTGTGCCATCATCCTCGGTTGTGATTGACTAATGAGGTCGGTTCCCATCAAATCCTAATCATTCTGTGTTGCCAGTCAATTATTACCTTTGCGTGGAAGTTAGCAACAAAAGTGGCTAATTGGTCCAGGAGGGCAGCGTTGCCGTCCTCCCCTCCAAGTGTACTTGACTTGATTGGGCAAGCTGTGAAAGTAATGTAATCATTATGTCCCCTGAAATGACGACGGCATTCTAGCAAGGCTGCTAGAGACAACCGATCTGGGGTTGATAACCGAACTGCCAACTGAAAGTCATTAATACTAAAAGCATAATATTTGACCTCGGACTTCGGTGGTCAACAATTACCCCCCAGGTTAGTCCGTCCGATATATACGGACTGATCTTAGTAAGGCAGACACGTCTTTTTAGAACATTAATTGCTTAAATATTGAAGACGAAGGATCAGGTGACAGGTGGCTGTGAGATGTCACGCACTGGCTGAATGCGTAGTTTTGAGGCAATGAATCTGGGCCCTTCTTTTTCGCAGATCTAACGGTCGAGATGGAGACCCTTTGCATTCCTTCCTTTTTAAATACCATCTCCTGTCATTTTCACCATTTTTCTTCGAAAGTTTCTTCTCCCGAGCACGGTAGCGAATCCACCCTTAGTTCTTCCAGCCCTAGCCGAGTAAAGTCGTCCATTCAAGTATTCTATTTCTTAAGAACACGTGTATTTTTGTTTCTTTTTTTCTTTCTTTCAATCTTTTATGAGTTCGGACGAATCCAGGGTTTTATCCTAGGGCAACCAGCAAGAATAGTCAGTTATTCCCTCCCCTCTTTATCTTCTTCTGATTGTCAGGAGATTTTTTTCTCCAATTCCGTTGTCAGTTTTAACCCGGTAGAAGTAGGTTGGTCTAGGGAAATGAGCTCTGATAACGAGGGTTCTAGGGCTGAGGGCGTAGGTTCTCATGATAATAGTGGGGCAGATGAGTTCGGCGAGTGGGGAGCGAGCTCGTATAGGTCGGTGGTTACGGGAGATATGCTGGCGAACTGGAGGGATAAGTATAGCATACCTCGGTCGATAGAATTAATGGTCTCAGAACCTTCCGATCGAGCTAATATCCCACCCAGGGATGTATTGCTCTTAATTCGGCCATCCTTAACGCTAGACTTAGGTTGCCCTTTCCTAGGATAATCCGTAGGTTTTTGTCCTACTGGGGTATAGCTCCCACCCAGCTATGCCCTAACGGGTGGCGAACGTTGATCGCCACCTTGATTTTATGGAATAGAATGGGTTATCCCGAGCTGGGAGTGGAGCAGTTCAACTCCTTCTTTACTTTCAAAGAGGATGGGAAGAACTCGGGCTGGTGGTATACCAATGTCAGGCCAAGGACGGGGAGATCCTTAGTTTTAGATACCCCTTCTTCAATAAAAAGGTAGAAGAAGGAGTTCTTCTTTGTTCTGGGAGAGTGGCAGTTCTACCCAGCTGAGGAAGATAGGGAAGATGTCGTCCCAGCCTTGTACCATCCCTTACGTAAGTTTAGTAACTTCTTGCTCTTAGCCGAACTAACATTATGAAAATTCTAATAGCTTTGTTCTTTTTGCAGATCAGAAGGTCGGTAATTTGAGCACCGCCGACCAAAGACGTGCAGACGCAATCAGAGGTCTGAACAAAAGACAAAGGTCGTGTAAGTTCCTGATTTCGGAGGAAAACCTTTTCCAGGCCGGTTTGCTTCGCATTCAACCTGAAGGGCAGGCTGTTGGAACTTCATCCTCCCACCCTACTGCGCTTAGTAAGTATTTTTACTGAGCTCATCCACTTTCGATAAATTATCGTATGCTTTTAGCCTTTGTTCTTATGTTTGTTTGTTTTTTTTTTTTTTTTTTTTAGATCCTCGCGAAGAGATGTTAAGCTTGAAAGCCGCAAAGGAAGCTGCAGCTAAAAAGGGGAAAAGGAAAGATCCCCCAGCTGTGACGGTGGCCAGACCTCCGGTGGATGAGGTCGAGGTGGAGGAAGTGGCTCCACTTCTGAAGAAAAGGGGTACTGGAACACTCCGGAGTGCGGCTCCAACTCTGGTGACGGCCGTCGAGCTGATCTCGCCTGAAGTCACCCAATGAGGACTTCCCCAGTTCGGACACCACTGCATGCCATGGAGGCTGGCTCTTCAAGGACGCAAGAAAGTTGTCCAGACCTCCAAAGGCCGAACTTGGAGGCTCTCATAGGGCATCGTCCAGAGATTTTCTTGGACTATCTCCGAGCTCTGTTTCCGACGAGAGAGGCCACTGCAGCTCTGCCATCTCCCCTCGGAGACTCCGCCAACTTACTCACTCGGAGTTGGAGCGAAAAAGAGTTGAACTTTGCTGCCGAAATGCCAATGGAGGAGCAGATAGTAGCTGCTTAGTTGCACAGCCACAGATCGGTCCTATACATGATGTCTGTGGCGGAGAAGGTATATTTTTTCGACTTTAGATTTTGAGTTCTTCACAGTACTTAAATAAATGACCTAATATAAATCCTTTGTGGTTGTAGGTGAAGGCTGAGCTGGACAAGCTACTGGAGACAAGGGATCAGGCCATGAGCCTTTTTGATAAAGTGGAGCAGGAGAGGACTGCCTTTGTTGCAGAGAAGCTCAGCTACGTGGATAAGCTGAATAGGATGGGGGTGGAGCTGGAGGCGAAGTTAGGCTCAGAGCTGCGACTTCTAGATGATAATGCCGCCCTGCAGGCTTGGGGAGAAAGAGCAAGTAAAAAGGCTGCAGAAGAGAAGAAGCGGGCTGATGACCTCCAAGCTCAGCTAGACATGGAGCGAGCTAAGGCAGTAGAGGAGCAGTTTCTTGCTAAGAAGAAAGTGGAAGAGGCTGAGACTAGGACGGTGAATGTTGTGGACCTATGAAGGGCATCGAGTGAATTTGATGCCGTTTCCCAGGATGCATATATGGTGGCCTTAGAGGAGATCGTGAAGTACATCAGCAAGGAGCGGCCGAACTTTGATGTGGCGTTTCTTGAAGTAGCCCTGGAAGAGCAGAGGAAAGAGCTGGAGCGCCTATCTGCTGAGGCCGGAGTTCGCCTTTCCCATGGAGACGATGAGGCCGGGAAAGAAGCTTCTTCTTCTCAGGCTCTTTAGCTAGGCTAGATTTATTTTTTCTTTTACTATGTTGTATAAACCATAACAATTTTTGTAATGAATTCCAAATCTTTACTTAAATATGATCTTCATTTGTGTTTTTATAAAATTTTGTTAATCAAATGTCTATTTGTTTCGCTCAAGTCCTTTTGATAATAAAATGTCCACAAGAACCTTAGTTCGACTCACCTGGGCAAAATGAGACTAATATGTTTCCTTGAAAGGAAATTTATCTAAGTATCGCAGCACATGCAACCTTAGTTCGGTTCGCTTGTGGAAGTGATGCTAAGATATTTCCTTGATAAGAAATTTATCTAAGTGTTGCAGCACATGCAACCTTAGTTCGGCTCACTTGTAGAAGTGAAGCTAAGATATTTCTTTGATAGGAAATTTATCTAAGTGTTGCAACATATGCAACCTTAGTTCGGCTCACTTGTGGAAGTGAAGCTAAGATGTTTCCTTGATAGGAAATTTATTTAAGTGTTGCAGCACATGCAACCTTAGTTCGGCTCACTTGTGGAAGTGAAGCTAAGTTATTTCCTTGATAGGAAATTTATCTAAGTGTTGCAGCACATGCAACTTTAGTTAGGCTCACTTGTAGAAGTGAAGCTATGATGTTTCCTTGATAGGAAATTTATCTAAATGTTGCAACACATGCAACCTTAGTTCGGCTCACTTGTGGAAGTGAAGCTAAGTTATTTCCTTGATAGGAAATTTATCAAAGTGTTGCAACACATGCAACCTTAGTTCGGCTCACTTGTGGAAGTGAAACTAAGATATTTCCTTGAACAAATCATGTAAGAACAAAGAGACACATTTTATTTTTCATTAATAAAGCCACCTCATTACAACCGTTCCCAGCCTTCCTCTTACATCATTGATAGTACTGACGGAGATGTTCTAGCGTTTCAGGGATGTGGCAAAAGATTTCCTTCCATATCCTTTAGTTCGTAAGCTCCTTTCGGTAATATCTTTGCTACAGTGTAAGGTTCTTCCCAGTTAGGACCAAGACTTCTTGAAGCAATCTCCCTCGTGGCAGTGAAAATTTTTCGCAATACCAAAGATCCAACCTCAAATTCTCTTTTTCGCATTTTTTTATTGTAATAGCGCGCGTTTCTTTGCTTATAGACAGCATTTCTGAGTGTTGCATCATCCCTTCTTTCTTCTAAAAGATCCAATTATCCTCTTAGAGCCTCTTCATTTCCAGCTGAATCGTAAGTAGTAGTTCGAAACGAAGCTATTCCCATCTCCAGAGGGATTACTGCCTCCACGCCAAAAGCTAGAGAAAATGGTGTTTCTCCCGTGCTTGTTCTACCGGTAGTTCGATAAGACCACGAGACGCTGGGGAGTTCATCCACCCATCTACCTTTGAGGACGTCCAGTTTAACTTTTAGTGTATGTTTTATGATCTTGTTTATTGCTTCAACCTGACCATTGGCCTGAGGATGGTTAGGCATGGAGAAGTGTTTCCTGATGCCGAGCTCTTCACGAAAATTGATAAGACGGGTGTTGTCGAATTGTCTTCCATTGTCAGTGACGATGGAATAAGGTATTCTAAATCTGCATATGATGGACTTCCATAAGAAGTCGGTTGTTCTTTGTTCAGTAATCTTCACAAGCGACTCAGCTTCAGCCTATTTAGTGAAGTAATCAACGACTACTATGGCATATTTAGCCCCACCTCATCCCGTGGGCATTGGGCCAATCAGATCGACCCCCATTTTGCAAAGGGCCAAGGCGCAATTATGAAGTTAAGCTCCTGCGAGGGGCTTTGGTGAAGGGGGCGAGGTGTTGGCATTTGTCACATTTTCTCACAAATTGGAGGGCGTCTTTCCTCATGGTGGGCCAAAAATATCCTTGACGTGTGATTTTGTGAGCCAAGGATTGCCCGCCAGAATGGTTTCCACACATCCCTTCATGAATTTCTTGGAGGGCATAACGAGCTTCCTCTTCGTTTAAACACCTTAGCAGGGGAGTTGAGTATCCTTTCCAGTAAAGGGTGTGATTCACTATAGTGTATCTGGCCGATCTAATTCGCAGCCTCCTTGCTTCAGCAAGATCGTCAGGGCAGACCCCGGTTTTTAAGTAGAGGTTGATTTCATCAAGCCAGGTAGGCTTAGGATCTATCCTCATGAACTCTACTTCTTTCTTTTCTATCGCAGGCTGCGAAATCCTTGCAACAGGGATGCTATCAAATTCCGCGATTCCTTCGCTGGTGGCCAACCGAGCTAGAGCATCTGCATGTCCGTTCTGCGATCTTGGTATTTGATTTACCCGGATGGTATGAAAACCTTCGAATTCCTTTCTCGCCACCTTAAGATAATTGTTCATCCTTTCCTCCATAGCTCGGTAGACGTCGTTGATTTGATTAACCACCAGCTGTGAATCGCTGTAAATCATTAGGTTCATGACCTTCATTTCTTGGGCCATTCTCACTCCAGCTATCAAGACTTCATATTCGACCTCGTTGTTGGAAGTGTTGAAATCGAAAGGCAAGGCTTCACAATACAACTGGCGATCCGGACTGATCAACACCACACCAGCTCCAGACCTTATTTTTGTGGATGACACATCGACATAAAGCTCCCATGGAAGTCCCGATTCAATTTTTTCCACTGGTTCCTCGCTGAACTCGGCTATGAAATCAGCGAGCGCTTGCCCCTTGATGGATATGCGAGGTCTGTATTTAATGTCAAATTGTCCTAATTTGACTGTCCACTTAACCATTCGTCCTGAAGTGTCGGGTTTCTGTAAGGTTTGCCTTAATGGAGAATTGGTCAGGATTTCGACGGTATGCTCCAGGAAGTAAGGTCTTAATTTTCTAGCAGCTGTGACAACCGCGTATGCTAATTTTTCCAACGGCGAGTATCTTAACTCCGCCTCATGAAGGGCTTTGCTGGTGTAGTAGACTAGATGTTGTATTCCATCTTCTTCGGTTGCCAGGACTGAGCTTATGGCATGTTCCGATACGACGAGGTAAAGTTGTAAGGTTTCTCCGATCCTCGGTTTGGATAGCAACGGCGGCTGGGCCAACTGCTTTTTTAGCTCGTCAAATGCGTTTTGGCATTCAAGAGTCCAGTCAAAATTTTTCCCGCCTCGCAGCACGTCAAAGAAGGGTTTACACCGATCTGTCGACTTTGATACAAAGCGGCTGAGGGCAGCTACCCTCCCAGTTAGACTCTGAACCTCCTTGGGTTTTCTTGGTGCTTTCATGTCGAGGATAGCTCTTATCTTTTCGGGGTTGGCTTCGATTCCCCGTTGATTAACGATGTAACCCAGAAATTTACCCGAGCTTACGCCAAAAGCACATTTTTTTGGATTCAGCTTCATCTTGTACTTCCTCAGAATTTCAAACATTTCGGCGAGGTGCTGCTGGTGGTCCTCCATCCTCATGCTCTTCACGAGCATGTTATCAACGTAAACTTCCATTTTTCCCGATTTATTGGGCAAACATGGAATTCACCAAGCGTTGATACGTTGCTCCTGCATTTTTAAGACCAAAAAACATCATTTGGTAACAATACAGACCTCGGTCGGTGATGAAAGAAGTGTGTTCTTCGTCTGGCTCATACATGGGTATTTGATTATACCCTGAGTATGCGTCCATGAAGCTAAGCAATCATGTCCAGCAGTAGCGTCCACCATTTGGTCTATTCTGGGCAAGGGAAAGCTATCTTTCGAACAGGCCTTATTGAGGTCGGTGAAATCAATGCACACTTGCCAATCTTCATTGCTCTTTTTAACAAGAACGGGGTTAGCAATCCATTTAGGATAATGAACCTCCCAAATACACTTGTTGCGGAGCAACTTTCGTATTTCTATGTTTAAAGCCTCATATCTATCCGGGTTCAGAGGTCGACGACATTGTAGTTTCGGTCGAGCTTTCGGATCAATATTTAGCTAATGACAGCCAATTTTTGGATCAATTCCTTCCAAATCCTCATGGCTCTATGCGAAAATGTCCAAATTCTGCCGAAGGAAGGACATCATCTGAGCTCGTATCAAAGGTCGTAGCTATTTCCCTATCTTGAGTTCCTTGGTGGGATCTTTTTCGCACACTGATATTAGTTCCAGTTCTTCCACCGGTTCCCTCATTTAGTCTTCATACGGGGATCCAAGGGACCGAGGTCGAGCATCAGACACGTGGTCAAAGGAGGTTGTTTGTTTTGATTTGTTTGAGATCGACCTGTCCTTCGACACATTTCACTTAGTTCCCTATTTTCTTTGATTTCTCCTACTCCATGAGGTGTCGAGAACTTGATTGAGTAGTGGAACAAAGACACCACAGCTCAGAGGTTGAACAGCAAAGGTTGCCCCATCATAGCGTCGTAGGGTGAAATGAAATCTAGGATTACGAACTCAGCGTAAGTTCTCCAATGTCGTGGTATTTCCCCAGCTTCGACGGAGAGCTTGATGGATCCTCTTGCCTTGACTAGCGCTCCGCTCAACCCTTGCACCATATTGGGATATGGTTGAAGAAAATGGAGGGGAATTCCCATCAACCTTAGGGTATTGGTGAAGAGTAAATTGATCACACTTCCGGTATCGACCAATATTTTTGGTATATTGATTCCAGCCACAGGTAAAAAGACTACCAAGACGCCAGGATAGGGGTTCGGATCTACTTCGGTGTCGTCGAAGGATAACAGGTCATCCTGGGGTCGCTTGCGGTGCCTCGCATCGATGCCGATCTCAGATAGGTCGGCAACTATAGGTCTTTTCAATTTGGGCTCCCTTCTTGAAATATCCTGCTTTCCTCCCATCATGCTGACCTCGGACTGGGGCAAGTCGACGTTGCAAGCTCTGGCCTCAGCTTAGTTTCCAAGTATCCTTCCAACACCGTAAGGCGTGGGAAAACTTCATACAGTAATGATAGATCGAAGTTGCAGCTTTGAGTTCATGTAGTATAGGTCTACCCAGTATCGCGTTGTAATTGGATGGCAAGTCAACGACCACAAAGTCATCTAGGATTCGCCTTTAGCAGGGAACCTTGCCTAGTTCCACGATAAGGACGATCTGGCCTTTGGCTTCGATGGGGTCTCCAGAAAATCCCTGCAGCCTTTTGTGGTACGGCTGGAGGTAGCGCTCTGATATTTCAAGCTGTCTTAGAGTTTGGGTGTACAGGATATTCACCGAACTCCCATTATCCACCAGAGTTCGATGTACTTGGGTGACCAAGGCAACACTTTGATCTTGTAGGACTCCTTGAGAATCTTTTTCAGAGAATCTGAACCACTCAGAATTAGTTGCTGAACTTCTGATATCGTAGTTTGGCCATATTCGTGCATCTCTAGCTTGCCTACGTCTTTCTCTCCTTGATCCTTCCAAATATTGATTTCCACCAACCATCATTCTAATTTCCGCCCTGGGAGGAGGATTGCGTGCCGGGATACGGGTTGAGTTTGGTTTCTTTGTATTTGCGGCTGAGGTGGTTGAGGAGGCTTTGGGTTCGCCTCTGCAGGTTTAGCTACAAATTCTTTGAGGCGACCTCTCCGAATTAGAGATTCAGTTTCTTCTTTTAGGTCTCAACAGTCGTCCGTGTTGTGTCCGACCGACCTGTGATACCGGCAATACTTTCCTCGTCCCAACCGCTCTTTCTTTGGGAACGCCGGTTTACGAAATTCTTCTCTATCTCCAGATTGCATGAAAACTTCTTCCAGGGTGGTTGTTAGTGGGTGATAGTCATGAAACCGGCGCGGCTGATTTTTAGATCGGGAACTCATACTCCGATCTCTTTTTAGTTCATTTGGAATTTTCCTGTCTGATTTTCTTTCCTTATTATGGTCCTTGGCCCCAACGTTCTCCTGATCCGACGTGGCATCCTCCGCGCTGATATGTTTTTCAGCTCGGTTCAAAAACTCATGATATGTGCGGGGTCCGTCCTCATGTACAGACCACCAGAATCGTGTTCTAGGTCTCAATCCGGAAAGGACTGCCATAAGGGCGACATCATCAGAGATCTTCTCGACTTCCATTGACTGTTTGTTAAACCTCCCGAGGTAACCTTTCAGTGACTCACTTTTTCCTTGCTTAATGCTGACCAGCAAAGCTTTCCTTAGGCGTCGTTCTAGCTTTGGAGCCCATGAATTGAGCAAGAAAAGCTGTTTCCAGGTCGCTCCAGTTTTTTACGGATCTTTGATGCAGCCTTTTGAACCATCTTTAGTCCTTATCTCCCAAAGTTAGTGGGAAAGCTAGGCACATGATAGCATCGCCAGCGCCTTGTAGTTCCATCCATGAGGTATACTTGTCCAGGTGGCTAAAGGGATCTCCTTCCCCTTCGTACCCAGTAAGCTGTGGTATTTTGAGCTTCTCAGGCAGGGGTTCAGCCAGTATGTCCTCCGAAAAAGGGGAGTGACGTTTGGTGAAATAATCCTCGGACACCCCCTTGCCCTTTGCTTCCAGGTTGACAATGCGTTTCTTTAAGGCACTTATTTCAGGTTCTTCTTGATCCAATGGACGTTTTAGGTCGGACCTTGTATGTTTCTCCCGAGGAGTTAAAGATTGTTGGGAACCCAGTCTACTAAACACACTGCCAGTTCTTTTGGTGGTGCCCTCTTTTTTAGGTGGCGGACTCCTTACTTCGTCGGTGTGAAAACTGGAAGACTCTCCTTTAGAAAAATGAGGGGACCTTCTGGCGGGAGGCCTTCCTGTTTTTCTTCTTGACGGGGATCCCACCTCGGTTCGCTGTGGGAAGAGGGGAGCTTGATTTCTTTCCAACCTGCTGACAGTGTTGGTCAGCCTTTCGATAACTTCACTCATAGCAACTATTTGAGGGTTTTCCATGTCAGATCGGTCCTGCCTTCCTTGGAAAGTACGAGAAGTGATGGTTTCGTTGGGGCGAGTGTGGGATTCACTCTCTGAGGAGGGATTGTGACTCATTGGTATATATTTTCTGTTTTAGTGTGGAAAAAGATTATTTTCACAAGTCGCGGCGCCCTTCTTCTAGCGCCAAACTGTTGACGTAAAAAAATGTAAACACTTGATTTGGAACAGTTTTAAGAAAAAGGGGCCGGATTTCTTGAGTATTTCACGTAACTCCTGAAGTAAAAATGATGTTTTTTACTTTTATGATGTTTTTCTTCTCCCCCCTTAAGTAAAAGGGGTTTTTCCTTTTATAGGTGGGTTTTGATACAAATGGTCAGGCAGACATCAAATCAATCGCTTCATACATTATGCCGAGCTCAGAATTATGTGCCATCATCCTCGGTTGTGATTGGCCAATGAGGTCGGTTCTCATCAAATCCTAATCATTCCGTGTTGCCAATCAATTATTACCTTTGCGTGGAAGTTAGCAACAAAAATGGTTGATTGGTCCAGGAGGGCGACGCTGCCGCCCTCCCCTCCAAGTGTACTTGACTTGATTGGACATGTTATGAAAGTAATGTAATCATTATGTCCCCTGAAATGACGGCGGGATTCTTACAAGGCTGCTAGAGACAACCGATCTGGGGTTAATAACCGAACTGCCAACTGGAAATCATTAATACTAAGAGCATAATATTTGACCTCGGACTTCGGTGGTCAATAGTAGTAAACACTTTAATAGTATAATCCTAAGTACTAATATTAGTAGAGAAAAACAATTGAAAATTTAAAACAATAAAATAAATCTACAAAATCATGTATGACTCATAGAGTTGTTATCATCATTTTTCACATGTACATGTACTTTCCTGCTCCAAAAATTATTGTTTTTAGATTCCTTTCTTTCTTTTATGTTGCAGGAAGTGATAATTGTATTTAACACACTTAATTGTAATTACAAACTTGAATTATATTTTGCAAATTTGAGCTAATTTATACTTACTTTAATGTAAGGATCTGTCTGTCTCTACTTCCAAAATTGATTATTGGACCGTTGCAGTCAAAGCATGGGTACCACGCCAAAGACAAATGGTCCAAAATGTCATGCCCAACAGTACAATTTATGCTGCCAAACGATAATTTTTTGCCTTTTAATTTTTGCCAAACAAGGCCTAAATATAATTGTGGATAAACCCTAGACTTGAAGGTATTTGAAGCAAAAAATGACGATTTTTGAAGTTAAATCAGAGCAGAGACGGAGAGATAAAGATTGTAATAAAATAGGAGTAGGGAGATAGAGATACACGATTGGAGAGAAGAAAACGTGAAAGGTACATATAATAAGAGGAAAATAATTGCAAATAACTAAATATTAAATTTAGTAAAATTAAAATATGATTAAGGAAAGGTGTCAACATTTAAATGAATGGTCCTAATCTTATGCATATAGGAGCATCCTTCTGAAGTTTTTCTCGTGGAGAGGTGCAAATTAGAGTGTCATCTTTGGGAAAAAGGGGAAATTAGGTATGCTGCGAAGATTTCCTAAATATTAGGGTAATTAATCTAATTCTGTATATTATGAATTCACCATCTCCATTCCTTTTTTTTTTTTTTTTCAAAAATATGTAGATGTAACATACAATACATATATCCCACTCGGGAAATTTGATACAAATAGAAGTTTGAGGTCCTTGATATGCAATTATTAAAAGTTTCTTTTATTAAAAAGTGAGATTTATTTCTTGCACCGCATTTTAATTGCACTTAAGATTCTTAATCTTTACTCATTATAGTATTTATGGTCCTAACGATTTTTCGTGTCATTCTTATCCTCAAACTTTCTATTAATTAACAAATTTTGTATTTGATAACAATTTTATGTTCAAAAGTTCGCTGAAATTGTGTAAAATAACTTCTTTTCCCATAAAATTTTTAAAAAAAATGAAATAAATGAAAAGTACAAAAAAAATATTCTTCTCTTATTTCAAAGTATGAAAGAAAATATTTTGATATAAATCATCATCAAGGACGAGATGTACCAATTAATAGAAAGTTGTAAATAAGAATTCGACGGAAAAAAATAAAATAAAATTGATACAATAAGCAAAAATTGAGGAGTTTAATTACAATTAAAATGTCACGTATCAAAAAAAAATAATTTGTGGTGACAATATAATCACCTTAACGAAATTCATATGGCGTTGCAACTTGGAATGTGCCATGTGGTTGAATGCTGACCGTTTGATCTTGATGTTATTGGAGACATCTCATGTAATTTGCTGTCCAGTCAAAATGACTAGGTGGTTGAACGAACTACAATATATCTTTCTTTCTTTTTTTGGTCCTAGGGTTTGAATCTTGATTGAATGATTAAACATCTTCTTGTAATACACTATCTTGAGTGAGTTAGGTCATATTAGAGGATGAAAGGTTTTTGGTTGGAGATTACGATGGTTTTTTCAGTGGATTTAGAATTCGTTTTTCCATTAATAATCTATTGTACTATTTTGAAGAGCGAACATAAAATGAAGATGGAATAATCCCCTTGGACACGGGATTCAGGCCCCCCTCCAATCAGGGGGCTCCTGGGTTTGACTCGGGAGATAATCCCCTATCCCTTCAACAGGCCTCAAGATGTAGACTGTATCGGTCAAACTTCTGTGAAAACAAATCTTGTATTTACTTTTATATCATTTCTTCTAGATCCAATTGTTTAGATTATGTAACTATTTTATTATTATCATTGCAATTTATAATTATGGCATATATTTATTTTATTACATATTTTAATGGATAATTACTTCATGGAATCCAAAGAATAAATTCAAGAGATGTACTGATCGATGAGGGTTGTGATAGTGAGATTGATGTTGTGTTGATTTATTCTTGAACTATTCCTGACCATATGAAATAATGAGGTACATATACCATTAGTCCATATAGGTTAGCATGTATTGTACTCTCGAAAAGAGTATTCAATCTCACTTATTGGGCTCGTAGGGATGCTCGTGCAAGCACTTGATGCTTGCATCTTGAACACGTTCATTGGAGACCCGTAGTAAAGATTCCACACGGATGACAATCTTACTAGCACTAGATTATCTCTACCTCACAATTGTGAAACTTATCCTTAAACTTGAGATCATTATGAAATTTTATATGTGGATCATCATAGTGTGATAGGATTATATGTGGCCCTTTAGGGTTGTTAATGTATTAGCAGGCCGGTCCTAAAATTTTGGGTGTCTTGTGTCACATTTTAAACTTGTGGCCTTTTCATGTAAACAAAAAATATATGAAGAAAAAAAAATATTCCAATAATATTATTTCATTGCAAAAATATGATAGTTATATATATATATATATATTTATATTTTTTATATATTTTTTTTTTTTTTGTGAATAAAAAAAGTACAAGTACAGCTAAGAGTACCACTTGAACTTCGTCAAAATTAATATATCATCAATAAAGAATAATCAAAGTTACTAACCTCTTTGTGCAATTTCATATGAGTAAAATAAATGGCAATGTTACGACCTAGAACAAAACAATAAAAAAAAAATCACGAAATAGCAATTAATAAGTGGACAACCGTCACAAATAAATTGACGATATTACAATATAGATTGTACTATTGCAAAGCAAGCAACAAAGACTGATGGTAGGATTTCTTCTCTTCTATGTTTGATTGTCCTTTGTGGGTTAAAGTGAGGGAAAGAGGAAAATGGCAAAAAGGGATCTGGAGTTAGCTTTTCACTCCTCACTTTAATCATTTGAATTTTGGATAGCTTATTATTTTGTTGAATTGATAATTGGTTAATAAAGCTAATTGTGTATTTTGGATTGGATCGGTAAAAGAGATAGTTTAAAATATATATTTTTTTTCTTTCAAAAGCAAAATAGTACAGACGTCATCTACGGAACTAAATTCCATGTGTTTACCCTAACTTTCAATTTGTGTCACCAGCGGTCCCAAACCTTTGATAAGTTAGCAGTTGGTGTCCAAATGGATGAAATCCATCCATTTGACTGTTAGTTGACCAAAGAAGTCAAAATCTGATCAATTTTGACCATTTTAAGTAAGGGTAAAATAGTAACTTCATTTTTTTCTCACATTAAATAAGTTAAAAATTAAATTGAAAAACCAAAAAAATAAAAATATAAACCCTTCTTCATCCCACTCCACTCCAACCCCCACTCAATCAAAACCAGAAATCTCCTCACCACCACCATCACCAATGTTGACAACTACTCATTTTCAAAATCGGTGGTGGTCATACAAATGTAAGTTTCCAGCTAGGTTCGCAATCAGATACACAGCAACAATCACAGCTAACAACATCAAAAGGCAACAGAAAAATATCTACATCCAATGAGGCTCAAGCACAAGCAAAGATGCAAGAAAAAAAATAGTTAGCTTTTATTAAAAATGTGTTGAAATGTTAGGCTGCTTTTGCAATGTCCATGATCTTTTGTAAGGGAAACTTAATAAAGGTCTTTTGTATAGTCTTGAAACTCTCTTTTGGTGATGTATATTCCAATTGAAAATGAAAATGATATTCAACATTGCAATACTTTAATTCACTGCTATACTTTCGATTTTGTGTTGTGATTTTTGGAAGTGAAACGAGCTTGGAAATGGTCATATTTAGTTCGAACCTTGTCTACAAATTTCATATAAGGTTAAGGATCTCATATACAACTTATTAAAAGGTTTGGGATTTATGATGCTACTGGTTTAAAAGTCTTCCATGCACTATGGCTTCTTGAACAGAGAGTGTTTATTTCCAGTTTCCATCTCACTCCTAACCCGTAGATGTCTAGGGATCAGTTTATTCGATCTCTCACACATTGGCGGGTTGCACTAGTTGAAGAAATTATTTCCACCCATATCCTAGCGTCATGGGGATCTGAAAAACCTTCTTCCTCGGTTCAAGTATGTCCACGAGGTCTTCATCTCCACATGGAACCCACATCTACAAACATTCATCTCATTCTCCTTTATAAAAAGCTTCTAACAATTATCGAAATAGAGATAAGAGAGAGTAAATATCCAATGAAATGGAGGGAAATGTACATTGATTTGAATAGTATAAAAGAAGAAATAGTGTATGGATGAAATTTCCCTACTTAAAATGGTTAGTATACCTCTTTTTTTTTTTCCAGGTCAACAGATGGCGTTTTGGACGGTTTCCGTCAGGATAGACCCCAGCTGTATAAATATGAAAGGTTAGGGACCTCCGTTGGCACAAAATGAATGTTAGGGTAAAGTCTATGAAAAATGGAAAGGTTAGGGACCAAGTTGCAATTTTTCCAATATATATACATATATAAATACACCTACAGCAAAAATTCTTTGGTACACGTGTAATGTTGAGGCTCTGTGCATTGCTGAACTTACACACCCTCAAGATCGCGTCTGCGTATTAGTAGCTTATATGCAATGAAAATGTTATAATTCTAAAGATGCAGCACTCATTAGTAAGTAGTTGCTATATGAACATGTTTATTCTTCTTTTCATACACAACTACAATACTAATTGGATGAGGTGGAATCATCATAATCGAGAAGGGACTTATTACTTTTAGATAGTAATAGCATTTTGTGGACTTAAGTGTCATTTGAAGAACTCATCAACCATAGTAGAGTTATGATTAGTTCTTCGATTGCAGTAGCTGTGGACATGCAGTTAGTTATGCAAAGATCAATTGGATCATCAATTTCAAGTTTTTTTGGGGATTACTTGTCTCAAATATAGCAATTACATTTCTCGTAAGGAGGCATTTAAGGATCTTTCCATTGGGCCATTTTGATGCTTTCTTCGTAGGACATCTTGAGTATGTTTTATGGAGGTTTAGCCTTTATTCGTGGAGAATCTCACATGTAACTGATGGAAGAAAACAATTATGTTCGCCTGTTTCATGACAAGCTGTCTAAAGATTCGATCATACATAGATTTTTCCGTACTGACGTAGAAATTCATATTTCCATATATGCCTAGGATTCCTGATATGATCCGGGATGTGCCACAACTTGTCAAGTTGACAAGTAAAACAAGTCTCATGTTGAGGTCGAAAATCGAGGAGAGCCGGGTCAACTTGGTTCAGGCCAATGAAAATGAGCTTGATTCGTAGAACTATGCGACCGCATAGTTATATGACGCATTCGGTCACATAAGGGAGACCCGAGAATAAAAGGACAAACTCAAGACCTTCCATGCCATCGCATGGTTAAGCCCTTGCGGTAGAGATGGCAATGGGGCGGGTTCGGGTCGGGCACCTTTACCCCGCCCTGCCCCACCCCGCCTCTCTCCAACTTTGCCCCACCCCGTGTCCCACCCCGCCTTAGATGTGGTGGGACGGGGTGTGGGGCGGATTGGGGCGTGGACGGAGCAATAATTTGCCCCGTTTGTTGCCCCATTTAATTAAAAAAAAAATTACATTTTTAAAAATTCGAGTTATGTTATTATTTAAAGTTCAACCCTTAAACCAAAACTAAAAGTCATTCCATATATTTTAAATTTTTTTCTAATATTTTCAATCAAGATATTAATTTACTTTGATTAATTGGTATAAATCTTTCATAAGCAAAAAATATTTATTTAACTATCATGATTCATAATTTCAGATTATATAATTTAATTATAATAAAAAGATTGAATAACCGAATTTAAAAATTATATAAATAATTATTAGCTATATAAAATTTTAAATTAACAATTGTATAATATAATTGTTGGATTAGAAACATGTTAAAAAATTGTAAATACATTCAACAATATTTTAAAACTAACTATTTATTAAAATTCTATTTTTAATTATTTTTTTCATGGGGCGGGTTCGGGGTGAGGCATCCTCGCCCCACCCTGCCCCGCGACCCACCACGGGGCGACCCTTTAAACCCTGTCCCGCCCCACCAACCCGTCGAGATGGGTTTTTTAGGTCCCATTAGTGGCGGAGCCCCGTTGGGTAGTGGCAGGTTAAATTGAAATCCCTACCTTGCGGTCACATGATTACTTTCTGACACAAATTTTTCCTTTTTCGTGCAAGAGTTTTATTTATCCTAGAATTCTTATATTTTGGTAAATTTTCATATTTTTGGAGTTTATTTCTTTTTTAATTAGTTCCCAGGTTTTTCATATAAATATGATTTATTTCTTCACTGTAAACAAGTTTTTAATTATTATGAATTGAGATTTTCTCTCCATTGGTTCTTGATTGAACTTTAGAACTTATCAAATATTTTTATATTTGTGGCGTTCAAAATCTTTGAACTTATCAAAGGATTCGACACCCTTTTGTGGCGTTTGTAAATCGAGATTCTTGTTTTCGCCTATCAACGGGTCTATACCTTGGGTTCTTGATTCGTGAGGCTCGGATTAATATTCTACTATCTACAACCTGAATTTGGACTTTTTTAACGTTTTCGAACTAATTCCGCTTGTTTCATGCCATTTCCCTTCCCGGGATCTCATCATTTTGTATCAAAACTTGTGCTCTAAATTCAGGTTCTATCATTTTTCATTCTTTTGAATCTTTTGTTTTGTTCTTTTTGTTGTTCTTCATGTTCTTCGAGTCAATAATAATTTTTGAGTTTTTTGTCCAAAAAATTTCAAAAAAGAGTCAAAAAAAAATTTGGGCTAATCTAGCATCTAAATCAACTTCTGTCTATTTCGCTGGTCTTGATGTCGAATTTTCGAGTTTAAAAAAAATGCAAAATTTAAAAAATCCAAAACAATAATAAATAAAAATTATTATTTAATTCTGAAAATTACCAGTAGTTTACAGTTTCAATTTTTGAGTATAAAAAAACTACGTAAAGGATGGATGGTAATCAAGAGCATATTTTCCAAACTCGATTTTTTTGTGGGGAGTACGGTATGCAGTCTGGCTATTGCTAAGGTGTGCATATCAAATTTGGCTAGTATCACGATGGTTAAAAAATTGGGGTTACCTTTACAATAACACCCTAGGCCTTATAGGATGACTTGGGTGGAGTGTGTGAAGATAGATGTGACCAAGCATGTTCTATTGAAATTCACCATTGGGAGATATAGTGATGAAATTTGGTGTGATGTAGTGTCATTAAAAAATTTTCATATCTTGTTTGGGAAACCTTGGAGGCATGAGAGGAAGACTGTTTATGATATGGGAAGGAACATGTATAGGTTTCTTCAGGACGGAAAAAAATCACTCTGGCTAGCTTGACACCACAACAAGCATATGAGGATCAACTCAAAGTGAGAAGTGAGGAAGAGAGGAAAAAAAAGAAAAAATTGTGAGGTGGCTAAGTGTGATGAAAAAAGAGTAAAACCACAAAAGAGTGAAAAAGAAAATGAGAGTGGAGTAGTGGCTAACAGAAAAGAGGAGTCACAAGAGAGAAGAGAAAAGAGTCTTCGGAGAGAAAAGAAAAGACAAAAGAGAGCTTGCATGAAAATGAGAGCGGAGTTGAAAGGGATTTAGTGAGAACTAACAATTTCCTCCCTAGTTTTGCTATTTTATCTTGGCTTGATTCATGGAAACAAGTCTACTAAACAACAACTTGGAAATCTCTTTAATATTATGTTTAACACAAAGAGTTTTAGGGTAGTTCTCAGTGCTTTCCAACTTCATCTCATTCGGTAATTTTCTTCTCCTTGTGTTTTCGTTTTTCATTTGTAGAGATCTATTCTATTCGGACAGCATTATAGAAGAATATTGTATAAAATTGTCCAAGGATGTTGATAGACATTTAATTTTTTATTGTTATTTTGACAGGTTATATTCAAGAAGTTAATCAAAAGTTGAAGCAATGTACAAGTGGTATTGAAATAGTTTATTTTAATCCTGATCAATGTGTTTCTCTATGTGATGGATATTGCAAACAAGGTGGATGATGTGGGGGAAGCTGTGATTTGCCAGTGACTGCTGATTGTTGTTGTACTGGTTGCCCATCAAAGTGATTCTGTTCCTTGACGGAGATGTTTGTTTCAACAATAAATAAATAAGAATTAAGTTAGTTGTACCCTCTTGTTTACTCGATCTCACTCGCCCTCTCACTTAGAGGTCGGATCCCACGTCCAATAAATGCGTGGGACCCGACATCCATGTTAGAGGACGAGTGGGAACCAAAATGTAAATAAAAGGGTACAAGTAGCAAGATCCAATAAATAAATATATGGTTTTCTGACTTTTGTTTGTTGGACTTTATTTATTTATTTATTTATTTGGTGAGAGAATTAGGGATGGCAAAATGTTATATCCGTAACTTGTCCCATTAGATGGTACGGAAAACATGGTCTTTGCTCAAACCACCTTGATTATTATTTTTTATATTTTTAAAGTTCAATTAAATTTTAAAAAATTAAATAAATAAGTAAATGGACTAATAAGTGGGAATATTTTAATGGAGAATTTTCATAAATGTCACTAAATTTGAAAATTCACAAAAATATTGTCATTTTCATTTTTCGTCACTTTTTGTGTAAAAGGTCCAAATTACCCTTAAATTCAAATTTTTATGAGCATTTAATGCTCATTAATACTTGATTTGAATGTCATTAATGTTATGGTGTGATGATTTAATTTTTATATTATAAACATTGGATATATGTATATTAAATTTGATAATATGAATTTTGTTAAGGAAAAAAAAAGATAAAAGAATTTGAAAAGTTAACATAAACAAAATTTTTCTTACCATTAACCATCCCTAACTTTTTATTCATCTTCTTCATTCCTCAATCAATAAGACATAACTATTGGATTCATCATCCATTTTAAGATATTAGCTAATAGAAATTGTTTATATTTTTATCTTATAACTTACTACTTTTTAAATGTTAAATACAACAGGGTCATATGTATTTAAGATTTTGAAACTATTATTCATTGATTTGTTTGATTATTGAAATATTTTTTAAGGGTAAAGTTCATTTACTCTTTGTGAATGAATCCATATTTGATGAAGTATTTCAGAAGATATTGTGATGTTGTAGTTGAGAATTGATTATCCCAATTAATGTTTTGAATAATTTCTTCAAATCAAATCAAATACATGTTTTCAAGGATTGTCTATTTAATGATTTACCGCGCAAATTATTTGGAAAAAAATATTCTGTCATTCAATAGGACAATATCGATGACCACACTTAATATGATGAAAAATTGTTTCAATCACCCACATATATGCTTCCTGGCAGTTCCGACAGTTCAATTTTCGAATTTGACCTTTAGAAACCATCGGAGTAGACATTTCAACTGTCGAACTCGACATTTAGAAACTACCAGGATAGACAATTTAACTGTCGAATTCGACACTTGAAAATTGTTGAAACCATTGATTTCACATTTTGTTATTGTATGGATTTAAATATTCGAAAGTATCACTTTCATGCTATGAAATGTCTACATATTGATGGTGCAAAATTCTTACTGTTTCAATCCTAACGTTTCAAGTATGAGTAATCATTTGAGACTCATCGTGTCACATGTGAAAAAGTTTGTTCATGTGGATAGCGAATGGAAGTGGAGAGGGGACAAAACTACTTCCATTTTAGTGCTGACAAGTATTACTGTACCTGAACTTGTGTTACAATTGAAAGAGAAACTTGGAATTTTTTATCCCCCCAATTAAATTGAATTGAAGTTCAGAGTCTACCACGCACACAACGTAAGCGATCCAGATACGAGTCTACCACAAGACTCAGAAAATGCACTCGTTGTAGTAGAGTTAGTCATAATTGAACCACATGTTAGAACCCCATTGTAACGCAACTCACGTTAGAACCCCATTGTACCGCAAGTTATAACCCTATTGTAACACTTTTTCAAAAATACGATACTTAAAGTAGTATGGTGTTCCTCAACACATTCTCAACTTACATTATTGTTATCATTCCGTTATCGTTTGTAGATAGGAAATGACATGTTTAAGTTCACAAGCAAAATACAGATCCATAGATAAAAATACAATTTATCTGTCATTCCCGACAGATTGTTTCGATCATTCTCGACAGTTGGTCCAGAGAAAAAAATTTAACTACACATAAGACGCACAAGGGACATGCTCTGGCTGACCATTTGGTAAAGACGTTACCAACAAAATTCATCCCTGACAAAAAAAGACTATACATTATTTAGTACACAACAATATGCAATTACTGTCCACTTCGTTTGTTGATCCATCAATTTGATCATTCTCCGCCACTATCTTCATCAGAATCATCCGAACTTATAACAATTATCTCGGGAGGTGGAATGCTCGCCAACCACTCATCGTCATCGAATTCATCTTTCATACGGAACCATGAACTCGAATTTTAAAATGCATAACTACAATTACTAGTGAGATGCACGTGCAAGGCATGTGCCCATAGTTAATTGACTACATAGTAGCATGCATAACCAATAATTAATTTGTATTAAGCATTAGTTACATCAAACTTACGGTTTGTATTCCACCAAACTCCAAGTAAACACAAAATATTCACACCTAGTAGATGTACAACTTATAAAAGATTTTCAAAGAGTATCCATGGGCCCTAAATTTATATTCAACTTTAGTATAAACATTTTCTGACTCTTACACAATCCACCAGTATCAATGTGACTAAAATTTCATGAACTATAGGAAAGTTTGTACATCAAGAGGAAAAAAAAGTTCTTTCATGTCAAGCCTCAATCAGTATCTAGACTTGTAATGTAGTCATCAAAATGCTCCGTGATGATTTTTAGGTACTTGAAATTGCTTCTTTGCGAAATGTGGGAGCACGTCCATGCATTTTCGGGAACGAGAAATTCGAAATTCATATGTTGTTACAAGGTACATCAAGAAAGGAAAAAATGACAGATCATAATATTTCGTACATGTTAATATCAAACACACATGTAACGTTCGGATGAATAGAAAATGGACATGTGGACCAAGATAGAATAACAAATCAAAAAATCATCAATTCATAATACAATAGTACATGTTAATGTCAAACATACGTCCAATGTTCGGATGAACCAAAGTTTGACATGTGGAACTGTTATGTGTTAGGAAAAATTAATTGTAATTGTCGATTTCGACAGTTCATCTATCGATAACGTTAGCTAATCTCGATAGATGACTCAACTCATATGTCTGTATTCATCCATCTGTCAAGAATTGTCTATTGAAGTGAACTGTTGAGAATTTTACTTTTGACCTCTAAATCACCAAAACGATAAAAAGAGTAAAAGGTACTAAAAAAAATCTCGTTTGACCTTCTAAAATACCAAAATGAATCAATTATAGAAAGGAAAAAAATATTACTAAAAGAGTTCATAAATGAGTAAATTATGTCATCAAAATAATTACTTATCAGCTTTTCTTAAAATGAAATCATGTCTAACAAAAGCAGCTAGTAAAGAATCATGAAACACTCTATAGAGTTCAAGACTTTAAAAATATTAGGAATAAAAAATGAAATAATTATAGAAGTCAATTTTTAATTCAAAATATAGCAAGTCAAATATTCACAATCGGAGCCTAAATGTCAAGAACGACAGTTTATCTTGACAGTTGATTTCATTTCTGTTTGGATTGACATTTACATTTAAATTTCACATTTATATTTATTTTTCAAGACATGAAGAAGTAGGTAACGTGCACATCAAACACATCAAAATAATTCATTTACGTGCATAAATTTATACGAAGCAACTTAAAATATTTTTTTAGATAAATAAAAAAAATCATATACAATACACAAAAAAAAAAACCTCGAAAAAATAAAAACCCCCAAGAAAATATAAACCAAAAAAATGGAGAAATCCAAACTACCTGTAAATGTATACCATAAGCAAAGCCGTTGTGAAGAACGAACCCAAAACTAAGAAAACAAACTCATGATCTAGATGTAGGAAACTCAAAATTGACAACGCAATCTAAGGGTGCGTTTGATTGCAAGGGTGAAATTTGGGTGGAAAGAAAACGAATTGTAGGGAATTGAATTAACTAGAATTTGTTTTAGAGCGAATTGTAATTAATGCTGTTTAATTGGTATAATTTTCCACCTAATCCGTTTGGCTTTGTTTTTCATGCAAATTGTTACTTTTTGAGATACATTTTTTTTTTACAATCTGTATTAAAATTTGTTTCGACTGGCAAATGGATACTTTTTGAGATACTTTTTGAAAAAAAAAAAATTGCGTCCATTTGGCTTTATTTTTCATGCAAATTGTCAATTAAATGGATAAATTTTTTTACCATTTGATTTAGAATATATTTCCATTGCCAGAAAGTAAAAAAAAAATTTGAAAAATCATTTTTCCACCAAAACCATGGGAAAATAAAAGGTGGGAAAATTGTTTTAAATGGTTGTACCCAGAATTTGGGTGGAAATGAATTTCATGGAATTGTTTGGCAATCAAACACAAAAATTAAGCATGAAATTGGAATTGATTTTTCTTTTCCACCCATTTTCTAGACTATCAAACATAGTCTAAGAGAAATATAAAACTAGGAACATTAATAAAAATTAAAAATTAAAAACTTGAAACGAAACCTTCAATCAACCGAAAAAATAAACATACATATTCGAAACTCTACCTGAGATAATCTTCTTCATTCCATGCTGAAGTGGAATCCCAAAGCAAGAATTTGCACACCATATAGTTTTTAGAGAATCATGAGAGGAAATTATAGAAAAGAAGAAAGGAAAAAAGATAATTTTTGCAACGATTGTGTGGAGAAGTGGAGTAGGTGATTGAGTTGGATAGACAAAATATTTATGTGAAAGAGAAGAGAAAGGAATGAGTTGATAATTAATAAAATTTGGTTTTTTTTTTTTAATATTATAGTAATTTTGAAGTACAATTGTGAGATGATTGGTTGTTACATTTTTCTTCACTTTTTGCACAACTTTTTTATGTTGTCAAGTCAAGGACATGTAAGGTATTTAAATTATCTAGAGGGGCAAAAATGTCCAAAAGGACAATATTGCAAAGACGTTAAAAGAGTAACATTTATTTGTAAATTCAAAGTCAAAAAGTGATATCTAGTGCAATTTCCTCTATTTTTAATTTCCACCCCACCCAAACCCAATCTCGCCTCGTCCCCTACCTTACCACTCAAAAATCTGATAGGGTAGGACACGGGGAGGGACTCCCCTGCCTTGTCCCATTGCTTTGTTTCAATAGAATAGTTTTTCAAGAAGACGGATTGTTGTAAAATCGTTTGGCTGACGTTTTGGTATTTCTAACTACGGTATGAAATCAAAATGGAGAGTTTAAAATTTAAATGAATGATAGTAACGTAAAAATAATAATCATAAATAAATAAAATTAAACTTCTACCAATAATTGGTCCAAGTTGAACATAGTTGAGACCGATTAACCAGTATATTAACCGAAAAAAGTAGACATAACAATTAAAATTTTAATGTTTATGTAGACAATTTGGTCAATTGTCACTTACGAACAGGGCGGATCCAGCTAGCGGCAAGCTAGAGCGGCCGCTCTAGCTGGATCCACCGAAAGTTTCATTGAGGCAGTCCGCCAGGAACGAGCTTGGAAGAGAAGCAGGAGAAGAAGCCTGTGGAAGAAGACGGTGGTGTGAGAGAGATGGGCCAAATTTTTATTTCAATTGGGCCTTTCAATTTTAAAACAAGCACAATGGTCCGCCCAACTTGGAGAACCGTTAATTAGAGGCGCCATAGCATTGGTCCAAACCAGAGCCAATTAGCCAAACATGCCCAAAACGATTTTGCAAACCTTGGGGCGATTCACGATTGGGCGAAATTGCGTCGGCATCCCCTTCGCTGTGAGTGAGTGTTGACGTGTCTGTTACTATGATAGTGTGAGGGTGAGTGAGTTCAGAGAGACTGTGGTCTGTAGCAGTGAGTGTGCGAGTGCCGAGTGTTCTGTGTTTGAACTTAGAGTCTTCGACACCTGCAGATTGAGATTGGGATTGCAGTTGCACCGTTGGAGATTGGAATTGCAATTTTGGAGTGCCAGAGCCACTGAGCCAGCCTGCCGTGCGCCAAACCCGATAATGTGGTTCAACTATCTGTGATTCTGTGTGTTGCTGACTCGTGTGGTTGGTTTGTGCATGTGTGTTGGACTTGGAAATTGGAATCTTGGAGTATTGTGAATTTTTGTGTTGACTGCTTTTGGATTAAGGATTATATTTATGGCCATGTGAATTATGATTTATGATTATGAATTATGGTTTTGTCAATTTCTGAATTAGGGTTTTATTTAGGAATTATGATTCCTGTTTTATAATTCATGATTTTTTGTTTTTTGTTTGTGGATTGGGAATTGGGAATTGAGACTAGGGAATATAGGTAATTGGGGAATTAGTAAATTAGGGAATTAGGAAATTAGGGAATTGAGAATTTGTGACATTTGGAGAATTAGGGTTGTATTGAACTATATTTTCATATGTATATAATTTTTACGTTTCAGTACATTTATATATATATATATATATATATATTGAATAATTTTTAATATTATTTAATCAAATTTAAATAAACAACCGGCCGAATAGGACTAATACGATCGTTGACCGTCGAGGGTCAATCGCCAAAGTCAACCCACTTTAGCTGATTTGGCGGCCTGGATTTGCCACTGCTTCGAACTATCCTTATTTGATAAACCGATCAATTTAACATTGTTAATAGTTCATAGTTCATGCTTCACATATCAAAACCTTCTTCACGTTGCAAATGTTGAGAGCAAAAAAGCTCCACAAACCATCAACTTATTGTGGTTTTGTTAGCATTGAAATTTTTAGTTTATTTTGTTTCATTACCATTAAGTAAGAAGAAAAAAATAAACGAAAAACCACGGTTTAAACTGAATACCAATCATTTTAAATGGTTTGGTTTGTAAATATGTCAACAATTGCTCAAATCAAACCGTTTGTACCCCTAAATAAAATAGTTAATCGTTAAAATGGCATCATTTAACAAGACATAATTGTATTGGTTATTTCAGCAATGGAAGATTTTGGTGGCAACAACCATCACTAATTTGTGGCATACTAGGCAACAAAAAATATCGATCGCTCATAACGTCATTGACTATCCATCACTCATAACGTCAATGGTTAAATAGTAGTAAAATTTAAAAATTAAGGGTACATTCTCTTTACTGTTTTCGGGTCGTTTTCTGTTTTCGATTTTTCAAAACATTGAAAACGCGTCCTCTTTCCCATTTTCGAAAACGAGTTTTTGAAAACGGCTGAAAATTTTGTGAAGAAAATAGAAAACAACGTTTTTTACATTTTGGTTGTTTTCTTCACAAATCTGCCAAAACTCAAAAAATACGGGTTGTGAAATATTTTTTCAAAACGACAAAAAGAACGAGTTTTCAACAATCTCAAAATGGACACCCAAAATACAAAACACAAAACTGAAACACGAAAAGAACACCCCCTAAACTTCTGCCTTGAAATTGATCCAAATTGGACATTGTGAGATCGACGAACTACCATCTTAATCTCAAAAATCAGACTAAAATATTAATCTTTATGTGGACAATTTGGTCAATTGTCACTTACCAACTACCCTAATTTGATAAACCAATCAATTTAGCATTGTTAATAGTTCATACTTCATGCTTCACAAATCAAAACCCTCTTCACGCTCCAAATGTTGAAAGCCAAAAGGCTCAACAAAACCATTAATTTATTGTAGTGTTGTTCGTATTAAAATTTACATTTGTTTTTCATTTCCATTAAATAGAAAGTGTAAACAATGAACTGGTGACTTTAAATTGAACTGGAAGAAAAAAAAATACACGAAGAAACCACATTTTGAAATCGAATCAAACTCTTAGTGTAGTATTCAGTTTTTATCAAAATTGTTTTAAATATAATTTGATATTGATTTTTTTTTCCCAAACTATTTTAAATGCTTGGATTTGTAAATATGTCAACAACCACTCAAATCGAATCGCATGTACCCCTAGAAAAAATAGTGAGTCCCTATTGATTAAAATGGCATCAGCTTGCACATTATAATTATATTTCTTATTTTCGAAATGGATGATTTTGGGGGCAATAACCCTCACCGATTTATGCCATATTGAGCAACAAAAAATTTCCATTACTCGGAACATCAATGATTAAACTTTTCCGGTGGCGGCTCGATGGTGTTTCCTGGTTTTGTAGTAGTTGTTGGATGACTTAAGGTAGTTAGTAGAGGCCCTAGACCGATAAAGACTCATCTCTCTCCTTAAAATACGAACCAACATAGTGGTTCGCTCAATTTGCACGTTCTAACACCCTATCAAATTTGCAATTGAGATTTTGTGTTATTTGCTACATATTCTTATTCGACTCTTTTGATATTGTTTATGTGTTACGTTTTATGATATCATCACTTGTGTCATCTTGAAAAGCAATTTATACATAAATTGATTTAAGCTTGCATTTGTGTGTAGGTAAATTGGTTAAGTAAAACTTTTTTCGAATAAACATTATTTTGCTACCATGGTCTCTCGAGTTGAATTGTCGCAATTCAATGGTAAGGGAGATTATTCCAATTGGAAGAAAAAAAAATGAAAGCTAATTTAACTCAACAAAAAGTTTATAAAGCTCTTGATGACCCGAAAAAATATCCTGATGTATTAAAAGGTAAACTGGATGAAATTACTAAGATGAATGAAATTGTATATAGTTTTATTATATTGCATTTATCTGATGATGTGTTAGAACAAGTTGAACAACATAAGACTGCTAAAGAGTTGTGAGAAGTACTTAACAAGCTATTTTTCGAAAAATCTCTTCCAAACAAGATACACTTACTTCAAAACTGTTCAATTTTAAGTTGGACCCGAAAAAGGATCTTAAATCCAATTTGAGTGACTTTAATAGACTCGTCAAGTGTTTGGCTCATAATGATAAGAAATTTGATGATGAGTATCTAGCGGTTATACTTTTGAATGCTACACTTGAATCCTATAGAGATTTAGGAATGCTATCACCTATGCTAGGGATACTCTGGCCTAAGATATTGTGACTAATGCTCTGAGGGCTAGGGAGCTAGAGCTTAAGAAATAGTCGAGGGGTAGATCGAGAGAAAAGAGTTGTTTGTTAGAGGGAGAAATGAGACGAGAGAAAACTACTTTCAAAGTAAGAAAGGCAAAGGGGAATCGAATGGTAGGTCTAAGTCTAGAGATAAGAGTGGTAAGAAATGTTTTCATTGTGGTAAGTTAGGACATTTCAAGAGAGGTTGTACTAACCTTAAGAAGAAACAAAGACCACAGCAAAGTGATGTTTACTTCGTTGTTGTAAGTGATTCCCTTGATTGTCTACATGTTATGACTGTGTCAGGAGATTTTTCCACTGATGTAGATGGTATCCGTGATAACATACATGTCATGAATTTTTCAAATATTGATTTTGACACTAAGTGGGTTTTAGACTCAGGTGCCATTGTTCATATGTGTCTTATTAAGTCTTGGTTTTATAACTACAGATATGTGAATCCTAGAAAAGTATACTTGGGGGATGATCGTACACACAATGTGGAAGGAATAGGTGATATTGCTATAGGATGCATGATGGTATTATTAGACCTCTTAGAGGTGTTAGGTATGTCCCTAGCCTGGCAAGGAATTTTATTTCCTTAGGCACTCTAGTAGAAGAAGGTTATGGGTTTAGATCTCATGCTAGTACTTTAAAGATTTGTAAAGGGTCTCCAGTGGTTATGAAAGGTCCCAAAAGGAATTTGTTATATGTCCTTCAATGTAAATCCTTATATAGCAATTATCTTTAGTTTGTGAAGATAGATCAGACCTTTGGCATAAAAGGATGGGACACATTGGGAAAAAGGGTTGAAATATCTTAGTGACTAGAATTTATTTGGTAAGTATAGTGTTACACCTTTAAGCTTTTGCGAGACATGTGTTTTAGGAAAGTCACATAGGGTTAGCTTTGGAATAGGTGAACACAACACTAAGAGACCATTGGACTACATTCATGCATAATTACAGGGTCCTGAAAAACATCCCAGACATAAAGGGAATAGATTTTTCTGGTCAATTGTTGACAACCACTCGAGGAAAGTTTGGGTGTATTTCGTTAAATCCAAATCTGAAACATTTAGTAAGTTTAAGTCCTGGCTCGCCTTAGTTGAAAATCAAATGGGAAATGGTATGAAAACTCTTAGGACGGATAATGGTTTAGAGTTTTGCAACTTTGAATTTGATAGTTTCTACAAGGAAAATGGTATAACAAGGCATAAGACTGTAAGACATACCCCCAACAAAATGGGGTGGCTGAGAGAATGAATCAGACTTTAATGGATAAAGTCAGATGTATGATGATTAGTTCAGGATTGTCCAAAGGTTTTTGAGGTCAAGCCGTGTGTACTAATGCCTATTTGATAAATAGGTCACCTTCTAGTTCTGTTAACTTCAAGACTCACAAGTGTTGTGGTCTGGAAAAACTCCAGATTTGTCACACATTAGAGTTTTAGTTGTGCGGTTTATGCACATCAGGTTGAGGGCAAATTGGACCCTAGGACAACTAAGTGTGTCGTGTTAGGTTATCCAGAGGGAGTAAAAGGATATAGACTATAGGTTTTAGGTGTGAAGGGCATTAAGATTATTAATAGTAGAGATGTGAAGTTCAATGAACTTGATAGCCTTGCCTTGAAAACATAGTCAGTCAAAACAAACAGATTGAGGAAGAGGAATCTTCTATTGGAAAAAAGATGGAGTTTGAGGTGAAGAGATTAGATGATAATCCGAAGGATAGTGAAATCCAACCTCAAGAAGAATCTAATCAAGAAGCAGTGATAGAACAACCTAAACTTGAAATTACTGAAAAAGTTATCCCTAATTAAGAAACCTCTACAAATACTAATTTAGATGATTACCTAATGTGAATCCCGTAACAACGGTGACTATGAAACCCACAACTAGATTGATGCGGAACACAAGAACGCCAAGAAACCCGGTTTTGGACTTAAACCCAACGAAGTGAACCAAAAAATCCAACGATAGGAAGATGCATTGAACCCCTTGATTACACAATGAAAAACTCTCGTACCGATGTTTGAACGCCACAAAGATTATTCATCTTTGATAAGTTCGATAAAATTGTTCATGGAAGAACAAAGAGAAAGAAACCTTTCAATTTTTCATATAATAATCAAGTCTCCCTTACAATGAAAATAAATATCTTATTTATACTAAACTAAGAAAAATGGAAAAATACGAAATTTAGAGTCCTAAAATAAGAAAACTACCAAAAATAACAAACTCTTGTCAAAATAATGAAAAAACGCGGAAACGAAAAAATTTCGCTGTCAATCCGGACGAACAATCCGGACGTCCGAATTTACGCATCCGGTTGGACAGACCCGCTAGATAGCTTTTAGTATTTTGGTCATAACTTTCTCTACCGAGTCCGATTGAAGCGATTCAAAGTGATTTGGAAAGATTACTTAAAGGGCTACAACTTTGCTTCATACATAATCTTCCAATCCGATCATTTACAGGTCAAAAACAGGTTTCAATATGAGACTAAAAACAATTGCATAACTTTCGTGTTGATCCAATTGATTTCCGACCTCGACCCCAACATGAAACTTGTTCCTTGACCACAGTCTTCAATATTATGGACTCCATTATTTGAACATGTAAATGTATAGCTTTTATCAACTCTTTGAAGTCTTGGACTTGGCTCAAATCTCTCTCCAACATGCTTCGAATTCTTGATGGTTTCTAGTGTAGCCCGGATCATATCATTACCAATTAGTGAGGGATAGGGAGAGAAGACAGGTAAAGCCCAATTTGAAATACATCTTTTCAAATTTGATGGAATTTGTCCTAGTTTCAAGTGAAGCCTTGGAGTCAGTTGAACCGGCTTCATTTGAAAAAGCAATCAACTGTAAAAATTCTAAAAATTGGAAAAAGACTATGAGAGAAGAGATTCAGTCTCTAAACAAAAATGAGATTTGGAAGTTGGTTGAAAAACTAAAGAATCAAAGGGTAATCCATTGTAAATGGATTTACAAGTTGAATGAGTAGGGCCTAAAGACCATTTCACATATAAGGCTAGGTTGGTTGCGAAGGGATTTACTCAGAGAGAAGGGATAGACTATAATGAGGTGTTCTCACCGGTCATTAAGTATAAAATTATCAGGTTAATCTCAGTTTTAGTTTTCCAATATGATTAGGAGTTGGAGAAACTAGATGTTAAGATGTCTTTTCTTCATGGGGAGTTAGATGAATTGATTTACATGTCCCAACCTCAAGGGTTTGAGGTAGGGGAAAATCTGAACTTGTGTGCATATTTAGAAAGTCCTTGTATGGTCTTAAGCAGAGTGCAAGGCAATTGTATAAAAAAAAATTATACTTATGTGTTTAAAATTGGTTTTAAGGGGAGTAAATTTGATGCATGTATAGATTTTAATAAAGTAAACTGTGAAATTTATTTATTATTATATGTGGATGACATGTTGCTTGCTAGCTCTAGTAAAGCTGAAATTATAAAGATTAAAAAAAACTTTTAAAATCGGAATTTGACATGAAAAACTTTGGAGAGGCAAGAAAAATTCTTGGCACGGTTATTAAAAGGAATAGAGCTGATAATAGGATGACTATTAATCCAGAGTCCTATTTGGATAAAGTAATAACCAAATTTGGTATGAAATTTGCTAAGTCTGTCAATATAGCATTAGCTGCGCACATGAATTTACCATCTGCACAATACCCTAAAACTGAAGAAGAAATGTATGAAATGAGTAATGTTCCTTATGCTAATGTCATTGGGTCTGTGATGCATTTTATGAAAACTGCGAGACCAGACCTTGCATATGCAGTTAGTTTCTTGAGTAGGTTTATGTCTAACCCGGGTAAACCTCATTGGAGTGCACTTAAATGGCTGTTAAGATACCTAGCTGGAACTTTAAAAAGAGGATTAGTATTTAAAAAGGGAAATGAAAAGTTAGAGTTTAAAGGATATGTAGATTCTAACTTTGCGAAGGATAAAGATCGGAAGAAATCTACTATTTCTTACTTCTTCACTTTAGGTGACAATTGTATCACTTGAAAATCACAATTGCAATCTATAGCTAAACCATCATTGAAGCAGAATATATTGCATTAACTAAAGCTATAAAGGAATGCATGTGGCTGAAAGGCCTTCTATGTGAATTAAACTTCTTGAATGATAATGCTATGATTTTTAGTGATAGTCAAAGTTCATTAATATTGTATAAAAATCTTGTTTATCATGAACGTTCTAAACATATTGAGGTGAAGTATCATTTCATTAGGGAGAAGTTTGCTTTTGGTGATTTTATTTTGCTTAAAATTGCAACTGATAATAACACTGCAGATGTTGGAACAAAAGTACTTGCGGTTGGTAAGTTCAACAAATGTTTATCAATATTGACTATTGATAATGATTAATTGTTGTGCATATTGTACTAAGCTGGAGTGAGCGATGATGATGAAATAAGACCATAGTAATGGATATCACTTATTACCGGGGAAATTGGCAGTGGATTATATTGTGATCCAAGGTGAAAATTTGTGAGGTGGATCACTTAAATTCACTTGGCACATGATTATTGGTCTTGAGCACTTTGAAGGGATTGTGCTAGTTGATGTGTATTATGGACCATAGATTAAATCCAATGGTTGGATTTAATCTTGTGGTCAATTACCCTACTAGTCATGTCCCTTTCATAGTACAATATTTGAATTTGAATTCAAATGTTTTTGGCTCTATAATTATATGTGCATTCACTTGTTTTCATTTTTGATTTGGAAAGTTGGAAAACATAGAGAGAAAATATAGAGAGGGGCTAAGTGGGAGAGATTCATATCTTCGGTGAAATTCTTGGTAGCCTCCAGCGGTTCTCTCGGTATATCCATTATCATTCCCGCGGACAATGGTGTATGATCCGGTGTAGCACAAATCTGAGCTCAACATTATGGGACACTCTGCTGGTGGTGTTAAAAAAGCTTTTGGTCGATTGGTTCGAATTTTACAGTTTGTGTTTTTATGTTTCCACATTGTACTTGTAATAATCATTTGTACACTACATTTTAAACTCTACATTATCATTAATCTAGATTAATAGTCTTATTGAATTTTGATCAATAACTTTAATTGATGTGATTTTTTGTCAAAATAATTAACTGTAACAGAAGTTTTTTTACCCGAATAAAGTTTCTTTGGGTAATTGATAGCAATGGACAACCCAGTATAAGCATACAATTTCTTATAAGTTTTCGATTTTATTAGTAGATAAGTTGTTTGCTAAGCTTGTTCGGTTCTTTTCCACAGTTTGAAAATTTCTTCATTGTATCTTGGATTTTGTATATATGGTTATCCATTTTTATCAGTTGATTACATTTGTTAAAGAAAAAAGAATTTGGCGTGGCTTCAATAAGAAAATAGGCGCTTCTTTTGCCATTAAATCAATAACACATGGTGGTCGACAGAGTTCCTTCGGTCTCAAGGGACTATCTTAGAACCTATGGAAGACAGGGTTCGTTTTGATATCCAACATTTTTGAAAAGCTTTGATTAGCTTATTTATTTGGACCCAACGCGCAAAATTAATCAATTAAAAAGCAACAAGTCACTTTTAATTTTTTCTTGGTGATTAGTCAATCAAGTTCAATTATCCTATGGTTTGAATGTCACACTCAATAATTAAAGCAGTAAAGAACACCAAAGATGATTAGAGAGAAATCCCAACTCGATAAAAACTCCGAGCACTTTGCCAGTCAGTAATCCACTATAAATCGAAGCAAACTTACATTACGGTCCAGACCCGGCTACTCTGTAGTTCTGATCTCATTTCAAGCAGTCTCCATTGATCCTACTGAAGGTGTGTTCCTTCAAAACAAATTACGACTCCTAATTTATACCTTAACCCTCATGGACTACGTGTTTCTGACGCCAGATCCCGACTCCTGGTACCTCACCTTAGTCTTCCTAAATTTGTGTTTCTACAACAGCTCCCAATCTCTGGTATCGATTTATTTCTGATAGATCAAGTAGTTCGGTGTTTGGTAAAATGACCTTCTGTGTTTTGATCGTGTGGTTTAGTATGAAACAATATGGCTTGATCAACAAAATGTGTTATGGAAAAATTTATAAATCAAGTAAAATATGGTGGTTGAATATTGGAATCAATGAATATTTTTTATCATCAAAGAATTAATCTCTACAGAATAAATCTGATTCAACACACTTTTGGATGTTCATAGGGTAGAATATATGTAGGAGAAAATGTTTGGGGTGAAAATGGATTGAAAAACCTAGTGCATGTTCTCTGTGCGGTTTTCAAGCCATTTTCTGTTTTCGATTTTCGAAAACAGCCACAACTTGTGCTCTTTCCTATTTTCGAAAACGCATTTTTGAAAACAAGCCTCAAATTTACAAAGAAAACCCAAAACGACAATTTGTCTTTTTAGGTGTTTTCAGTTATAACTTGGCCAAAATTTTCAAAACCTATTTTCGTTGTTTTCAATTACATCACCCTCAACCACCACCATTGCCGCCTGCAAAACACCACCAACCGCCGTCTGCCCAACATCACCCCAACCACCATGATCGCCGGAACCACTACCACAGCCACAACACCCCAACCAACACCACAGTCTCCAGAACCACCACCACAAAAATCACCACTACACAATACAGCCACCACCATGTCGGAATCACCACAAAATCAGCAAGCTATGGTTGAAATTGGGCTTGACCCATGGTTGGGTTAGGTGCGCCAGAGGGAGAAGAAGGTCACCCATGTGGTCCATAACCATGGGTTGAACGTTAGTCGCGGGAATCTGAATTCTTAAAACTGAGCAGAGGCGCGCAAAGGTGACGACTTTACTCTTGTTTGGACTAAATTGAGGTCTGTTTCTGAGTCGCCCAGAGATGGGCAGTCGATCGGTGATGGTCCACTATCACGACGATGGCTAGGGGTTGGGATTCCGGCAGGTTACAGAGGAGGGGACGAAGAGAGAGAGACGAGTGAGAAAAAGTGAACGGATTTTGAGTTTTTCCATTTTTGAAAACAATTTTTCAAAATTGCAAAAAAATGCATTTTCAACAATCTCAAAATGAACACTCAAAACACAAAACTCAAAATGAATTCAAAACTCAAAGCACAAAACTGAAACACGAAGAGAACACCACCCTAGTGTTTGAAGCAAAACAGAATTCTGGACGTCGACCCGTCGCTCGAGCTCTAGGCTAGCGACAGGCGAGCTGCAGCTGAGCATTCGTCAGTATTTTCATCGTAACTTTCTCTTTCGATATTGTATTGAGGTTATTCAAAATACGTTGTACATATGACTTAAAGGGATACAATTCTTCTAGACATAGCCTTCTTCAAATTCGAATGTTTTCTAAATGAAAAATGCATTAGAAGTTGCGACTAAGAATTTGGAGTCAACTTGTGCGGCTCTTACATACCCTTTAGACTTCTAATTGCATTCCCTTGATCATATTTGATCTTTGTTGGACATATTTGACATCTTGAAATCCTTTAAGACATATACCACCAATCCTTATCTATTTTGACTTTGATTATAACTCAATAAACACCCAATGTAATTCTACTAGGACTTGATTTTTTTACTTAGGAAATTGTCAATTACAATTTGAACTTAACAATCTCCCCCTTCGACATTCCGGGACAAAATCATTTATTTCAAAGTCAAACGTTCACTACAATCTACCTAATAGACACTTTCCAAACTACACTTCAACAACTTGGCAACCTGTTTCCTGAAACACATGGAAACCACAATATCACATGAAAAGCAAAAAGAAACTACCAAAACGATAATTATATGACTAAAACAACATAATAAAACATGTGTAACACCGAAGCATGCAATGTAATGTGAATTATAAACTTAGAAATAAATCATAGAATTTTATATCAATATAGACAAAACATAACACTATATCAATAATAAAATTCCAACAAATATATCAAATGACTCCCCCTAAGTCATCTATCAATCAAAAAAATTCATTTTTTTAGATTTCTCCTCCTAACTCATATAATCAACTTTCTGAAATAAATACACATTTCTTCCCCCTTTTCGTCACGAATAACAAAGGAAAGACCAATAATAATCATGTAAAATATAGAGAGGAACGAGGAAAAAAATATGCATGTGTACAATGATGAAAAGATTCTTGAAAAACATGTTATCGGAAAATAAAAATAAAAAATTCAATTTTGAGACCAAGTTTTTTTTTTTTTTTTTAATTTCTCATAAATTTTCATCTTGAACAATTATGTGCGAACTTATACATGCATAGTTCATAAAAAAAAAAAAAAAAAAAAAAAAAAAAAAAAAAAAAAAAAAAAATTCTCACATAACTTATTGTAAACCTAAATGGAGTAAGTTGTATAAGCTATACATGTATGATAAATACCACTAAACTCCTGTAAGCAAGTCTCAAAACTTTATATCAATGAGAAATGACATGCAAAAATCACTGCTGAATGAATATAGCCTTCAAATTATGAAGTCAAACCCAGTGTTACTAGGACCTTTTAAATAAAACGCGCATATCGATTTTTCAACATATAACTTTTTTTCTCCCCTTATCAATAAGGGCATATATTTTTTTTTTCTCTTTTTCTTCTCTCTCTTATGTGCAATTCTTCTTCATTAAGCGATTAAGATGACCTCTATAACGAGTTTTGGGTCGATGACTCTAAGTCAGTTGAACATAGGGCATTAGGTTATGAGAAATCCCTCAGACTTAATTTCTCAATTCAAATAGGCTCTAAAAAAAAGTATAAGATTAATCTAACTTTTTTTCATTTTTGAATCTCAGTCATCTTTTTTTCTTTTAAGGAGAATATACTAGAGTTTTAGGTAAATCTAGTTAAAGGTCATTCCATATTCAAAGTCAATTCACCACACAAATGACCGTCATCCCAAATCTCAAACATGTGATCAAAACCTACTCACAAGAATTTAATGTGTGTTGTGCATAAGATACATATAATAATCTATACCAAAAACTCCAAACAAGTTCTAAACAAATTAATGGAAATTTAGTTTACCAATCATGAACCTCACTAGTACTTGTTAGAAAAATAACATGTCTAATAAAAAAATAAAAATAAAACATATTTTTGCTTCTTCAATTTTTTTAATAAAGAATAAAGCAAAATGAAACTCCTCATATACAATGAATAGATGTGCATGCATGACTATATAAATATTATGGAAAATGCATATACATGCACATAAGTGCCCTAATCAATGAGACACATAAGTGCTCTTACCATAAAGAGTAGCATGAGGAACATCGCAATTATTAACATCACTTATATTTGTGAGTTCGCTCTTCTTGGCTCAAATCTTCTTAGAATAAGATGTAATCTGAGTCAATTGAGTCATTAATTTAATTAAATTACTCACTTGATCAATCAAGAAACTAACACGAGTAGTTAGATTTTGATTGTTGTACTTAACTAAGGACTTACAACAATTAGGTCTAATGTAACCTAAAACACCACAATTATGACATGTGGGAGCAAATTTAAGAACAATCTTAGATTTCATATTTTGAACCACAAGTGGAGGAAATCTACGTTGCACAGATGATTTCGGTCCTCGATCACATACATTCTTGGTCTTGTTCCTATTCAAGAACTCGCGACACTTAAGTCTTATATGTCCTACCATACCACAATGAAAACACTTAGGAATGAACCTAAGAGCAATTCTTAGTTTTAATTTATGAACCTTAAGCTTCGAGGTATGAACAAACTTATTTTTTGAAGATGATGTTGTATGATAATTCGTTTCATTATCACTTAAATCTTCTCTATACCCAGCTGTTTTATCCAAACATATCATGTTATCAATCTTTTTAGACCCACTAGAGAAGGACTCAAGTTGGGCATTCGATTTTTCAAGATCAAATATAAGAGATTTAACCTTAATTTCTGAGAACTCTTTCTCAATGCTTAATTCATTCAATCATTTGGCACACTCTTCAAGTTTGACTATAAGGTTCTCTTTTTCTAATTCAAGCTTATTTAGTTTCTTAAAGACTAATCTATTAACCTTATGTAACTTGAGACTCTCCTTATACAGCTGGTCATAAGCTTCATGAATATCCATATCATCATCAGATCCTACATCAGAATGTGATCGATTCATCTACAAAATTTTTGGGTCAATGATCGTAATTAGGCTCTGATACCACTTGAAAAGCTCTTACTAGCCGATCCATTTAGACCCAATATACGAAAATAATCAATTGAAAAGCAACAAGTCACTTTTAATTGTTTCTAGGTGATTAGTCAATCAAGTTCAATTATGCTTTGGTTTGAATGCCACAATCAATAATTAAAGTAGTAAAGAACACCAAAGATGATCATGGAGAAACCTCAACAAAATATGTTTTGGAAGAATTTATAAATCAATTAATATGTGGTGGTCGAATCTTGGAATCTATGAATTTTTTGAACATCAAAGAATTGATCTCTATGGAATAAATCTGATTCAACAAACTTTTGGACGTTCATAGGGTAATATATATGAGAAAGTGTTTGGGATGAAAATGGATTGAAAAACCAAGTGTTTGAAGCAAAACAAAATTCTAGATGTCAACCCATCTCTCAAGCGCTAGGCTAGCGACAAGCGAAAGGCGAGTAAATAGTTGTCAGTATTTTATTAAAAATGCGTTGGAAAGATGACCCAAATGGATACAATTCGTATAGAAATAGCCTTATCCAAATTTGAATTTTTTTTCTATGTGAAAAATGCATTGGAAGTTGTAACTAAAATTTTGGAGTGTAACATGTGCGGCTCTTTGATACCATTTATACTTCTATTTGCATTTGTTTGATCATATTTGATCTTCTTGGATATCTTTGACATCTTGATCTCCTTCAAGACCTATATAATCAATCCTTATCTATTTTGACTTTGATTATAACTCGATAAACACCAAATACAATTCAACTAGGACTTGATTTTCACTTAGAAATTTGCCAATTATAATTTGGATTTAAAATGTAGTGGAAAAAAATAAATTTTGATTGCAATATATAAAAGAGTTGTTTATGAAAACTAGTTTTCTTTTTATTTTTAAAAACCACAAGTTTTTGCTTTCAATTGATCACCGATTCTCCCTGCAAGCACCCAAATAGTATCTAATTATGATAGAGGGGTTGTTCCTCCTCATGTGAAGCATCACAAGTGAGAAACATTTTGTGGGTATAGCTCAAGATTGCCAAATGTTATTCATTGACACAACGGTAACATTCATAGACATTGAGGAAACTTCATAAAAAATATTTTAAATAAGATGTTAAGCTGAAACATCTCTTTATGATATATATATATATATATATATATATATATATATAGATAATTAACCTGCTTGCCTTCACCTTCGCCTTCGCCATCGAAGTAGATGTTTATGAAAAATCAATCCCTCTAGTGCTTCTACGACAAGTTTAGCCTTATACCTCTTCACAATTTATTGGGTAGAAATATATATCCATTTATTCGCCTCCACATTTTAGTTTGGTAAACGTGGTACAAGGGTCTAGGTCTAGTTTTTCTCTAGAGCTTTGAATCTCTCATCCATAACTTGTGTTACCAAAAAAAATGAGAATAGACAATATATGAAATAAGAACAAGAACATAACATTTATGTGTAAAATCAAGACGGGAAAAATCATGGGAAAATGATGAGAAAATTCACTATATCAACTATGATTATAAAAGGTTTCACGGGCTGTTAGTTGTAAAAGAGTTAGAATTATGTTACAATGCCATGAAAAAAGAGATGAGTTCCATGACGAGTAACGAGTAATGTACTTTGGGATCTTGTTGATTTGCCTAGTGATGCAAATGGGTCTTTAAGATAAAGAAAGACTTGTTAGGAAACACCGGGAGATACAAGCGAGAGTTGTTATGGAATTCACTAAAAAGAAGGAAATCGATTATCGGGAGAGCTTCTCTCCATTATCTAAGAAAGATTTTCTACGTATTATTTTGGCATTAGTAAATCGATTTGACCTTGAGCTGAAACAAATGGTTGTGAAAATGGCATTTTTCAATGGAGATTTAGATAAGGAGGTTTATATAAAAATAATAAAAAAACTTAAAGAATTCCTCTCTAATGATGGTGAATATTTGGTCTTTAAGTTTAAGACGTCTAGATACGGTTTAAAACAAGCGTCCTACAATGGTATTTTAAATTTCACGGAGTAATTTCTTCATTTGGATTTGATGAAACTCTCATGGATCAATGCATATACTAGAAGGCTAGTGGAAGTAAGATTTATTTTCTTGTTTCAAAGTGGATGATATTTTTCTTGCAAACTAATGATAAGGGTTTGTTGTATGAGGTGAAACAATTCCTCTCTAAACATTTTTTATATGAAAGATAGGATGAGACATCTTTTGTCGCTAGCATTAAGATTTATATAGATAGATTACGAGAGATCTTGGTTATGTCTCAGGAAACTTGTATCAGTAAAATTTTAGAGAGATTTCGGATGAAGGACTGTTCATCAAATATAGTTCCCATTATGAATGGTGATGGGTTTAATTTGAATCAATGCCTAAAAATGATCTAGAAAGTGAACAAATGAAAAACATTCCATGTGTTTCCACTGTCAGAAGCTTGATGTATGCTCAGGTCTGTATAAAGCTTGACATAGCATTTGTTATATGAATGTTAGGATGATATCAAAGTAACCAGGTATGGACCACTAGAGAGCAGCAAAGAAAGTAATGGGTTACTGTGGGAGAAGAGGGGGGCGCCGCGGTGCCCCATCCATGGCGCTGCGGCGCCAGTGGCTGAAGAACCGGCGCCCCGGTACCTATTTAAGCCCGGTTTTCTCCCCATTCATGCAACCCGAGAAATAGAAGAAATAGAGAGATTTTTGAGAGATTTTACAAGATAAGAGGTTGTTCTTTCTTGGATATAAATCAAAGCTTTATTTCTTTCTTGGGATTAACTTGAGGATTGTTCAAGTAATCCAATTCATTTTTCATATATTGAAAATCTCCATTTCACCCAAATATTGAGTTTGTTGGAAATTTGTCAAAACTTGTGGTTGCATCAACATTGATTCAAGGCATTGATTGGGCATCGTTTCCTAATAATTTGGTATCAGAGCCAAGCTTCAAAATTGGCAATGTGGATGAATCCTTGGAATGCCGAACGAAGGTGGTGCCTCGGTTAGCTCGCGATGGGATCCGTTGATGAGCTCTATTGGACAGACGGTGTGCTTCGGATGCTTCATGTAAGGCGTGTGCCCGAACGCGGTGGAGAGGAGTTGATCTAAATAGAGCAAGCTCTTGGTGAGGAAGATGGACGGATAGATGATCGTTTGAGGGGAGGCTCGGTGGTCCTTTGTTCGAGGGGAGGATTGTTGGGTATGCGACCAAAGTCCCACATCGGATAAAAATGGGGATGATCATGGGTTTATAAGTGTGGAAATATCTCCATTGGTAGATGGTGAGGAAACGACGGCGAAAGTGTGGATAAAGTTGGAGACAAACTTCATGACGAAGACTCTAACTAATCGGATCTACTTGAAGTCCAAATTGTATACTTGCAAGATGGATGAAGGTACACCAATCCGGGAGTACGTCAACAAGTTCGATAGGTGCATATCAGATTTGAAGGATATTGATGTGAAGGTAGATGATGAGGATCAAGCACTTCTACTGCTTCTTTCTTTGCCAAAGTCTTACGAGAACCTTGTACAAACATTAATGCTTGTGGGTGATAAACTTGTGATGGAGGACACTAGATCGTCACCTCTAGCGGATGATCTTCGAAAGATTGCAACTAGTGGCATGTCTACCATTGGTAACAAGGATCAAGCTCAAGGGTTGTTTGTGAGAGGGAGGAGCAACGAACGGGCAAAGGGCATGCGAGGAAAGTCTAGATGGAGTTCTAGACCTCTTGCGGAAAGGTCGTGTTTCAAATGCGGCAAGCTCGGGCACTTCAAGGCGAATTGTCAAAATAAAAGAGCGGGAAGGAAGAAGAAGAAGAAGAACAACAACAACAACAACAACAGAGTGGAAAGGGTTCATAGCAATCAAGAGGTTAGCTATGTCTCGGAAGAAGGGGGCATCGATGAGTGCTATACCATCACTTGTGATAAAGAAATCTCTGGTAAGTGGATTCTTGATTCTGGTTGCTCTTACCATATGTGTTCGAATATGGAGTGGTTTACTACCTATACTTGCACTGATGGTGGAACCGTGTTGATGGGTAATAACCATGCTTGTAAAACGGAGGGGCTTGGTTCGGTTAGAATCAAGATGCATGATGGTGTAACCGAACATTGATGGATGTGAGACATGTTCCTGATTTGCGGAAGAATCTTATTCCTGTTGGTGTATTGGACTCCGGTGGTTGCAAGATTGTGACGTGAGATAGAGTCAAGAAGGTTGTTCAGGGCTCTTTGGTAGTGATGAAGGGCATTCGCCAAGGCAACCTATATGATCTTCAGGGTACTACAGTTACAGATGATGTAGCGGTTGAGACAAGTGGAAGTGGTGGAGACTTGGCGAAGTTCATTATCAAAAGGAATGTTATTTTTGAGGAGAACTCCATGGTAGCTTGGTCAAAAGCTACGGTGCCTAGTGGTGTTGAAGCTGTAGGGGGTTCTAAGTCTCAGGTTGTTGAGATAGAATCCAGGGATCGACCAGGTCCAAGTCATGTTCGAGAGGTGTATCATGGAGACACTCGAGAGGAGAGTGATGATGTACTTGAACATGAGGAGGTTTAGCAGAAGAATGTACAGGCTCTACAACAACAACAACTCGAGGAAAGTTTGGCGTCCTCTAAGCCAATGCGAGCATTCAAGCTAGTTCAGAAGTTGGGGTCAGACCAACCTCTGAGGCACTATGGGAAATCAAATATGGTTGAGTATGCACTCTCGTTGGGGGTTGATGAGCATTTCACCTTCAAGGAATCTATGCGGAACAGCATGGAGAGAGTTGATGTGCCCAAGTGGGCTTGGGCCCTTCGGGGCGGTGTTGGAGTTAGGTGGAGATGATATGTACATGGGGAATGCGAGAACTACGATGGCTTGATCCCCGTGGAGGGTACGTAGGCAACCACGATAAAGTGGTGCAGCCGGTAAGACCTATGGTGGCTTGATCCTGGTGTAGGGGTTACGTAGGCAACCATGGTAAAGTGGTGCAGCCGGTAAGACATATGGTGGCTTGATCCCGGTGTAGGGGTTACGTAGGCAACCATGGTAGAATGGTGCAGTCGGAATGAACTACGGGATGGCTTGATCCTAGTGAAGGGTACGTAGGAAACCATTGTTTAATGGTGCAGCCAGTTTGGGCTTTGGAGATGGGTTTTATGGAGAGGTATGAACTATGGTGTGGCTTGATCCTGGTTCAGGGTACGTAGGCAACCATGGTTGAATGGTGCAGCCGGTTTGGTGTTTGCTACTTGTTCTGGTGATCGTCCAAAATTTGAGGTCTATCAAATGATGGACGAGGTGGAGAATTGTGGGAGAAGAGGGGGGGCGCCGCGGCGCCCCGGTACCTATTTAAGCCCGATTTTCTCCCCATTCATGCAACCCGGGAAATAGAAGAAATAGAGAGTTTTTTGAGAGATTTTACAAGATAAGAAGTTGTTCTTTCTTGGGTATAAATCAAAGCTTTATTTCTTTCTTGGGATTAACTTGAGGATTGTTCAAGTAATCCAATTCATTCTTCATATATTGAAAATCTTCATTTCACCCAAATATTGAGTTTGTTGGAATTTTGTCAAAACTTGTGATTGCTTCAACATTAATTCAAGGCATTGATTGTGCATTGATTGGGCATTAATTCAAGGCATTGATTGGGCATCGTTTCCTAACAGTTACATTCAAGGAACCAAAAATTATACGCTTATGTATAAACGGATGGATACTCTGGAAGTGATTGGATACTCAGATTCAAACTTTGCTGGTAGTGCTGATTCATGAAAATTAACATCAGGGATGTATTTATGATCGCGGGTAGAGCTATATTATGGAGGAGTGCCAAGCAAACCTTGATTACTACTTCCACCAAGAAAGCTGAGTTCATCTCCTGTTTTGAGGCTACTTCCCATGGTGTATGGATCAAGAGTTTTATATCTGGACTTAGAGTTATGGATTCTATTTCTAAGCCATTGAGAGTTTACAACGACAATTTAGCTACTGCCTTTATGGCTAAGAACAACAAAAGTGGTAGTTGAAATAAATACATCGATATAAGTATTTAGCCTTTAGGGAACGTATTAAAGAAAAGAAAGTGGTCATTGAGCATGTAAGCACAGAATTGGTAATTGTTGATCCTTTGACTAATTAAAAGCAAGCCACCATTGAAATTCGAGGATCATGTAGAGAAAATGAGACTTGGTTCTACTACATAATGGTATATACAATTTTTGTATGAAACTCTTATTTATTGTGACGTTTTCTCATACTCATGTTCGCCTTAATTTATTTGAGAAAATACATCTATATAGAACCAAGAATAAGACAGATTTTTTCATTATATATTGTTACCACATAAAGAATATTTTTTGGGAAACTAAATGCATTGTAATACATGAAAGGTAATACTCGTTATCAGAAGATGTATCATCATGATTCATGTATTTATTTATTAAGAAGGATAATCGATGAGATTAAGTTGAGACATTAGGTTAAACGTATGGACTAAACGGGAGAATGTAACGATTCGCTTTCTTTAATCAATGTGGTCCAATGTTATCTCCAGTTTTCAACAATCATGGAGTTATAATTTCAGAAACTTACCCATTAATTGGACAATCAAACTGGTAAGCCATGGCTTGATGGGATCTTGGCTATATAAAGGGGTTTGGTACCTAAGCTCGATCACTGCAAAAATCATATTGTACACCATTTTTGAAGTGCTGAGAGAGCTTAAAAGTGCCAAAACTCTGAGCAAACGAGAGCTTGTGCAATTCATCAATGATCGGAGGTATGCACCCAATCCATTGATTTTCAGTTTTCTCGATCCAAGTTGGTTTCGCTTAATTGTTTTGGATCGATATTCATTTTTACATCTGAATCTAAATATATCAGATAACATATTGATACACACAAATAGCACACTACGTAAGTGTTAACACTTTATATCACGTGAAAGTAACATATCATGTTTCAACCACATTCATCATCCAATATTCAGATCTACACTGCATCACCGCCATCATGCCATTATAGCACCCTTGGACCCTATGTTTTTAGCTCTCTCTCCATTTCTCAAAATCAAAACAAGGACTCACAATCGTGAAATTAAAAAAATAATAATAATAATAATGCAAAGAAAAGAAAAGCAATTTTTCTTTTTGAAAAAAAATTATAAATTACAAAATCAGATTGGAATTATATAATAAAAAGCACGACATCATCTCAAATCGTCCTATCTTTAAATGAAGCCGTGAATCATTGGCAGTCGAAGATTTAAAAAAATCTGGAATTTCTTAAGCCATTTTCTTTTCTTTTTTTTAATATCTCCTAAGTTCTTACTAACAAAATCGTCCCAAACCCTTAGTCTTGTGGATGTACTTTTATTATATAAAATTATACATTTATTTACATAATAAAATATTTTTTATTCCTCTAATATTGCCATACTTCTCAATAAACATTAAATTCATCAAGATGCACTTAAAACTTAGTAACTATATGACAAACAATCAATAATACGTTGTCTAATCTTGATCTAACCATGAAATCTAGCCATAATACTACCAAATAAGGTCGTATTTGCTAGAAAAAGGATTGTGAAAGTATATTGTACTACGAATTGTATAAGTTGCAATACCCATATAGCATCAAGGTAGTCAAGATCTTAAATTTGGATCGATTCAACTTAGATCAGTGGAGATATGTCAAGAATCGGATCTAAGAACGTAAGATCCTACTAAGTAATGATCCGAAATATTAACAAATAAAAGATAAAATAAAAGTTCTAAGAACAAATTAACAGTTTTAAATCAATAATTAGCTAAAACAAAAAATAAAAGTTTAAAATAAGTTTTCAATTACCTTATAAAGGTCAACAATGTTTTTGTTTTATTTTTATTTTTTTTAATCAAAAGAACAATTCACAAATGATGCTAAAAAAGGTTCCATATAGTCTTTCCAAGCTTCTCGTCATATAGATATTTGAAGAACATTCAACCATTTGCCTAGTTGCGGAAGAGCTTGATCATCCTTTTTGCTATCCAGTCATCATCAGAGATATCGTCGAAACAGACACAAAATCATCGTTCTGCTCTTTTAGAATTGTACAATTTTGATAACCATGTGTGACACAGTCCCTTCCCCACCCCAACCCACACGCTAAAAAACCAGAGAAGCTACTTAGATTTTATGGCTTCAATTCTAAACAAAACTTAAGTCAGTATTTGAGGAACACAAATTTAAGAACCTAGTCTAAAAATTCAAGATATTTTAAAGTTTTCAATTTTTACTGCCAGAATTTATAATCTGAAATCCAATAAACAGTCATTTTTTCACTTCAATAAGCAATTAATATCTCTGACATGCCAATTTATCACCGGGTAAAGTGTAAACCCATGGGATTTCATTTCATGATATTTGAAATACCACTTCCAGATCCAGACCATTTCTTTATATCCCGATAATCCACGATAATCAAAGCCTTAGGATTGCACACATCAACTACAATAATAAGTTGAACACTACTATTAAATAAATCGAGAATTGACTAAATGAATTATTTTTCACATCACTCAATCTTAGCTTTATCAATATATCTGAAATAATAATCAGCATATCTAGATTCCTAACAATGAATGCCTGCATGGAACAAATGTGCAAGAAGATCTGCATTTACTGAGGGAACCAATCAAGAACTTGTCTCCCGATGACGATATAAAGATGAAAGGAAAATGCTTATAGACCAAACGTCCAGAAGCTTTTTGGGCTTGAGTGGAAATTTGAGGATTCAACGGTACTCATTGAGATTTTAAGAAACTGTAATTTTTTAAATGAATCGAAGAAAAAGTCCCACGAGAATATGCAGCTGCATCCATTTGTCAGTAAGCAAAGAAACGGGTTTTAGAAAAAGAAGATAACGATGAGAAAGATAAAGTTGAATCGTTGGAGAGATTGCTTTCTTATAAGAAAGGGATATTTCCTTCAACATTTCCTTCCACATTTCTGTTTGAAATGTTAAAATCTGGAGTATCACTTAATGCTAGACTTGAATGCAAAAATATATTGGAGATCAGAATTGGAAAGCAATTAGATCAGGCCTATGTGAAAGATCTCTTCATACCTTCCCAAGGATACACGGAGATGAACAGTATGTTATGGAGAATTTTAAAGAATTTCTACAACAATTATACTGGTCCAGATGCTTATGTAGAATTATTAACCAGGCAACTATGACCTATATAATGAACTGTTTTGCAATTTATCTGCCTGCATCCCTTCTCCATTGTAAACATTCTCACAAAAAACCCCCAAGTACAGGAGAAAAATATACACCAAATCATTTGGCTGGACAAAGAATTTAAGCTCGTATGGACCTATAGGAAAAGAATGAAAACAAGAGAAGGGAATGTTTCGAGTCAATGTGCCACATTTCATAGTTGTCTGCAAATATGCAAGGCTCATAAGAAATTAGAATGCGCTAAAAAAGTTTCCATTTTAAAGCTCCAAATCCTCAGCACAATCAAGAGTTTTTTCATTTCTACACCATCTTTAAAAAGAGACCACAATGATAAATAAAACAAAACCATCCAGAATACTCATACAAATCGACCACGCTGGCAATTCGAACAAAATAAAGTTTCAAATCTTCCTCAAGAGAAGAAACAACCTTTGATCAAGTCTGAACTTGTGCATTTTCAGGGGATCACTTTTCAGCATCAGTTGAAGCCCTCCAAAAGAAATATATACCACCCTGTCACCATAAAGATAAGAGAAACTCAATATCAGTTGAGAAAAAAAGAAAAATATTGAAATTGTGGAGAAAACTATTGAGCAATGAGACACCCTTAAAAGTATAATCAAATTTCAACACAAAATGAGGCTCTATCAGCCTAGATAGCATGTTTGGTGGACAGGATTGGACAATACAAAGCAAATACATTTCTTTGAAGAAAGGGCATATAAATCATACACTTTAACAGTGTTGCTTCCATCATTTTGCTTTTCTTTATCTTCTGACATCTTATATAGCAGCCCATGCATGACATACTCAAATTTGTCCGCAAGTGACTTCTGTTTGCCCTGAAATAGAAGTATAATATTCATCATTCAGAAAATCAAACACTTAGTCCATAATACGGCTATACTATCCAAGTTCTTTCTTAAATTCGGGTTACTAAATAGGAGTAATCCACGTTGAATAGATTATCTAAAAGGCCATAATTTGATAGCTCATGTACAATGAAACAAAAGTGAACCTCAGAAATGTAGCCAGTAACAGCTGAACCATCTGCATTGAGAGTGTGCGATACCACCATCCTATATTTCTCCCCCTGGAGCATACGATATAGCTGACTGTGCACGTCTAGTTCCAGATACACATCCTCATCTTCAGACTGGGCTTCAATGCGCGAAACTGAAACAATTTATTCACAAAACCTTTAGCTCAACACCCCGTAGTCTGTTTCAGTACAAAAATTCTTTTGAGAAATGTACCTTCTTATACACTTGTAGTTAAATAAAGAATAATGATCCGTAGCAAGAAATTCTTTGTTCAATAATTAGAAAAAGGGAATGTCAAGAATTTTTACCCTTCTCATATCTTTTGTCATCGATACCAATGACCTTGATTATTTCATCAAAGTGAAATTCAGCCATATATTCCCTGCAAGTTGTCTTCTATAATTAACAAAAAGCAAGCAATAATCAATGACAATTAATGAAAGCATTCTGCAATTTTCACAATAAATTACATGCACAACATGCCATTATCGTGTTGGTTACAACTGAAGAGAAAACAAATGACTAGGGAACCAAACAAATGAATAAGCTGACTAAACATTGCTCATCACACACAGGGATGTTAAGTGGGGTGGAGCCCCGCTCTTCAGGGTGTCTTGCGCGCAGCGATTTGACCATGCAAGCCGCTCACCAGCTCGGGCGAGCTAGCTTTCAAGCTCATCGGCTGGTGTGTGAGCCAGCCGCAAATGGCTCACAAAACCTTTCGCTAAGTTGAGAAAAATATGCAATTTCAGTTAAAAAAACAACGAGCGGAGCAGTGCTTTTGTTGATCAAGCCAGCTCGTGCTTGCCTCGCCCGTGGCAAGCGAGCCGAGCCATTTAACACCCCTACATACTGTACTAAATGCTTGCAAAAAAAATAAAGCAATATTTAGCATGGTTTCAGTGGACAGAGACATACTAAGTGAAGCGAAAATTAATAATAGCACCGAATTAAAGAAGAAAAAATATTGTTGGTGACAAGATCTCTATTCACCATGCCAGTTGAAAATTAAAAGTTGGGTCCTTAAATCATAGTTCATTAATATATATATATATATATATATATATATATATATCTTCACAAGAGTTTTCGAACTAAATCTATAAACTCAAAATCCAACAATAAAACGAAAAACAAATTGTAATGTAATATTTTATGTTGTAATTAAATAATAAGACTGAAAATACCAAGAATAAAGCTCAAAGCGCACACAATATTTCAGATGGGAAAAAGAGTGTCCAACTGGTAAATTGCAAGTTCTAAACTTGTGTACCACAATTTCATAGTAGAATTGTCAAAAGAAAAGAAACTTTTAACAAAACTCAGGTACCCTTTTCCCAATATCACAGCCCTGTCCAGAAAAACATATAAAACGACTTAAAGACTCTATCTTTATGCATTATGAAGATTAATCTCAAGCTGTCCCCCCCCCCCCCCCCCCCCCCCCGCCCCGGTCCTTCAATTTTACCTGCTCTTTAGAGAACTAAAAAGATGATAATTGATTTGAAAATCAACACATTTGACAAATTGTATGCTCTTTATATTTATAGCAGAAGATTTATGTATGAAGAATTTAGAAGCTAAAGATTATATACTTCTTCCAATAAACAAAAGGTCGTTCTCCATCATCCCCCTTCCATTAATTTCAGTGTCTCTCACAGCTAATTAAAAAGTAAAAATTGAAAACGTAAAAAGTGATTCGCAACTGTAAGATACTCAATTTTTGTAGCAGAATTTAAACATCAAAGATTTCTTTTGAAAACAAAATCTCAATTTTGAGTCTTTTCCCGTTCAATGCTCTTGAAGAAAACAACGAGTGCTTGTAGCCAAAATACATAAAGAAAAACAAAATTATAAGTACCAATGTACCTGGCTACCAGCTTGATATTCCGTCTGCGTGGTGGGGGGGGGGTTGCCAGTCACTGTATTGTAGATGGAGATGGGTTGTTTGAAATCGCCAAATTGGGGTAACGGAGTTGAGGCTTCAAACTGGGAAATAGAAGGGTTTGAGGGGTAAGGTGCAGGCAGCGGCGAATCCAGCATAAATGTTCAGTTAGAGCGGAAGTTGACTTTGACCGTTGACCGTCAACAATCAACGATCATAATAGCCCGATCCGGCCGATTGTTTATTAAAATTTGATTAAATAATATAAAAAAAAGGTGAACTAGAAATACTAGGTATAGATTTTCGTTTCGACTGAAAAAATCGTTCCATATTTTGGAAAATGTCGAATTTAATTTTCAATTAAAATTGATAAACAATTTCACAATTACAATATCCAATTTCACAATATCACTAATACAATATCCAAATGCTCTTTTTAAAAGATTGAAGGCCAACTACTGAAGCAAAAAAGCTGGGAAGAGTGGTGCAATTTTCCATAATAATACTCATAAATCTACTTGCTAAAAGTATAAGAACAAGTACACCATCACAATTAAGTTTAAATCCGCAAAGATTCATCGTTGTTTTCTTATGCTAACACCATTAAATTATTGGCAATATATTGCATAACCAGATTTGACTCTTGCGCTACATGGAAAATCTCTATTCACACAGTGACACACAACAATACAATTTGTTTATTCAACTGAGACTTTACACGCAAGCTTGTTTATAGAGATCTAGCAAGTCCAAGGTTTACAGTGCCAATTGCCAAATGATTTGTAATGTTATTCTGCAGCATTACAGAGAGTTTATTCATAATAGCATCAAGGCATCATTCATCAAGGCTCAAGCCATCAACACAGTCACACTCACACAGACACACAGACAGTCAGACACAGTCACAGAAAGAAGCCGAACTTACCGAAGTCGAAGTGGCGAAGTCCGATTGTCCGAACACAGCCGCACGCAGCCAGTGAACTCCAAGTCTCCAACCAAAGCCGGTTTTTGCTTCTGCCTTCGAGGCTTCGACTGGAACTCTGGAAGACTGGAAATTTGGAAGAATAAGGGTTTGGCCGTTTGGGAAGAATCTCGGTCTCTCCACTCTCCTCTCCTCCTCCTCAATCTTGCGGCGTGTACTGACTGTGGGTTAGAAATTGGGTGGGTGGGGAATGAAATTGGTTTGGGTCTTGGACTGGACCCAATTGATTTGGGCCAAAATATTTTTTTTCTTAAAAAGGCCCATCAGAAACATTTTCCCAGCTTCCCCCAGACAGAATACCAGTTCTTCACTTCTTCTCCGATCTCCATCAGTCCATCCTTGGCCCACCAGCGCTCCACAGAAACTCAAACTTCAGGTGAATTTAGCTATAACGGTCGCTTTAGTTCGTCACTAACTGGATCCCTCACTGGGTGTAGGGGTCAGGCCGGGTCGAGTGGGTGGATTTTAATTGGGCAGGCTGTTAAAGCCCCCATTTGGCCCCTTTCATTTAAATTTTAATGTTTAGAATAATATTTTTTTTTAAGAATATATGGTTAAAAAAATTCGATTTACGTGTAATATTATTTTATGAAAGATCGTATGATTGAAAATAAGAGTGAGGAGAAAAAATTGAAAAAAAAAAAAAAAAGGAAGGTCAAACGGGACAAAGTATATTATGGGTTGGGAGACTTTTCACAATGACCACGGCAAATTTGTCTTGAATCATGCTTGATGTACAATATTGTTGACAATATGTCACCGAGTGGGCATTTTTTCCCGGAATCGGTGGAATCGGACCAGAACCGTTTAGAACCAGCCAATTCGATTCCGGATCTTCTAAAAAATAATTTGATTTTAGGACAAATTATTAGAAACCGAACGATTCCGATTCAGTTCCCGATTCTAGTATGGAAACCGCCATGAACCAAACGGTTCTCATAGGATTTTTTTCTTTTTTTGGTAAAATATATGACTCAATCTCTAATCACTTTTATAAAAAAGTAATCGGGTTCCTTCTTTATTTTAGACTCCAACACTTTGTTTCTTCTTTTTTATTCTTTCATTCTCTCTTCTATAATTCTTTAATTAATTGATTCTCAAACTAAATTAGAATATTGGGTAAATCTATACCTAAATAAATTTATTTACAATGTAATGTCCTGAAATTTTTAGAATAAAAAATTTATTTATTCTATATGTTATTTTTATTATTTTGAAAAGTTTATGAATTAAAGTGAAGCATATTTTAAATCTTTATATTTTTGGGCCAAATAATTAGATTTTGATAGGGCAAGTATATGTATATCAATATTATACTCATTGGATAGCTCGTTTTTAATCATATATTTTAGGTCCAAGGAAAAGTCGATTCGGATATGTTAAACCCAAGTTATTGACATTTTAAGATTTTATTTCAAAAGTAATTTATAAGTTGATTTTGATTTTTAGTGTAAATTGTGATTTTCACGTGTAGGGTTGGATGATAAATATGGTGATTTATTTTATTATTATTATTTTATAGTGTAAATTTTTCCTAGCATGCTAAGTGTCCCATGTGGTGGTTGATTGGGATATATCATGATTGATTTGTTTTACTAAAATATTACTATCCAATTGATTTTACCACCACACGTAGAGTACTAATTGTATTTCATATTTATTTTGATAAAAAGATTATTAGTTAATTATAATTCTATTTTGAGAAGAATAATTGTTAACAGTTAATTTTGATTGGGTATATATTATTATATTTATCTTTAAATTAAAAATGAAATTTGAAAGTTACATATATCCACACTAAAATTTTATCCTCATGTAATTAGATATCTTTAAATTCGAATTTCTTGATAAGATGATTTATTTGTTAAGAGTCCAATTTAAATTTAAATTAAGAGTTTTATTTGGAGTCTATTAAGTCATCATTATTTATTAACCACTATAAATACCATGCATGTGTCACATTTTCTACACACACATATTTTTTTATACGGTAGAAAGAGAGAAAGAGAAAGAGAGAGGGTACTACCTGTAGTGAGAGAAAGAGAAAAGTTGTGAAAACTCAAGTACACACATCATTGTCAAGCACTTCTTCACCCAAAGTAGGAAAATAAATATTTTTAACGTGCCGGTAGATAGTTTTAATATTCCAATAACAAGGTAAGATACTTATGTGCAAAGTGATATGTTTATTTACGATTTTATGTTCAATTAAATATACATGATTTGCCGATGGACTTTCGAATTTTTTTTTAAAAGAGAAATGAAATCCTACGGGATTATAAGAGGACCTAAGATGGGTGTGTCGTTTGGTCACCGATGTACTCCATAAAGAGAAGAGTGGTATGAAATGTTATTTTATTGCATATAATTGTGTGTAGAAACTGCACGTATCTTACTGGGTGTTTTTTTAATAGTCACTTTTACAAATTTTACAGCCTAGTTCGGGTCGATTGGAACAATGGAAGGACGGTGCATTTTGAATTTATTGTCTTATTGAGAATGTTTAAGTTGTTTTTATTTAAAGACGTGATTTTATGAATGTTCTGTTTATTTGGAGATTTAAATGTTATCATTCCGCATTTAAGTAAGTGAAATTATTCCTGGTAACACCTCAAAAGATATATGAAAAATTGGGGCGTTACATACAATATATAATTTTATTTCTAAGATGCGAAATTTTTATTTTGTTTTTAATTTAATTGCATAGTTGTTTATTCGATCGAAACTTTTCATCTAGATTTCTATAAATTAAAACCTACAGAACCAGAAATTGCAATAAATTTTTAAAGGGTATCCAATTCAATGTAGGATTTTGATTTTGATTTTGATGAAAGTTTGTTTAATCATTGGAGTACTATACAATTTATATAAGTTGATTATTGCTTGATAATAGAAACTTATATTATTTGGATATTATTTTTAAATTTATATACTTAGTTTTCGTTTAATCTTTGAATAGTATGTTTGATTTTTTTTTTTTATTTTGTTAAAAGTATCACGTTGGAGACATCTTTAAAAAAATTTATTAGTGAACATTTTATTTTGACATTTTCAATGTAAAGAATCGGACCGGATCGAATCGAAAACGATTGATTATGTTCCTGTTCGATTCCATAGTTAGTTGTTCTATTTCTAAAATTCTCATTGGTATCGGTTCGGTCTGGTTCCCTTTGGAACCGGATCGAACCGAACCGCGTCCACTCCTTTGTCACGTGACACGTTATTATTGGACAATTTAAAAAATAATTTGTCTTTTCATCCAATTTTTTTTTTTTGCCACCTACCAACATTGTCAACAATATTGTAAGAAAACATTGTCAACAATATTGTAAGAAAACATTGTACAAATGATATTTCCCATTTGTCATTCATAGCGTGAGCTTGACTAACTCTTTATTCACCTACATTTTCAATTGTAAAAGACAAAATTACACTTCATGAGATTATTAAACTACAAAAATATGATTATATTAGAAAGACAAGAATAACATTTTAGTCATATAACAAAAACAAATATTTCCCACACAAAATTCCAAAACTAACTTACTTTCTTTATCTATTTTCTCCAACAGAAATAATGTCTCTTTCATTTTTCATCTACTTCAATCTTAAAACCTCGTAAATCTATCACACTCAACAAAAAAAATCGTTTATATACAACACTTTGAATCAATAAGTATATTTACATATAGTTAATTTCGTTTTCGTTAAATTAGTATTTTTTTTTAATCATTAAATTCTATTTCGACATATACTATTACGTCGTTAATTTATACAAAAAAAAAATATGGAAAAATCATCTTGATGACTACCCAGCAGTGAGGTATTTCAGGGACGGCCAAGGACGATCCTGGCGTCCGTTAATGAACTCATTGACCATTTTTTTTAATATTATTGATTAATTCCTTCTGGTTAATCTATTTTTTAAATATTTTGATTCGTAATGCATAACTGACATTAGCATGTCTCTCGGTTTGCTACTTCAGTGAATTTCAAATGAATGAAATGCTCGATGAGAATGGAAATGGATGAGTGAAGGAGATTGGGTTACTAGAATTGTGATAATATCGAGTACATCATTCACGGAGATGTACCATGATATACAAAACATGCTCAACGTCAATCCCTCTCAATACGATATAGAATTGAGATTTCTATTTAACGAGCATTTAACCATTCCGATTCCACTTGTAAAAGTTACTTCTAAAGTGAAAATGAAGCTACTAATTGAATTAAACCAAGGCCGCAAGTCGACTCCTATTTCCGTAACTTTATAGAGGAAGAATATTCTCGAGAGTGAACATGAAGATTTCAATGGAGGGGATCGTAATGTAAATGATTTTTAGACATGATGGAGATAGCTCATAAGGATGATGTGGTCAGTTGCTACTCATCATGTTCTCATTGCTACGCATATAATTGAATAGGTAGTTCAACACAACGAGGATGAAAGGCTATTTACAAATCAAGATTTGATTGCTTTATCTAGTCAAAAACATGAGTGGGGCAGATATTCACAGGCTGGACAGAGTATACACAGTTTCCTAATTCTTGTGGTTCTAGATAATGAAGATTTGCAAGTCGATCAACTGTTTGACATGAAGAGAGATTTGTAGGAAACTGTGCACCAAATTGCATTGAAACATAACTTTAAGTTTAAAGTGAAGAATCAAACAAGTTTACATATACAATTATTTGTGTAGAGCACAGTTGCAGTTGGCATTTGCGAGTGATGAAGATTGACACGAATGATTTTTATAGTTCACAAATATGCATGGGAACATACTTGTGAAGGGTATTTTTCGAAATGATCACAATCAAGCCTGATCATGATTTATTGGTCGATAGATCATGTACAAATTTCAGGACACAGACGATTTATAGATCTGCAAACTCATCAATGACGTCCGTCAAGAGTATGGGTGGTCATAAGCTACTAGAAGACCTGGAATGCTAAAGAATGTGCATTGAATGATTTAATGAGCTCAGTCGAGAAAAGTTATGGTAAATTGATCGGGTATTATCTTAACAAGGGGAGAACTAACCATGACTCGACATTTTTTTATTGAGAGCGATGTTGATAATAGCTTCAAGTATTTCTTTATGGCTCTTAGATAATACATTCGTGGACCCAATTTACCATCTTGCATTTGACATAGTCGATAACGAGAATGATTTAGCGATGTATTGGTTCTTTATAAAAGTGAGAAAAGTAATGGGTCACATCAAGAACTTTGCCTTTGCAACTGCCAAAGGAAACTTATAATAAATGGTATCGCTAAAGTTTTTTCTGAGGCACATCATGGTTATTGCATGTACCATATACAAGGTAATCTGAAGACTAAGTATCAGTAGAGTAGCATAGTGCATTGTTTAGAAGAGATGCAGAGACCTACAGTTTCAAAGAGGTTAATAAGTTCATGTTCAAAGTAGAAAATAAATCACATGTTGCATAGGAGAATCTAACAGTGAACATTGGGTACAATCATATTTTTCAGGATATCGATACAACATGATGACGGCAAACACTGTGGAGTTGCTTGTATTATTGAAGAAAGATCAAAAGTTACCGATTCTCGCAATGATTGAGCACATTGTAACGAGCTGCAACAATGATTTCATGACCAACGTGTGAAATCAACTATGTGCACAAGTGTGCTAACTCCAGCTCAGGAAGATAAACTCTTCAAAATCCTAGAGGTGACGAGAAAGGTAAGTGTCCAACTACTGAATCAATTCACTTCTCCATGATGTGGACGTAATATCGACTACATCGTGGACTTGAATGATAATACCTTCATTTGTAGATAATTTCAATTGAAGAATTTTTTTTCATGTGCGCATGCAATAGATACTATGCATAGATGATTTCCACCACACAGTCTATGCACTTATTATTAAAAGGCTGATTATTGGAGAGCAATGTATGTCGAAACTATATTTCCTCTATGAAATGAAATCGAGTGGAAGTTCCCGACCAGATTCTCCCACTTAATCATTAGATGTTACTCGAAGTTGGATCACGTACTCTTGGACGTAGACGTACGTCTAGAATACCATCTACCAAAAAAAAAATTCGATCGCGTAGATGCGGCGCAACAAAGCATACTAGCCATTTTTGTACAAGTTAAATCCACTACACAATAATTCAACAGATGTGTGATTTCTATTTAAATCATGTGTAATATCTATTTATAGTACTTTATTGTTCGTAAATTTCGAAAATTATAGTACTTTGCTTATTTCTTTAATGTTATCGTCATTACATAAGCAATTAAATATATTACAATTACTTATATAATAAATAAAAATTAAATTCATGAAAATTAGTTTAACGATTACCGGTAAGACATTATGTCAAATATTGGAGAAAATCAAAGTATGGGGATCTAATTGTAAATTTTAATAGTTGATGAAAAGAATAAAAATGATGATTGAAAAATAAACAAATTGAATTGTATACAATTGGAATATGAAGGATCTACGGGACGACATTATGTCAAAATCAAGGTGTGGGGACCTAATTATAACATTTTAATAGTTGATGAAAACAAAAAAAATGATGATCGGAGAATAAATAGACTCAATTGTATGGAATTGAAACATGAAGGATCCACCAAGATGATATTATGTCGAAAAATTGTGAAAATCAAAGTATGGGGACCTAATTGTAACATTTTAATAGTTGATGAGAAAATAAAAAACGATGATCGAAGAATAAATAGACTCAATTTTATGCAATTGGAATATGAAAGATCTACTAGGACAAAATTATGTTGAAAAAAGGTGAAAATTAAAGTATGAGGACCTAATTGCAACTTTCTAATAGTTGTTTAAAAAAAGGAGTCTAGGTCGCTGGTTAACTGGATGCTTGAACGCCTGGGCAGCCCGAACCCCTTTTTTTCCATCAACTATTAGAAGTCACAATTATGTCAACATACTTATTTTCGCTTTTTTTTCGACATAATGTCGTCCTGGTGGAACCTTCATGTTTCAATTACATAGAATTGAGTCTATTTATTTTTCGATCATCGTTTTGATTTTTTATCAACTATTAAAAAGTTGCAATTAGGTCTCCATATTTTGAGTTTTGTCAATTTTCGACATAATGTTGTCCCGATGGATCTTTCATGTTCCAATTGCATACAATTGAGTCTATTTATTCTTCGATAATCATTTTTTATTTTTTAAGTTGCAATTAGGTCCCCATATTTTAATTTTCATTAATTTTTGACATAATGTTGTCATGGTAAATCCTTAATTATATTTACAATTAAATATACTATCACGTAAAAAAGAGCATGCTACATCTCCTTGTAGCATTGCGACCTCATTATGAAGGTCTTTTACATCTCATCGTAGCACGCCTATCTCCTTTCGTAACACTCCTAACTCCGCTGCGAAATCATATCTCTACTCCCGTCGCATCGCTCATATCTCCTCTCTAATAAAACTAGTCAGACGTGCAAAGAAATCATCTTAATAATAGGTTTAACTGGATACAAGCGATCCACAAGGGAGGTGGCCGGATACAAGAGAATGAGATCTCCTCGGGGAAGGTGATCTTCTTAGTGGAAAAGATATACTGTGTGGAGGCGATTGTCGTTTCACTAGATAGGGCTCCTATACAAATAAGAAAATTAACGATTAATAATTTAATTAAAATATTATAATTCAAATCAACTAATGATATTAAATAAGCATACCCTATCTCCATCCAAAATAGACTCAGACAATGGATCATCTTTAGTAGGCGAAATAGATAATCTACGCATCTACATTTGATCGTCATTATCCATTGAAGTTGTTAACTCAATGTGGACTTCAAGTGAACATATTGACATTTCAACAAGTTAATGGTCACATGTTGAGCTGATAAATATGCATACAATATAAATTGGAAATTTATAGTACTTATCTGAAGATCGTCGTGGATAGATGTTTTAGTCTCTAGCCTATTGCTTGCCATGTGCTCACCAGTGAAACATTCGAGTGTAGCTTGTCTCCTTTCTGAACGCCCACTTGCATCCAATGTGGGAATAGCCACATACGCCTATAACAACAACAATTAAAATTATTATGTATATACATTTAATAAAAATTTTAACGTTAATTAGGTTAAATATTTACCTGCAAAGCCACTAGAAAGTCTTATGCATCATACTTACGCTCAACCTTCTCCAACTTGGGGCGTCGAATACACCCTCCTAAAAACGAGTAGCATATCTGTATAACATCTCCGACCCCATGAAAAGATGTTGAAGGCATCAATAGCATCAGCAACATCCAATGAAAAAGGTCGATTGACGTATTACAGAGTCAACATCTCAATAAACTCTCCATGATAAACATCAATCTCAACTTCAATTTGTCCAACATATAATCGCATTTTTTGATCTAACAATGGGGGTATAACAGGCCCTTTATCTCCAAAATATTCATCCAACATCCTTTTATTTGTAGTAATGCGGGTCCTTACTACTTCTTCATCATTACACTTCAAACACATAATGATGGTAAACTCATGGATTGAAAATCTTGACACCTTCCCATCCCCCAGGACAAAATGCAACTCATCGTCATCGACTGACTTAAGTAATTGAAGTAATAGTGAATCAATGATCCGATTAGAAAATTGCATGTCCGTCAATGAATAGAAGGACCATAGGAATGATCGGCGTAGTATGACTACGCACTCCTCGTGAGCCTCTCAAAAACTGTCGCATAGTCGGAAAAGTTACAATACGACGTAAATTATCCCAGATGATCTTCATACTAGTGTCGAGATGGTATCACATCGCGCAAAAATAATAAATATTAAAATCATATATAAGAGATTATAGAATAAAACATAATAGTATAAATTTAACCAACCAGATTATATGCTACTATACCTAAGAAATAAATTCATTTCAACACATACTAAAATGAAAAATGAAAATAAAATTAAAGTAAACAGTAAATTGAAATAGGAAAAAATAATTTAAAGGAAAGTAAAATAAGGAAAATAAAACTAAAGTAAATAGCAAAAATAAGTTAAAGAGTAATACAAATAAAAGGAAATTAAAGAATTAAATTATAAAAAAGGAAAAAAAAAAGAAATTATAAAAACATATCAAAAAATAACATGAAATAAAAATAAGGATAAATTGAATAATTTGTCAAAAAATAATTGATGAAAAAGAAATTAAATTAAGAAAAAATTTAAAAAATCATAAGATTTAAAATTGAAAAAAGAAAATGAAATAAAGGAAAAAATGGAAATGGAAAAATCATTGATGGAGAAGATATTAACTTAAGGAAAAAAATAAATTGAAAATAAAAATAATTGATGGAAAAGAAATTAAATTAAGAGAAAAAATAAAAAAAAAATTGGAAAAAAAACTTGAGATTTAAAATAAAAACAAAATTACAAGTCAAAAACAAAAAGGAAAAAAAGAATTGAAAAAAGAAATGAAAAAGAAAAAGAAATCACTTTAATCCCCAATTTTAATATAAAATTTAACTTTTCTTCAATTTTAACCATAAATAAATGTCAATATTTGTATTAAACTCATAAATTACAAGATTCATTTATATTGCATGTAAAAAAAAAAAAAAAAAAAAAAATCAAATTTCTACATTCACATTTTACAACACAATGAAACACTAAGATTCCAAACAAATACTAACATTTTCAAGAGTGGAAGATGCAGAAGATGAACAGTAAATCGTTCATTTTGTCTGTAAGCGAGTAGTTCGGATCTAAACCTTTTTTTTTCTCTCTCTTCTCTTCAAAGGGTACTTTGGGCTTTTTAATGTTTTGGTGATTTTTTTACCTTTTTATATAAAATTGGGTCAGATGGTTATTGACTACTATTTCCTTATCAATTATGTTATATATACATCATCTTTTACATTGTACCACGTAGCAAAATACCATTAGACAATTTAAAAACAATAATAGTCTTCTCGTCCAGAATTTTCAAAAAACAAAGGCAATTTAAAAAATAATGTCAACCAAATAATGTACATTTAGCATTGTTGATTTCCTCATTCTTGGCTTTGACTAGGTCAAAATGGGTCAATGCTTCGAAACATATTTTTACTTGAGGAAATTACACCAACACATGTTTTCAATTTTTCATTTCAATAAATATACGATAAAGTTATTTATTAAAAAATGAGGTGTACTACAACCTCGCCCCACCCCTATTGTACACCACAAGCCACGGTAACCCTAATTCATTTTCCACCACAAGAAAAGGTCAAAGCTTCTTTATTCCACTTCTTTCTCATCGACATCGATGGCAGCCTTATAGCACACAACACCATGATTGTTTCGTAGAGGCTAAGCTGCTGCCAAATATGAAGCAGCGTGAATTAGCGGGCATGGTCAACGACGATGAGCACCATTGTTATAAGTAGGGGCAATCACTACTATTTTCTATGGTCGGCCACGCTTCCTATGCAAGGACATGCTGCTACTGTTGAAGTAGAGTGCTCGATGCTGTAGTTTTGCAGTGCACCGTCACTTCAACACACTGCATGGTGGTTGGATCTGGGTGGTGGTGATAGTTGTTATCGACATATGTGTAACTATGTAGTGCGATTTGGGTGGTGGTGTTGGTGCATTGAATGCATAGTTATTAAACCCGGCCTTGCCTGGATGGTCGACCCGCTAATTCGGTGACCTGGGCCTTTGTCCGGACCGGGCAAGCTCAATTTATATAAATGCAAGTGACTCGGTCAAAATCGGGCCGACCGTCCAGGTCGGGCCGATTTTAATAACTATTTTCAGGCCGGGTCGACCAAATTGATTTTTAAACCAAATTTCAAAATTCTTCTACATTGATATTTTAGGTACCAAGGATTTGAACACTTGACTTCTAACTAACTAGAGCATGACCTTACCACCAGTGCAAGTAACACTTTATTGTCTTTTTGTGTAATGAACTACATCTAATATATAAATAATTTGAATTAGTCCAACATTTTCATTCATTTTGTAATTTCAAATAATTATTTTGTTTGAAAAAAAAATTAATTTTATCTAAGATAAATTGAATAGATAATACACATAATTTTTTGGTTAACAATAACTAATAAATAATTTGTACATCACAAAAAGAGAATTTTTTTTAAATATAATATACAAAATTATAAAATCAAAATTTAACCATTATCACTAATAAATGAGTTCAAAAAATCATTAAATGCATAAAAAAAAATTAGTAACAAAGAACTTGAAAGTTTAATTTTGTCTCAAGCAAAAAAATAAAAAATTAAACTATTAAATTATTTTTAAGTAATGACCCACCGGTCTGACCAACGACTCACCGTTGCTGACCAGTAACCCGATGACCCAGTACCTTGACCGGGTCGATGTCCAGATCGGATTTGATAACTATGATTGAATGTGTTGGTGGTAGTGGTAGTAGTATGTTATGAATTTGATGCGAAGACAATGTTTTAGATGGTGTCAATTGTGGTTGAGTGCTGGTTGTCATGGACCGCAAGGGGGGTAACTTGAGGCTTGGCATGACGCAAGAATGTTATGGCACAAAGTGGGAACATGAGTTAGACCTATGACAAAATAGCCCCAAGCTTCGGGGATACACGACGATGAGGGCGGCGCCAAATTTGGTGGGGGAGTGACTTAAGTCTCCCACGATTGCAGCCAATACGTCTAGGTTGAGGTAGGAGAATTCAGGTAGTGTAAGCAGTGCACTATGGCAGAACGTAACTTCTTGCGGTATGAGATAGGTTGGGAAAATCAAGTAGTGCGGACAACGCTATAGAAGGACGGAAGTACCTGCAGTAAAGAACGCAAGGCAGATCAACACAGGCACTGTGACAGGGGACGTAAGTAGGACTATCACAAGCATTGTGGCAAGGGGAGCAGGCAAATAGGCAAAACTCATGCAGATTAGGCAAGCACTACAACAAGGGGACGCATTGGGAAATGTTGACAGAGGATGTAGGGACAGAAGTCAAGTTTTTCTAATGTGAAAACCACTATCGTGAGGGGAAGCAATACCATGGACCATGACTGGTGGTTTTAGATGCAAGTGGGTACCAACTTGTACCGCTTGTTCAACTTGTTTGAGAAAGCCAAGTCCAACTTGACTACTACAACTTGCTTGAGAAAGCAAAGTGTAAGTTGGCCACTATGATAGAGACATGTCCACTTGCATAGAAGTTTTAGAGATTGTCCACTTGCATGGAAAATGACATGCCAAATAGCATTGAGTTGGAAAGGGGCATACACTATGCAACATGACGACTTGTAAGTGTAGATGCATACAACTTGCAAGGTAGCAAATTCCAACTTGGCTACCTTTTGGTCTAAGGAGGTGGATGGAAACTTGTAACCATTGAGGACCCTTGGATCAAGATTAATCATAGTCATTGATGCCAACTTGCATACCATGAGTTTGCCAATAAATAGATATGTTTGGTCATTTGTAAATCTCATCAAGGGAAAGAGGAAGTAATAGAGAGTTGAGAGAAAATTTCCATGTACGGAATGGGAGTAAAGTAAGATTGAGTGATATCTTTGTAGAGAGAAAATACTTGAGAGTTTGTACATAATTTTATCTTAAATTTATGTAAAGAAGTTATCCCAAATATATGTTTGTGTTCTTTTCCTCATAATTTCCTATCTAACATCTCTATCAAAGTTAACATCTAATTTAGCCTCATTTGTTAAATTATTGTAAGGGTTTAAGGCTACTTTAACGCTATCTCGTGAAGACGGGAGTTGTGTAGCGTTAAAACCGCACGGTTCTAGCGTAGTTCGGGAGTGACGAAACTAAGCCCATAACAAGGTGCAGGAGATGAAAGTTAATTTGTGACCAGTTAATTGAGCTATAGTGATCAGTTAATTTGATAAAATGTGACCGATAAATTAGCTGAAAATTTTGATAAATTGTGATCGATAAATAAGTTATGACCTAAAAGAAATATGTGATTTGTGACTAAATTTATAATTGTGCCCCAATTTTTGTGTCTTTGTGATTGTAACTAGAACGTAACTGTGACAATCAATTGTGTGTTATTGTACCTTAACCAATTGAATTAATGTCATTTGAGTTTTGAAAGAATTTCAAAAGTTTCTTAAGTTGAAATTTAGGGATGGCAATTTAACCCGCCCCGACCCGACCCGACGGGGCCCGACGGGGCCCCGCCCCGAATGGGGCAAAAAAACCCGCCCCGATGGGTTGGCGGGACGGGGACGGGGACGGGGCGTCTGGGGTCGCCCCGTGGCGGGTCACGGGGTGGGGCGGGATGAGGATGCCCCGCCCCGTGAAAAAAATTTTAAAATAGAATTTTAATAAATGGTTAGTTTTATTTATAATTTTATAACATGTTTCTAATCCAACAATTATATTATACAATTGTCAATTTAAAATTTTACATAACGAACAATTGTTTATATAATTTATAAATTTGGTCATTCAATCTTTTTATTATAAATTATATAATATGAAATTTTGAATCATGATAGTTAAATAAATATTTTTTACTTTTGAAAGATTTATACCAATTAATTAAAGTAAGTTAATATCTTGATCGAAAAAACTAGAAAAAAAATTTAAAATATATGGAATGATCTTTAGGTTTTGGGTTAAGGGTTGAATTTTAAATAATAACATAACTCGAATTTTGAAAATGTAAACAATAATAAATAAATAAATAAAATAATAAAAATTAAATGGGGCAACAAACGGGGAAAATTCTTGCCCCGTCCCCGCCCCGATCCGCCCCGCGCCCGGTCCCGCCCCGTCTAAGACTGCGCGGGACACGGGGCGGGGCGGGGTTAGAATGGGACGGGACGGGGCGGGGCGGGGTGAAGGTGCCCCGCCCCAAACCCGCCCCATTGCCATCCCTATTGAAATTGTAGTTTGAAAGTATAGTAATTATGTATTTTTTTCCCCCTTGCTTACTGGAGTCCCATAATAATGAACACATTCCGAAAATAGTACTACTATTTTTAAAAACTAAAACTAGAAAATTATTTTGTCAGATACACCCAAAATACTTCCATATTAATATAGCAATGTTTTTGGTAACTTGTCATAATAAAGAGAAAATTAGATCCCAATTCAAATTAATTGTGAAATCCCCACAATCTGCTATTTTCAAAATGTAGTTCTGAACTTGAGATATACGTAAAAGAATCAAGCACAAAACTCTATCATTAGAAATTGTTATTCACGATGCATACTATAAAATTTCTCGACGTGATTTCAATGCTAAAAGCATGGTTTGAAATTGTTCATAATAACTTCAAAAACTTTCAAATTAAAAATTAAAATTTCAATTTTCAATTTTCAATTTTTTAATATATATATATATATATATATATATATATATTTTTTTTTTAATTTTCAGATTCATTACAAAATTTAATCTCATTTTTAAATTTGTAACTTATAAATAATTTGATTAAATTTCATTATAAGAGTGTTGAATTATTCTACTACAAAAGGGGTGGATTTCTCATTGTTTTACACAACAAAACAAGCACTTGGAAAATATTCTCTATTAATTTCAAATTATCTACTTCTATAAATTTTGGCAATTGATAAGTGCTTATTCTTTCTCTCCATGTGGTAGTGTCCATAGAAAGAAAATCGGTTGCGAGCTATAAGAGTTTTGTTTTAGAGTCGTGCAATGCTAAAAGTATCCTCATGAAGAGGATCCACACGACTTTAAGACATTGTTTATCATCACGACTCTCTTAGGCCAACTTTTCTAACTCTATTCTCATATTAATATTATTTGACTCATGCTTATAGTTAATAATTTATTACACAAATAACGTAATGTTTACAACTATCTAAAGTCGTGTGTGTGGTTTGTGTAATAATAATTCGTGGTAGTTGTTAATATACTCATTATTATTATTATGCTTCAATTTTATTTGATTCTGTTAAAATCTTAGAACCTTTTGTAATTTTCATTTTAAAACTTTATGCATAAATTTTGCATTCTAGGAGCTCATAGAAATTTTATTGATTAAATATTGCACTATTCTAAATTGCTTCAATATTTTATTTTAAGTACATGTACACCTCAAGGTGTACACACGGGGTTACACCACCCCCTCATATGGAGGGAAGTCCATGAACATTTTATTATATGTTGGCCTCCTCAATATGAGGAGGGTGTAAACTCGTGTGTACACCATTATATACACATAACATCACCCTATTAGAATATTATAATAATTTTTTTTTATTGACGAGTGTGTTTTACTTACGAGTTTTATATAATTTTAAATTGATTGTTAGCTAAATCTTATGAGTATAGAACGCTTTTGATGTGTTTGTTAGTGTTGTTTTAAATGTTTTGTGTAGTGGTATAAAAGGGTGCTAAAGTGAACAAATAAGACAAAGCCAGAAAAAATGAACAGTAAATTGACGCCTAGGCATCATACCTAGAGCGCCCAAGCGTTAGGGACGAGTTTAGGAACAGTAAATCAGCGTCTAGGCGCGAGGGCCTAAGCACCTAGGCGCTCCAATGGCTCAGAAGAAGCAAGAAAAGAATAGAGATACTGTGCCTAGGCACTGCACTCCTAGCACCTAGTTGCTACCTAGATTTTACATTGCGGCGCTTAGGCGCTGCCCTCAAGTGCCTAGGCATCGTGCTGCTTGTTTTAGGGTTGCATCGTTTTGGCTTATGAAAAGCTCAAAAAGACTCCAAATTTGGGAAAAACTTGAAGGGAAGTATAAATACAAAAATTGAGACACTTTAAAGGAGATTCCACATATTGAGAGGCACAAAATGCAATTTGAGAATTCGAGAGAAAATCAAAAGATGGAAAAACAAGAAATCAAGAGATAGGATTTTAAATCAAGATTTGGGGCAAGAAGAGAAACTTAGGGTGTGTTTAATTGCATTTGTTTTCCATGGAAAATATCAGTTTTTCAGCCAAAATCTTATTTTAGAGTGTTTGATTGCTATTTTTTCATTGAAAATATTTTCCAACTTTTGAAAATATACCCAATTTTCTTTGTTTTTAAGGAAAATATTTTTTTTTGGGGGGGTGGGGGGGGGTATGTTTTTGTTTTCTTCAAAACAAGGAAAACATTTTCTTTTTAAAGTGATATTTTTCATACCAATCAAACACACTCTTATGCCATGTTTGATAGGGGTGAAATTCCATAAAAATGGAAAACAAATTCTATTTCCACCCAAAGTGACATGTTTGATTTGAATTATTTTCCCCAGAATTGATTTTCTTGGGGTGGCATCACGTGACCATTTTTCTTGGATTTCATGGAATTCTAATTCCCATTAAAATTGTGCAAATTGGTTTTCCAGCTTTTTTTTTTTGGTAATCAAAAATAATTCTATACCCAATGGTAGAAAAATTTATCCATTTAATTCATAATTTGCATGAAAAACAAAGTCAAACGAATGATATTCAATACGGTAATTTTTTTTTTTTTTTTTTTTTTATAATTGGAACAAATTCTAGATCCAACGGTAAAAAAAATTATCCATTTACTTGACAATTTGTATGAAAAACAAAGTCAAACGAATGATATTCGGCAACATTTATTTTTTTTTTTTTTTTTTTTTTTTTGCTATTGGTACTAATTCTAGACCCAATTGTGAAAAAAATTATCACTTTAATGGACAATTTCTATAAAAAAAAAAAAAAAAAAAATAATAATAAAGTCAAACGAATACCAAAACATTCAAAATTTAAAAAAAAAAATCGGGTGAAAAATTCTACTAATCAAACACAATTAATCGACAATTTTTTATAACACAAATTTTAGGCAATTCAATTCCTGTAATTTATTTTCTTTCCACCCAAATTTCACATTTGCAATCAAATGGACCCTTAATGCAAGATTTATCCACTTCTCCACATATAAATTCAAAATCCGATGATGTACATCTTTATTGTTTATTATTTTTCTTCTATTATTAAATGTAGCTAATTCTTTCATTAGGGCAATCAATGTAAACTAATTGAGACCCTTTATTTCTTTTATTCAAGATTCTAGTTCTTTATGTGTTGATTTTAATCATATATATAATACTTTGAATTACTTGATAAATAATTCAATGATTTTGTGAATATATTACAAATCGAAATGTGAGTTTTAGATTTAGACCACATATTAAAATTCGGTAAATTAGTATGATGTGTGAAGATATATATACTAATTATTGGGGTCGTTATATGAATTTTTAAAACCAATATTTCGTTTAACTAAGATTGATTCACATAGAAATATGTGATCAAATTAGTTAAATAGGCTCAACGAGAACTCGAGAAGGATAAATTGAATACAATAGAAGAATTCAATCGAATACTACATTAGATTATGAATTTTGAATTAAGATTTAAAGATTATCAATAGATAAAATTATTGTGACCATTAATCTATTCCATAATTGAAAAAAACTTATTTTCAAGTAGTTAGATTAAAAATCTCAACTAATGGGTAATAGGTAGTATGGTAAAAGAAAAGATTTAATCCATTTGAAAACAAAGAAAATTTAGTAAGCAAAACGATATTTATGTGTTGAATGTTATATATAATCTCTAGTTTAATTGGCGAAACGACGATTTTTTCGTAGAGAGATATCAAATTATGTAGACATTCAGCGAGTTAGCGTGTCAAAAATGACAAATCGATCCCTACACTTCCCAAGCTTTGCAATTTTCCCTTGGACTTTTCGGACTTGCTGAATCAATCTCTAATAGATTATTGGTATTCAAATCAGCCCCTTAATCAAATCTAGCAGTTTTCAAAATTTTCACTTCGATCCCTATGCTTTCCTAATGTTGTGATTTAGCCCCCAAAATTCAGAAATTTGCAAATCACCTCCTGAATCAATTTTTCAGCCCCTAATTGATCAGAAATTGGAGTCATGGGCTTTATAATTAATTTTTTTGGTCATGAGTACTAGAAAAATGCGAGAATAATACTGAATAGGACCAGGCTGCAATCTTTAAAACGTCAATTCCACCCCTAAGAAATATATACCTGTAGAATTTAAAATTTTAAAAAAAAAAAAAAAAACCCTATGCAGCATTGATTTGAAAAGCACAAACGGAAACTACTAGGTGATAGCCTGTTAGAAGGGCATTATTTTGAAGGTAAAATGAAATAAAATTCCTCCATAATTTTTCGTTCTCCACATATCAATGAATGTTGTGCATAAAGAAATATTTGTAAGTTGGTCATATTTTAGACTCTATCTTTCTCCACGTGTTATTTTCCATCTTGGGAACAACTAAGGTAATCACCTAAATAATATAACGCTGGCTTCCAAAAAGAAAAAAAAAAATGGCTACCTAGACTTTGTAGAATTCGACTAAAACATGATGAAAATCTGCCCTGCTAGCTATTGTTGGAAAAAGAGTATGGACAATCAAACATCTGGAAAGTCTTGATCAAACTTCTACTAAAAATTCGATAGAGTAATGGAAGGAAATGGATCAAATGTTCCACCAAATAAGCGCGGATAATATCACTGTATAATGCCAAATATTCTGCAAGTGACGTAAATTGATGTAAAGTCGAGGTAAGTGTTGAAAACTTTGTTCTTAAATCGAATTTGTCCCGCAACGATGCTTACGATTTATGGTAATCAATTCTCAATATACAACTACTTCTTCTTGTGTGCAAATAAAAGAAAACCAGAATTTTATGCAAAGTTTATGCTAAATTTGGTTGAGAAAGAAGAGAGATTGTTATCCTTATGATTGCATATCATTGGTGTGAAGAAATGAATGTCCCAAATATCATATTTATAAAGGAAAAAAATGTTGTGAGTGAAGAAATGCAGCCCAAAACTCAGCAACATTTGTCAAGAATCGTAGCACTTGGCGTCGCTAACTTTTCGCTTAAGTCTCGCTCGAGCGTAAAAAACAGTGAGCCCATCACTCACTCTTCGTTGAACCTTCGCTCGAGTGACAGCCCTGTCATTGAGCGATAGGCTAGCGCTAAGCGAGCGACGATGTTGTTGGATTTTCTAGCCAACTGCCATTTTTTCTTCCAACTTTGTATTGTAATTTCTCATTCATTCGGAATTGATTTTTGCCTTTCAAATATACCATGACGATCTACTCGACGAGTAAAACACGTTAGTCTATTTATTTCAATAATTTGACCATCGAATTAAGTCCGAATATTTGCTCAAAATTGACAGCGAGTCACTTTTTTCAAGTTATTCTTAACCAAATTTTCTATATCTTTAAACCAATTCCATCAGCTATGACTATAAATCACTTGTGATTATGAAACTGCACATCATCTCCTCCACATGCTTTTTGTGTTTGTTGATACTTCATTCTTGATTTAGGGACGATTTGGTATGATTTTTGCTTTTACTTTTACTTCTTGTAGAAGTACTTTTGGAGGAAGCTACCTTAATTTTAATTTCAAAACTAATTTCTAAAAGCACTTCTTATTCCAGAATTGCTTTTATAGGAAGCTACAATGGACCGGCTTCCTCTAAAAACTCTTTTAATTATCGGAAGCACTTTCATAAAATTAATCAAATGAGTACAAAAACAGTTTTTGGATCTCAAAAGCTCTTTTTGACTTTTTTAAAAATCATGCCAACGGACCCTTAGAGACCTTCATTTTGATCAATGATGTTTTACAATAAGTAGAGATAGAATGAGAATTATTCTCTTGTCCATGGTGGGCAAGATAAAATATGCATATAGCTGATGTGATCAAGCTGTGTAAGATAAAATATGCATACAGCTGACGTGGTCAAGCTGTCATTGTTAACAATTCAACAAATATTGCCACGTTAGCTGTGGATACAATAAGCTCCTACCCACATCTTTGGAGACAGAATAAGTAGATACTTGGAAATAGTATTAACATATTAGTTCCCAGCTGACATTCTTAAGCGTCACCGTAGACATACATTATTGAAATTAGTACTAATGGTCGACCGTGGTGGTAAGATAAAACCGATAACTCATTTATCTTGGATGAACCTTCTTCTTCTTGACATGGCAGTTATGATCATACATGGTGGTCATGCACCCTAATTTTCTCTTCATTTCCTTCCACATGCTTGGTTTCTGCCTAGTGCTGTTGCTTCTTTGAATCTCTCTCCTCATTATATGGCATTCCCTCTCCAGCTCCAGCACCTTACTTCCCATCTTTTCCATTTCCGCCCTCGTTTCTTCTTCGTCTTTCTCCTCCTCGAGCTTCAAGAGCCGGTCATCAGAACCTCGCACTTCCTTCGTGATGGTGTCCTGAAGCTTCAACTGCCCTATGAACAAAACCTGCACCACCACACGCAATGGCAACCTTTCGTTCTGCGCAGCATGTTCACAAGCTTCGACTGACATTTTGTTGCAATCCAAAACCCTGCATAATTTCTCTCTTTCTGATTCTGTAAGATGTCTATGCTTGTCTAGATATATATCGACAGCTCTGTATAGTCCATCCAAAGTTCGATCTGTCCCCTCTGAGACTGCTATCGACATATCAGCAAGTGATATAAATGTGCTCATCTTCAAATCTATGTCACTAGCAACCTCTGCCAAGAAATTATCGACTAATTCTGCCACTTTGATGAATCCAGAAGCATCTGGACCGGTATAATTGCTGTAGAAATTCTTCAAAATTCTTCGTATACTCTCCGTATCATACTGTTCATCCTCTGTGTATCCTTGGGTAGGTATGAATAGGTCTTTTACATTTGCCTGATCTAATTGTTTTCCAATTCTGATCTCCAATCCATTTTTGCATTCAGTGCTAGCATCAAGTGATACTGCAGATTTTAGCAGTTCAAACAGAAATGAGCAAGGAAATATCCCTTTCTGATGCGGAATCAATCTCTCCAAAGATTCAACTATCTCTTTCTCACCGTTCTCTTCCTTTTCGAAAACCCATTTCTTCACATACTGACAAAGGGATGCAGCTACGTATTCTAGAGGAACTTTTCGTTGAATCATTTCACGAATTACAGGTTCATAAAACCTCAACGAGAGTACTGTTAAATCCTCAGATTTCCAATCAAGATCAAAAAGCCTCCTCCTGGCATTTGGTCTATAAACCATTTCCTTTCCATCACTATCATCGTCATCAGATGACAAGTTCTTGATCGGCTCTCCAAGTAAACGCGGATCTTCCTGCACCTTTGTGACAATAGTTTCCATACATGCATCAACTAGGCCAAGATTCACTGATTGTTCGAGAACATTTTCTGCACTATTTAGAGCTTTGATAGAACTGTGCCAATTACTAAGAATTTGGTGTTCAAAGAAGTCGAGGGCTTTGTCTAGAAGATTGTTAAGACAGTGGCTTTCGGTCATTCCGAGGTAATGAGCAATACACGCAACACGGACGACATTTTCATTTGACAATTTGATATCGTAGCCATGGCAGAATCTCAAAACAAGCTCAAATGATTCTGGATCAGCAGGAATGTCACACAATAAACGGGAGAGGTCATTTTGAGGGTATTCTTTCAACAACTTTGCTAGTTTTGCTGATTTCGAGGCCGCAAGTTCCTAACATTACATAAGAAGATTAGCAGTTTGACAAAATAAGTCATAATTGGGAAGGAAATAAGAAGTATATTGGGGAAGGAAGAGCAATCACAATATGTTTTACACAGTACTCGACGAAACTAAATAAAATAATAGATAAGATATAGTTTCGTATAGACACATTCTTCTTTAATACCGTCTTTAAATCCGCCCATCAATGTCACTGAAGGTTGAAATTCATTGATATCACGGTATTAGAAAACGAAAGTTAAAATCTTGTCCGTAATGTAGTTTGAGGGAGAATTTTACCCCATCCAATGTGAACTGTACTCCACGTATATGAAACTGGACTTCTGGTGAGAATTTGGACTTTGATCTCCTGAATAATAGAAAAAAACTTCAGAAATCTCTCAATTTAATTGGCCTAACTTAAAAGCTGTTTTTTCTGCCTTATGCTCACTGTCAAAAAGCAAAAAGTAACTTAAAAGCGGGGCCGGAAAGCTATGAAGAATGCAGTGCTTACCAGGTTGGACATTCTATGCCGTGTCTAGAGGCCATTTCATTTTACTTCCTCTTTCACTATCGTATCAAATATGCACTTGACATATACAACCTGCGAAATAGCAAAAATATGCAAAATCACGTCTATCAACAACAATATATTACGCTTTACTAATTATTAGTTGGACGAGATAGGTGGAGTAATCTCAGTTTGAGATGATATTCTACGTATTTATGGATGAAACGAGATTCAGCAGTTGCACATGCATCAAATTTATATGAAGTAAATCGAAAACAATATACCTTAAAAAAAAAAGAGATGAAGATCGTGGAGATAACTAAAAATGCTTTCAATGTAGGATGCAAATGGGAAATTAAACATGAAAAAATCGAATTGAATTTGACTAAGTCAAATAACTAGCCGTTGTTGTGTTTAGGATTTGATGGGATAAGTTTAGTTTCGAATGAGATTTTCTTGATATTCAGTTGCGTGTTAGTAGATATGAATCACTTACTTAGTCTCCAATATTTTATATATATGTAAAATAATAATAAATAAAAAAAATTGCAAGTAAACATTACAAATATTTAAGTTAAAATTAGGTATATATATTCTACTTATGGATTTGATATTATTTTTCAGAAAATAAAGCTTTAGCAATATGGAATTTCTGCCATCGGTTGGTGCACTAATGATCAAATTATTTGGTTCCTGACCCTTTTTTTTTTTTTTAATTGAGGATCCGAATTTCGGGGTTTCATTAACATAATTTTTTTCAGTAAACTAATGACTAAAATTAGATAATATAAATTAATGAGGCAGTCTTGAGTTCTGTATCCAGATTTGGATTCAATAAGGGTCTTTAATTTTGTTCTCTACTTTTTATTCAATTTCCGGATTTACATCTTGGACTAAATTTATAACCCACCTCTCTACTTCATATAATCGGCAAATCAATTATTTCAAAGTATTAAGAAAAGAGGTAAAATCAATACATAAAACTATTAGCTTCACAAGTCTTGAGAATTGAAATTTAAGGTTCAAATCTAGATTACATCATCCGTCCTAGCTATTGGTTCTTGATAAAAATTTCAAAGTGTTCGTGCTGGTTCTTGAACCTCCATAATCATCAAAAATTGGTTCTCTTCAAGTTTCGTTAGTGTAAACCAATCTCCAAATTTTTCATAAATTGAACTTTACTCCTGAAACTTGTGACTTTCCTCCAATTGCTATATTAGTGCTTTTTATCAATTCTGCGCAATCCATTTAATATTCAATTGTTTCGAACCAACTCCAAGTAATCTCAAAATCTTTCTTTTTGCTCCAAGTACCTCCAATTTTAGGTTTTACCTATGATGATAATATTTACATTAAATTAAGTAGAAATTCATTTACCGTTGCAAACATGTATATCAAGTTTATAAGCAGAGATAAGCGTATAAAATATGTTTATTAGCATTGTTCATACGATAAAGAGGATTATAGGTTATTGTACGATGGATTACAAGCCAAAAGAGCAGGATGGTTGAAAATAAAAAGAGTCGGATTGATTTCTAGGCAGCAAGGCACACGTCTTGATGCATGACGTCAGTAAATTTAGAACTTTCAATTTGTGAAATTGTAATGATGAAGCTAGCCTGTGGTTATATATCTCGAGCAGATGAATCCCCTATAGATATGGATGATATACTTATACTCTTATTGCAAGTGTGAATACACAATACGATTTTTTTATTTCAAAAGCATGTTGGTTTTCAACTCAAGCAGATAGAAAGCTTGGTACAGCGGACGAAAGGGGTCAATAAATTGTATCTTGATAAACATCTTTCCAAAAATTAGAAAAACCTTAAATTCAGAAATTATAATTTTTGTCGTTCCTCTTGTGAGTTTACAGTTTTGCTTATCATAAACCCGGCAAACGCTTGACTAATTCTCTAGCTATTTGCTGGTGAATCTCTAAAGAAATCTCAAGATTTTCAAGACATCGTTTCTTCACGTTTTCAAGCATCCATTTTCTGATTTTTCTACACCTTCTGGTTCAAGATCTTCAGTTAGTGTTTCGGTTTCCATTCTTCAATTTGTTGATTAAAGTTTCCACATCCAACTCTCGAGAAATTTTTCCAACAATCTAGTCTGTTCTTGCCGTGATCAAATTGAAATGATGAATATGGAGGTTTAGGCCGAAGAAATAATGCCAAAAAAGAGATTAAATCTGGCAGGTATGGAGTAGAAAAAGCTTTCATACGCTAAAAGAATTTGAGTGATTTGGTGCTTAGAACTGATGATAAAAAAAATGTTGTTTTGTTTGATTTATAGTGAATTCCAGATTTGCGAAGGTCATGGCGGGTAAGAAAGAGCTATTGCTAACAAGATTATCGAATTTGTGGATAAACAGTTTGCAGCAAAATTTAGTCAAAACCTGTATAAACCAGCTGTGCATTAAGTTATTTTCAACTTAATTTAGCCATGGTTTAATATTGAATATGAAACTACTTAATAGACTACTTTTCACTTTATTCTTCTGGTAACCACAAATTGTGTTTGCCTAGCCAGACTGAAAATTGTGCAGGCCAGGCTTGGATGCATCAGATTTCCTTGAATTCCAAATTATACTCTTTCAGCAATACACTTGGCAAACTAGAAAATCAAGTTCTTCAAGCTGAAGTTATACACAAAAGAGTAAGATAAGACGAATCCACACCCCGCCAGAAGTAATTAAACAGAACTAAGAATTTATGCTCATGAAGAGCTAATCGAATTTGTGTATAAAAAAAAAACCAAAATTTTCAACTTAATTTAGCCATGGTTTAATATTAAATATGAAACTACTTAATAGACTACTTTTCACTTTATTCTTCTGGTAACTACAAATGCCACTACTGAAAATTGTTCATGCCAGGTCTTTGGAAAAAACAAATTGAGGTTTGCCTGGTGATGATACAGACTGATCAAAAAGCTGGCCAGCTATTGGTTCTTTGTAAAAATTTCCAGGCCAGTGCTTGGATAATCATCAGATTGGTTTCCTTGAATTCCAAATTATACTCTTTCAGCAATATGGAACTTGAGGAATCAAGTCATAAATCAATACCTATAAAATCATGAAAATCTACATTATTAGGATCCCAATCAAAGACTTCTTGCAAATTATTATGAGCTCAAAGGAGATCATAAAACCAGTTGTACACAGCTGTACATACAATTCAGAGAAACAAGTTAAACAAAATTGGTTGTACTATTATCTTAAAGCTAACCTCCAACAATTTTGTAAGAGAGATTCTACTGAACTGCCAACCGCTGAAGATGATCCAAGAAGACCTCAAAGCTGACATCATCTGTAAAGAGGATATCGCCTCCAGGAACAGATGGAACATCCGAGTTATATGTAGCCGAAGGATTCAATTTTGCAAGTAAAAAACGAGCCTGCAAACAATTCATTCTAATCAGCAAAACTACATTATTATTTCTATAGAACTTGAGGACCATTTCACATAACACGATGCTAAATCAAGATATTCATGTTTATATAACACCCTCAACTCCCCACCCACCTACCCGCATACACTGACAGCCCATCAGTTGAACTACTAATCCAGAAGTTTTAAAGCTCACAATTAGCCTCTGTTTAGGTTTCATTCCATTTTGCTAGAGTTACTTTTCAAAGTCAACATTAATTTTAACCACACATTTCGTAAGATCCACTTTTTCCACCACTCATTTCTTGAAAAGTAAAATTTTAGTAAAATGGAATGAAACCCGAACAGTATTAACCTCGAGCAGTTACAGAAACAGTGATAATACTACGTCTTTTTGAAGCTCTCCCAAACACTCGCAACTCAATTTGCTCTATCAATTTTTGAGAAAAATTAAAGTATCCTAGAGAATAGATAAAGAAGTTTCACTCCACATACACTTCAGCAACAAAATTCTCTTTTATATAGAAGTTAACCAAACTGTTTATCATCAAACTGAAGAAACCTCAAATTCTCGGCTTTTTCTCTCTCGTTTCTCTAAGGATGCTCTCCTCATTCATGTATGCCTAGTGATGAAATCGAAGAAGACTGAAACAGTAGTTTTATTCCTCTGTTGCTTTAGGATCCCGCCTAAAGAATTTATCCCATCCCTTGACATCAATCACAGGTTTGAACATCATAACTCCTTAAATGTAAATAATAGAAATGCTACAATTTCTCAGACCTAAATGCTTGGATATCAAAGACATCAGGAATTCCAGTTTGCAAAAAGCTTAGAATTGTTGCAGAGAGAGATATATATATGGGTTTCTGCTCCACTATGGTACCACATCAAATTGTTAAATGCCTTCCGCTATGGAACTGCATATGTAATTAATTGATTTTAAAGTCATGTTTATGTTGTGGGTAAGGGAGAAAGGGAGAGAGGAGAAAATAATAAAGGCAAAAGCAGAGAAGAATGTTTCATAGGATGGTGCACGGAATTTGAACTGAAGGTAAAGTTCGGCAATCTCTGAAGGGGCAGAGAGAGAAGTTCGAGAGATCTCACTAAAGCATGATATTCTAATAAGCATTTGAATGGTACAGGCCTCTTCTAAATGACAGAAAAGTATTACAAGTTCCACTTAAAGCATACGGGTTTTCCAGTAACTAAGACTAGAGAAGGCATGGATTCATAAAGCAAAGTGTGGAGATGACTGTACTAATCATTTGTTAAGACATAAGAAACTGCAACAAGAACTCCATGACTCCTTTTTGGTGGGAAATGGTATATTTTCCTTCTTCTATCTTTCGTCTGAATATTAAGGAGTTAAGACCATTCCGATTCTCCTTTTCCAAGCAAGCATACGCATAGCAGCACATAGCGCACCAAAGGGCTACGTACGCAAGGCACCATTCTACTACCAGTATGCTAGTTTCCCAGTGATTCCATCATAAACAAGATGCATAACTTCCCACAAAACTAACAGGTCATTTAAAGCCAAAGGGAGTTGATGAATTCCAAGACGACTTCTAAGCATGCAAAAAGAAAATAGAAAAGAAATAAATAAATAATTTAGTCCGGCCAGTTGCAGTGACTCACTGACGGCCAGTTGCATGTCACAATTAGTAAGGCGTAAAATGTAAACAAGGTATAGATTATGCACGGTACACACACATGGAAATATAGAATAAAGACCTGAGAACCATGCTGATCACAAATTACTAAGCGAGGTACTGGAAATCTTTCTTTAATTATTGCATCTGCATCTTCTCGTGGAGCTTGCAACAATTGAGTGAACGCCTGCAAGGATAGTAAACAATTGAATTGCACCCATAAAGTTAAGCTCAGATGCAAATTAACAGTGGCAGATCTTCCCCTAACAAGCTAGTCAAGTTCATCAATCCAGAACCCAGAGTCCGTTATTTGACTTGGATAAAATAAAGCACCGCCTTCATGGATGGATGTAGCTGCCTAACCCCTATGGTTAATTTATTGAGATGTCCACAAACTTCTATCCAGAGTCCAGACCAACAAAGCCTCCTGATTGTGGTCATCCATGATAACTTTGTGTTGGGGAAGGGAGGAGAGTGGATTTTGTTAACAGAATAAAATGTGCTCATGTTTTATACGTACGGTGGGTTTGATAATCTCCCCAATATTGCTTTACGCATAGTTTCAAATTATGCTTTACAAGAATCAATTTTAAAGCTTTTAACAGATTCATTGATTATACAACAGAAATTTGTGATCATAAATTCCAAAACAAATCAGAATTGTCATCAGTTCTTGTGGATTTCTCAATTTTGGTCAAAGTACAGAATACACATGATGAACAGCTATAATCAGTATAGAGTCAATATTTCTATACTAGAGTAGAAATTTGATACAAAACCAACACTTGAGGGTTTCTCAACTTTGCTCGAAGTATACAATAAATAAACGTAATAAATAGTCACCCTTGTTTGAAACCCATGATTTTCAAAATATATTTTTATCTTTTCTTTTCAACTACATATTCTTCAATAAAATAGTATTACATGCAAACCTAAAACTTTTCCTTATTTTTTAACCACACATTCTCCATCAATTTACTATGCAAAAACATTCTTCAATAAAAATATGCCTCAAACATGCTAGTCAATACATGGAGTTTTGCATCCAAAATAGATTAAAAAACAATAGCAGGCTGAATAATTATAAATATCCAGAAATGCTAGTTAATATTCAAGTAAATGTTTTAGTTCTTACTACGTCATATAGGGTGCAGTCCATTTACATCATAATACAATTATAGTCAAGCTTCCAAAATAAGCGTAAGACCAAAAAAAACAACTATCACGAACTATAGGACGGCTTACAAAGGTGACAAAGATTCAAAATCATAATAAATGATAAGAAAACGAAAATAAATAATATTATTTTTTTTTCACTTCATAAGTATGCTTCTTTCCACTTGTTTGCACATTTTGCGTCTTTCAACAATAATTTAATATATTTGAATTGCTTTTTCCGATTTAGATTCTAGTTTATACATGGTTCTATAGTTAAACTTAGGATCTGAGTAATTCTAAAAATTCAGAAAAACTCAAATGAAAATCATTAATCTGGAGAATAAAATTTTTCTTGTCCAACGGTAAAAGATATAGGGCCTCTTTGGGTCTGATTTTAATCTAAGTCAAAGTCAAACAATCAATATTAACCACATCTTTCATGGGTCCCACAACTTTTCAACCACACATTTCAAAAACTTCTATCACAATCTTCTAAAAAATCTAATTTTAATCCCCACCAAACACCCTCATAGTAAGTTATCTTTTAATCTTGATCTTTCGGATAACCAAGGACAAGAGTAAGAGACCATCTTTCATGGTATCATTCACATTATTTATTATCTTAATGGGAGAGTCATATTCCCCTAGAGGTTGCAACCATGTACATCACCAAAACCGAAACAGCTTTATAAACTGCAATGAGTTTTAAGGTTCCATTTAGCTATTTCTCATAAAAAAAAAGTCTTACCATTTGCAAATAATAAGAATTAACAAAGTTCATGTGGAGTTTAGGATGGTACCATTACCCTTCCATTTCCATTTCCATTTCCATTTCCATTTCCATTTTTATTTTTACTTTTGTGATAAAAGATTTACCCAATACCCATACAAAATCAATCTTCACAAATTAATGCTTGATACCAGGCACGTCTTCCTGTCATCTGTTTATTTTGTGTTGGTTTACTGTTGATGATTTATATTTCAAAAGTATCGTGACGATAAGGTTATGCATGTGCTATTAGTTTTTACGTCCAGTTACCTGATGTTCAGGCTGTTCATGATATCCAGCTTTTCTCCATTGAGCAATAGTGGATCCATGAAATATGACAACAGTGAAATATGAATCTAAAAGAAGGATTCTATCGGCAGCAATGGAAGCCACATCGAGAAGAGCAGGTTCTGGTCCAGAATGAAAAGAGTAAGAGATCAATGAGGGTTGAATCATTACGACTGAATTAGCAACATTTTCTCTGTTGAGAATCATTCGAAAATGTGCCGTCTCATCTGGGCTGTTGTTAAAGACCTGTATCAGAAAAAGCCAAAATTGAAGCTAGAGAAATAAGATTTCACAGTTTATAATTGTAAAGCTAAATCTATGAACAATGCCACAGTACATGAGGTAAATGTGCATAAGGAATCTGTTTGCAGGGAGATGCTCTGTTTTCCCTTTGTTTATGTGTCTTTCCTTAACGCATATATATTATAATTCAAATCTTTTTTACACTAATGATGTTCTATCTCTGTCTCAGAACTTCCAATCTTTTGTGAGATCTTAATGGTAGGGAAGCATAATCCTGATTTGTAATTGTCTATCTATCATAAAGTAATAGATAATTATTCTTTGCATCTCTTTGGAGGTTTCACTGGGTAAATTCCAAAAGATTTACAAAAGAGCTGTCGCTTTTGTAGAACAATTTATAGACATAAAGAAGATTATCATGTACCTGGACAAACTGCGAACGCCGTAAATTAAACATGAACTGAGGAAATATTGAAAATCTAGGAGATAAGGTGAAAGAGGATGGGTTATCCTTCTGGTACTCCCCAAACCGAGAACATATATGAATCAATGACTTATCCAACCATCTTATGGGGTCAAATTCAGCCTGCAAGGAATATCAAACATGGATAAGGAAATCTGTCATGGTGGAACCAAGGTAAAAAAAACTTGGCAAATGTCAAATAGCAGGGAGAAAGGCAAATTATTGTGCACTAAGTTTATATACAGCACGTAATTGAAATTATAATAAACTCAATAAAAAAGCATCTATTTCTTGTAACTTCACATGATGACCATCAACAAAGTCTACAACTCTAGACATTATTAGAGAACTGATATATTTGTCAATACTTGTTACAATGTTTCATCTAAATTTCGGAGTTGATAGCGAACATGCTTCAACCACTATAGTTGCTGAGACCGGAACTAACATATGTCCAGTAACTAAGACATTTCGCAGAAAATACATTTTGTATGACAGATGTCTGCAAAAGAATTAGCATAAAATCATCATAAGGACAAAAGCAAGTATGTTCAAGTTCAAATGCAATACCTAATCATCAAGTTTACATGTATCTTACATGATAAATCTCTCCTCGGATTGAAGAAAGTGGAAACATGATAACTTAAAAATCCAAACTAGCAAATTTTAAAATTGATCCAATTATCAGCTCCAAAATTCGATCCTCAAAGACTGTACAATGTTACAGACCAAGACAGTAGATAGACGAAGGCAATAAAGAAATGTCAAATGGTTCCACAAACAATTACTAAGACCAAAACGACAACAAAATTCTACTAACATTTTCCTTGCTCAAGCACAACATAAAGAAACAAGTTTCCTTTCAACCAACTAAACATAAAAAAACATCAGTATACAACCTCGTTTTCCATTTTGAAAGAAACTTGACGTGCCATGACTACAGCAGCTGCTTCTTGGTCAAATCCAGAAATTAGTTCCTACAGAAGAATCCAAAAGACAGTTGGCCATATTCAGTAGTCAATAGAAAGAATCGCGGAATTTTAACACACCTTGGAAGAAGGGAAAAAATTGTAAGATGTTTTTGATAGTGTACAAAAATAAAATTTTGGGAATTATTTTTTCCCTTGCATGTGTATATAAGCCTGTCTTTCTTCCCCATTTTCCAGTCCAGCAGCCCTTCACTGAGCCACTCCAGTGGGCCAAATAAGGATCTTGGAGGAGTAAAGCTAGTATCAAGGAATTGAGGAAATATTGAAAGAAACTAATTGTCATGGCAGTATTCCAATTGCTGGGACATAAACCCATGTTATGCTAAACCTTGTGTTCTCCAACCTGATTTGTCATAGTATCACAGTATATGCCTTGCCCGCAAAAAAAGTACCAGCAGAGGAGATTGTTAACTTCTTACTTGGTCAAAAGCATAGATCACAGTTCTATTTGGATGTGTTTAAAAACTTCCTGCTGACAAACTTTTGACTGAATGATTTTTCATTGTGATTTCTTACATTATATAGGAATAGTATCAATTTAAACATCGTAGATGTAATCAACATAAATATGGTGAATATAATTATATATATTATTATGTTAAGTCACAATCTTCATCAATTTTCATGATTTTCATCAATCTTCGTGATCTTCGTCAATCTCCATGATCTATGTTGATCTAATTGACATCACCCTCAAATTGATGTTGTATAATCAAGAAGCATCAATCTGTTAAATAATGTACAAAAGAACTTAAAAGTCCCAACTCCAATGGACAACCCAAAAAATAACAACACGCACAGGCCATAATCCACCCTTCCAAAATAAGCCCTAATGGACCGCCCACAAAAGAACTCAACGCACTGAAGAGTCAAACGTTGACAAAAGTTCTGTCAACCGTCGACAAACACAAGATTCACTATGGAAAGAGATTATTTTTTCTCATATACAATAGTGAAATATACAGCCCTATTAATAGTACAATGTTGAAGAGTAGAAAAGGAAAGAAATCTCCTAATTTTGAAGATAAAAAAGGTTTCTAATTCATCTAACTTGCTATGGAAAGAACTTAACTAATTATAGTACAAAGAATCAATCCAATCAATTAATCATTCAGTTTCTACACTCTCCATCAAGTTGGATGGTAAATGTTGCCTATTTCCAACTTCCAGACGAAATCATCGAAACTTTGTTTGGGTAGTCCTTTGATAAATATATTAGCATTTTGTTCTCTAGTAAGAATGTAAGTCATGCAAATGACTCCGTTTTCAACATTTTCTTTGATGAAATGTCTATCCACTTCTACATGTTTGGTTCGAACATGTTGTATAAGGTTAAGAGAAATGTTTATGGCGGCTTTGTTATCATGGTAGAGCTTGATTAAAAGTTTTAATGTGATCCGTAATTCTTTCAAGAGTTTCTTTAACCACAATCCCTCGCATATCCTTTGTGCAACTGCTCTAAATTCAGTTTTAGCACTACTTCTTGCTCCTACATTTTGCTTTTAGCTCCTCCAAGTTACTAAATTTCTCCATACAAAGGTACAATAACCAGTAGTTGATCTTCTATCGTCTGTTGAACCTGCCTAATTCGCATATGTGAAAACTTATACTTCTTGTTTTCATTCTTCTTGAAGAATAATCATTTTCCAAGTGTCTCCTTAAGGTATCTGAGGATTATGTATACTGCTTCCATATGAATCTGTTTTGTAACGTGCATATGTTGGCTTACCACACTTACGAAGAAGGCAATGTCAGGTTTAGTGTAGGATAGGTAGATCAATTTTCCAACAAATCTTTGATATCTATCCTTCTGAACAAGATCTCCATCATCGTCTATTTTCCTTCCAGTATCAATGGGTGTGTAATTTGATTTACATCCTAGCATGCATGTTTCCATTAGGAAATCACGAATATATTTTCATTAGGAGACATTATTCTCCCTTTTTAACCTTGCTACTTCCATTCCTAAGTACCGCATTTGTCCAAAATCTTTTACTTCAAATTTTGTTGCTAGACTTCTCTTGAGTTTTCCCATCGCTTATATTGTCTCCTGTTAGGATTATATCATCTACATATACGATTAAAATGGTCTTCGTTCCATTATTTGACTGTTGGAAGAACATGGTGTGATCTAATTGTCCATTTTGATAACCTTGGTCTTTCAACACTTTTGTGAATCTATCGAACAATGCTCTGGATGACTGTTCGAGACCATACAATGATTTCTTGAGTTAACAAACCCGATTCTCCTCTTTCCTTCTTCCAAATCCTGGTGATAAAGTCATGAAGACTTCTTCCAGTTCCCCATTAAGAAATGCATTTTTAATGTCCAGTTCTTGTAGAATCCAGTCCAAGTTAACAGTTAAAGACAAAAGGACTCTGATGGTACTTAGCTTAGCCACTGTGCAAATGTCTCCGTGTAGTTAATACCATAGGTTTTAAGTATATTCTTTTGCAACCAGCCGAATTTTATATCGTTTTATTGTTCCATCAACTTTATACTTTACATAGAAGACCCATTTACATCCTACAGGTTTCTTTCCCCTCGGTAGATCCACTACATCCTAAGTGTCATTTTTTTCCAATGGCCACATTTCCTCCATCATTGCTTCTCTCCATTTGGAAATTTTCAAAGATTCATGCACTCCTTGGAATTTCATTACCGTCAAGGTTATATGTAAAAGAGCGAATTTCGAGATAAGGTGGAGAGTGTATGACCGAGTTTGTTTTCTAAGAGCAATAAGTAGATTGATATCATCAATATCTAGAGGTTCAAACTCGTGAGAATCTGGAGTTATCATTGGTTTTGAGTTTTTTGGTGCTTCAAATATGAGATTCTCTTTGTACCTTGATTTTGGCCTCAATGAATAAACTAAAATTTCCATGCCACTTTGTACTTCTGTCTCCCCCTGAGTTTAAATTCTCCTCTATATATGGCATATTAGGTTCTGGGAATGAGGTCTTGATGTTTTATGGGGAGATAGTAAGGTTTTAAGAACCTATCTTCATTAAGCTTCTCCCTTGAAGAGAGGTATTTATGAAGTGAGGTGTCTTTTCAAAGAATGTGATATCAAGACCAACAAGTGTTTTTCTTGTTGATGGATCATAGCATTTATAGCCATTTTGATTAGGCTAGCTAGTATCCGATGAAGACACATTTAATGGTACGATGGTCGAGTTTGCCTCAATTATAGGAATGAATGTGAGCAAAGGCAATACAACCAAACACCTCAAGGGATATGTTTGAAGTTAGACGAGAAAGGGGAAAACAATTCTGAAGTTTTTGGATAGGTGATTCGAAGGAAAGCGTGTGACTAGGCATTCGATTGATAAGATTTGTTGATGTTAATATGGCATCTCCCCAAAAGCATCGTTGGCATATTTGAAGTGAACTAAAGGTACGGGCAACTTCAAGTATATGTTGGTTTTTTCGTTTGACAATCACATTTTGTTGAGGAGTGTCAACGCATGAGCTTTGATGGACAATCACATGCTTTTGCAGATAATCTCTTAGAGTGGTATTGAAGTATTCAATACTATTATCACTGCGCAGGATTTAAATTTTTGTTTCGGAATAGTGTTTGGATAATTGGATCATTTGGTGAAAGTTGAAGAATATGGAATGTACGTTAGCTTTTTCTTTATGTAGATAAACCCAACATACCCGAATGTGATCATCTATGAACGTGACAAACAATTTTTTGTGAATACGATTAGGAATTCGTGAGGGTCCCATAGATCGCTGTGAATTATTGTGAATGGTTTCGATGGCTTATATGTGGATTTCAAAAAAGTAGTGCGGTGATGTTTCGCAAATGGGTAATTAGCACAAAACGTTCATACCTTTCAATGTTATTGTGAAAAATGTCTCTAACTTTTATTTTTTGTCATTTTCACCTTTCATTGCGAAAACACGTCTTTTTCTCAATAAAGAAAAAAGTAAAATAACAAATATGCCCTCCTATTTAAATAAAACAAAAAACAATTTAAAAACATATTGCAATTATACTCCCAAACTTTTTTAAAAATTGTTAATGAGTCCAAAAAAATTATTAAAAGGGTATTAGCACAAAAAGCCCCTACCTTTCCATAATACGGTACAAAACGACCTTACCTTTCATTTTTTAATATTTTCACCCTTTTTCACATTACATTGCAAAAATCATTATTTTCATCCATTTTCTCAATTAAAAGCAGTAAAATGACAAACATACCCTCATATTTAAAAAAAAAAAGGAAGAACAAGTTGCAACTATACTTTCAAATTTTCAAAAAAAAGTACAAATGAATTCCAAATAAATAAAGAAAAAAGAAATAATCTTTATTTCTTTTTTAATTATTTATTTTAAATTTAGTTGTATGTTTTTTAAAAAATTTCTTTATTTTTTGATGAAAATGATGATTTCAGCAATGAAATGTGAAAATAAGGGTGGAAATGTCAAAAAAGGAAAGATGTGGACGTTTTGCACAATAAATTTATTTGTATGGACGTTTTGTGTTAATTACCCTTTTAATAATTTATTTTTTGCAGTTTTTTAAAAAGTTTAAGAGTATAATTGCAATTTGTTCTTTAATTTTTCTTTTCTTTTCGATTTATTTAAATAAGAGGGTATATTTGTCATTTACGTTTTTTATTAAGAAAATAACATTTTTCGCAATAAAATGTGAAAATAGAGATGAAAATGCCATAAAATGAAAGGTAATAACGTTTTGCATTATAATATTGAAATGTATGTACTTTTAGTGCTAATTACCCTTTCACAAATTCATAAATTTCACATTGAAAATCAACAATCGTTTTATTCAAGAAGATGGAAAGACATGTTTTAGTTTGATGTTGTTTACCCACTTCAGCTTCTTCAAGGTAGTAGTCTTTTGCACTCTTTAGCACTGACAATCGTCTTCCCCGGTGATAAGTCCTGGAAAACAGAGTGAGATTGAGAAAAATTAGCAGACCAATTTAAGTCTCTAGTTAATTGGCTGACGGAAAATCAATTGCTTGACAAGTTTAGGACATGAACGGATTTTAGAGTTATAGATTCGAAAATACAAACTTCCTTTTCTTACCACAGATGAGAGTAATCGTCGACGATCTTAACTTTTATATTGTCCGCACAGGGTAAGTTTGAGGTGGAATAGATGGTGTGCATCCGTCATATGATCAGATACACCCAAGGCAATGATCCACGGAGTTATATATCTAAAGGAATTATTTAGGGATTTTAAGAAACTACCTTTACGGGCTAATGAGCTTGAAGGGCCATGGGTGGATGAGTGACTCGATGTTTGAAGACTCAAGAAAATTTGATAGAGTTACTTTAACTACTCAGGGTTGGATGTACCACATTTCACTTCCTTAGATTTTCCCGTTTGATCGACCAATGCTTGATAACTGCGATTTTTTATGTTTTGCCTCAGCTTCCAATCGGTGGACTTTCCATGTTTATCCTAGCATCTGTCCTCCTTATGTCCAGGCTTACGACAATATTTACACTAGGGATGTCCCTTTTGTTGCCTTTAGCTCGACCCATATCCAAATTTCAAATATAAGTGCTGCAATTTTCATATTCAAATTCAACAGGCCAAAGTTTGGAAGATCTTGTGGACCCAAAATTGCTAGACCAAGATCGAATTTTAAGGTGCCCATTTTTTAATAGCCCTCTACCACCGTTATTTGGGCCAAAGTGTGAAGAAAACTCAAAGTACAGCCCATTTTCTCCTCTGGTTCTCTTCGACACGAGTGCAACCTCGACTTCTCAGTTTGGTACCTCCATCAACATCACTTTCCGACGATTTTCTTCCCTTCTCACCTCCGTGAATACTTCCCTGGTCGAAGGAAGTGATTGTCAGCTCAATATTCTGCCTCGAACGTTGTCTAGATCCTGATTGAGGCCTATGAGAAATTCATAAACTCGTTCATTTATAAGTTTTTTCTTTTACTTCACGCTGTCGCCTAGGCATTCCCACTCTTCTTCACAACTAAGGTCGAATTCCTGCCAAATGAAGGTCATTTCCAGGTAATACTCAGTAAACTCCCTTTTTCCCTATTTGGCCTACCACAATTGGGTTTTAATTTCAAAATTTTGGGACGAGTTTTCAATGAATACACCTCTTTGATGACATCCCAGATGTCCTTTGCGTTTGGGAGAAAAAGATAGATTTTTCCTATAAATGGATGCATAGAATTTACCAGCCAAGCCATAACCATAAAAATTTCTGATTTCCATCTCTGCAATTGGGTGGCATCTATAGGTTTCTTTATGTCTCGATCAAATAACCAAGTTTTCCTTTGCCTTCAACTACCAATTTCACCGATTGAGCCTATTTCCTAAAATTTCTTCCATTCAACTTCTCTACAGTAAGTTGAAAAGAGGTATTTTCCACTCCGTCAGAACTCATTGTCCAGTTGATCTCTGCCTCACTGTGAGATGACTTTGACATCATGGAGTTGTAAACGGGATTTTCCGTCATTGGTTGCTAGGTTTAGAGTAGCCTGATAGCTCTGATACCATGTGGAAAGCAATTATTTTTGCTCATATACAATTGAAAAATATAGCCCTATTAATAGTACAATGTTGAAGAGAAGAAAATGAAAGAAATTTCCTATTTTTGAAGATAAAAAAGGTTTCCTAATTCATCTAACTTGTTATGGAAAGAAGTTAACTAATTATAGTACAAAGAATCAATCCAATCAATTAACCATACGGTTTTTACAGTCACACCTTAACAAAAATTCAATCAACCGTGGACAATCACAAGAATCATACGTTGACAAAAATTCTGTCAACCCACACCTCAAAGGTTGAGTTATACCCAAAGAAAACCAAGGATTTGGTAAAAATCTATGAGATAGGCTTTGATACCATGACAATTTTTTGACTGAATGATTTCTCATTTGGATTTCTTACATTATATAGGAATAATATCAGTCTAGCTATGGTTAATGTAATCAACATAAATATGGTAAATATAATTATATATATAATTATGTTTAATCATAATCTTCATCAATATTCGTGATCTTAGTCAATATTCGTGATCTTCTTCAATCTCCATGATTTTTGTTGATCTCATTGACACCTGCATCCAAGGAGATATTGTTTCTTTCTTTTCCTTTATGGAGCGATGGAAGAGGAGGGGTGTTGCTCTGGCTACTAGAAGGAACTTCTAAGCGTTCAGTTTACCGAACATAAATTAGATCATACAAATTACTCCTGTAGATAGACATTTTTATTTTAATCAGGGTGAACATTTGGTAGACTTTAATGTAGTGTAGTGATACTGATGACATACCCCCACCCCCAACACACACACACACAAGAAAAGGAAACAACAATAACCCTTACTTCTTTGCTTCCAGGTCCAGCAATCCATCTTCTGGAGAGAGTAGTTGCACGAAGTCTCATTTGCCCGCTGCCATGCTGATAACTGGAGAAGAATATTCTCAAAAATTAGAGAAGTTCCATATAGAAAAGCAGAACAGGCTGCTTGCTCATAATTTATCAAGACATAATTAGTGTATGCTTACTAAGTCAAAAACTGCAAGTAGAACTGGTTGTTTTCTGATTGTGCAATAGCATCTGAGCACTCTTTCTTGACAACATCAAATATTAAACACAAGGAAGTAGTTTTGTCAAGGCCGCACAACTTCCATGCAGTGGTATTTCCCTGCCCAATTACAGTTTCAGAGCACAGAGGGCCTTTCTGCACAAGCCGACAAATTAATAAACATCTACCTGATGCAGATTTGGAAAATCCTTCAAAAGCTATAGGTTATACCTTTCAAGTGATGCACATGGGCCAATAATTCCCTGAATTTTGATATCCTTTGAGCAACTAATCTCAAATATACCACTGCATACAGTAAATGTATTAGAGAACCTTACACAGTATAATAATAACAAAATAATCGAGAGTAACACCTGCTTCCTGACTCGATCAAACTTTGCAGACTAGATGGACCACGTAGTTATATAAGATTCTTCAAGCATCTAACTAACCCATTTTTGTATATAGTAATTAGATATCCAGATAACTAAATGCTAGTTAACAGTATTGCTAGTTGAGCATAATGGCAATATTCACTAGACATAGAAAAGAAGAAATACACGTTGAGAATGTAGTATTCCCAACAATGTCAGGAGCAAAAAGCATTAACATGCTGTGACCAAATAATTGTTCATATATTCATGTCATAATAAAACTTATACAAAAAGTATCGATGAAATATAATACATCTGATATAAACAATGATTTCTAATGGAGGATGCAGCATAACAACTATGTACTTCAGGCAAGGGAGCTTCAAAGGAAATCTTGGTCTTCAATGTTAGAAAAAGAGCAACGTGGAATTTCATGCAGATAGTATTTGGAGGCATTAGAATAAATGTTCATTTCTCTCTTAGAACTTGGGTGTGACCGTTGTTAATCTTGCTGAGGCAGAAATAAGAATTTGCAGTTTATATGTATTGACAAATGAATAACGATGTAATATAACAGAATGGTGCATGAATGGAAAGTCTATTTACATTTGACTTCTTTGTCATACCGAACAAATAATGAAGTAACGATAAGGCCACTGATATTCATGTTCACACAAATAATGTTACAACTGAACATAAAACGGGTACTGCTAAATAGAACTAAATATGTTTTTGATATTGTAATGTCTGAATAAAACCTTAACAACAGAAAATTTTAACCTTGTTTTGATTTTTATTTTTTCAAACTCACTTTTCCTCAAACTCATTTTCAACCAATTATTCTTCCAATAAAATAATTTTGCACGTGAACCTATATCTTTTCCCTGATGTCATTTTCCTAAAAAAATCACTTCTCAAAAAATCAAAATCAAACAATGGCTTATACTAGAGGTCATCCCATGTTACCTAACTTAATAAAAGTTGAATTGGAGTACTCTTCTGATAGTTTTATTGGATCACAAATTTAAATTTTTTTTTTTTTTAAAGACCGTAGATGTCCGGGCCAGTTTATGCGCACCTAGACTAATCCCACGGGGCCCTAAAATTTACAATCGGATGCTCACCTCAGTGGTCTTACGGGGATTCGAACTAGCGACCATTGGGGAACAAGCCTAAGATCTGACCAATTAAGCTACACCCTGAGGGTTAATCGCAAATTTAAAATTATTGAGAAGACATCAGATTGAATCATCTCTTTGCTAATTGATAAATTTACTTATAATTCTAGATGCACTAAACATCTTCTGTAGTATACATTCCCAAATTAATATTGATGGCAGAATCATCCAGTGTACAAAATTAGACGACAAGTAGTCTAACTATTTCTGTGTTACAATGAAGGATTTACCATGTCATAAAATTGCAATTTAAGAAAAATGAAAAATAATACAAGTCTTTGAACCTGAAGAGAAGTGAAATGCTAGATAAGGAAAACATAGATTTATATTATGTGGTGGTTTTCTTTATGTATGTGGGTAGTAGTAAAGATGGATGTTGAAAGATAGGTTGGACATTTATTGAATTATAAATTCCTAGGCTACAGAGAATTCATAAGGATAGATCTATAATAGTTTTCTTTTGTATTCCAAGAAAAGATATTGACTTTATGTTCTTAAGTTTAATTTTCAATATATCCAACAGAATATTTTGATTAAAACATTATTCAGCACTTGCTCATGCTAAACAACCACAGATGAGTCACAAAATTTGACTGAGTAATGTGTTAATCCAAAGTGCCGTGCTAGTACCTTGGCCCCATATGTAAGAACACAAGACTTTTGTGTGTGAGCGTGTGCTTTATTAACTACACTAGCGAAAGAAAACTGAGCTCTTGTTTGACATCCTTTAAAATTTTAATAAATTTTTCTCTCTTCTTTTCAACCACACATTTTTCAATAAAATAATATTACACGTAAATTAAAAAAATAATAATTCATTCTTTTTTAACCACACATTCTCCCAAAAAATACTATTCCATATACATTTTACCAGAATTTCTCATTATAATGGGTGTCAAACAAGGGCTGAAAATTTCTTGGAGTTTTAACATATCTAGTCCCAACGCTTAAATGTCTAGTGAGCTTGGAGTCTTCTTGGCAATCCAACTTTCAGACCAGTGTAAGACACAAGAAATAATGGTTATGGAGAAATTGTTTGTGTAACAAAACTGGTTTTGCTTTGCAGTTCAGTTGCCAATGAAATCCATAAAGTAACTCAAAACACAGAAAAGTTGACACAATTTAGATAAGCTTTCATACTTGATTTTAGTGATGAAAATGGCAATAGATAGAAATGGGCCACCTTAACTTTTGAAAACTCGTTCAATTGCATTGTACCCTCTGCATCAGTTTGAAGCAGTGCCTGTTGTCACCAAAATATACATCTACTGATGCTTGTGCAGCTTCAAGTATGTATCATCTAAAAAATTGAACAAAAGCCAATGAAATTATTTGATCTCCCACCCACCTTCAACTCCTTCGCATCACTATCTTTTCTTGTTTCCAACCTCTTGAATGAGAGAAGAAAAGTTGTAGGAATAATTCTCATTTTTTTCTTAATTGATACAAGGCAATTTCTATATATACAACAGAGAAGAACCGTAAAAGGAAAGAAAAGGAAGAAAAATATTTCAAAGCTAACTTCTAAGGAAACTCAATCACCAATATCTCCTAGAATATGGTAGAGTAGATTGGGCAAATTTGGAAACTTTCCAACACTCCCCCTTAAGCTGGTTTGAAGATGTCTTCCATGGCCAGCTTGCTGATTAAGTTTTTAAACTGTTTCTTTGGCAAACCCTTTGTAAGTATGTCTGCTACTTGCTTGACTGAAGAAATATAGGGCATACAAATTACCCCACTATCTATTTTCTCCTTGATAAAATGTTTGTCCACCTCCACGTGTTTTGTTCTATCATGATGAACTGGATTGTGGGCAATAGCTATTGCAGCCTTATTATCACAATACAGTTTCATTGGTAATGAATGAGTAACTTTCAATTCTTCCAGCAATCCTTTAATCCATAATGCTTCACAAATTCCATGAGCAATTGCCCTAAACTCAGCTTCTGCACTACTCCTTGCTACCACATTTTGTTTCTTGCTACGCCATATTACTATATTTCCTCCAACAAATGTACAATAACCAGAAGTCGATCTTCTATCAGTTACACTTCCAGCCCAATCTGCATCAGTGTATATTTCAACTTGTAAGTTTCCATGACCTCCAAACAATAAGCCTTTACCTGGAGTCCCCTTTAGGTACCTCAAGATTCTGTAAACAATATCAAAATGTTCAGGTCCTGGTGAGCATGGTTTAAAAAGGCGGTAATGAGGCTCGCTTTGAGGCCCGCCTCACCGTGAGGCGCATGTAGTATGCCTCGAGGCGATATTTTTGAGGCTAAAATATGAGGCTTACGCCTCTAAATCTAAAGCGCACGCTTCATGGAGTATGAGGCATGCGCCTCATTTAAAATTTGAAAGAGCCATTCTTAAAAAAGAAAATGGTCCATTTAAAAAGGCATTTTGGCCCAAACAAAACAATAAAATACCTAGAAAACTAAATGGTAGCAAGAAATTAGAGGACCAAAAATGAAAATTCAAAAGTCAGCCTTCAAAAAACTAATGGCTATATATCATATTTACTATATGCTTCAACTTTTGTTTTTTTGTATTTTTGTATTATTTTATAATTCTTTTACTTAAATTTTTTGTTTTTTGTGAGGCTTATGCATCAATCCGCCTCAAGGCTCACGCCTCGCCTTATAAAGAAAAACTGCCTCAATACTTAGTTTCGCCTTTTTAAACCTTGCTGGTGAGTGCATGAACTGGCTTGCCACACTTGTTGCAAAAGCTATGTCAGGCCGTGTGTGAGAAAGATATAGGAGTTTTCCTACCAATCTTTGATATTGTTCTCTATTGATTACTTCTTCGAGTTTAGCTGGTTGGAGTCTTAGATTCGGCTCTATGGGTGTCTCTGCAGCTTTACACCCTAATAAACCCGTTTCTCCAAGTAAATCAAGAACATATTTTCGTTGGGAAACAAATATGCCTTTTTTTGACCTTGCAAACTCCATACCAAGAAAATATTTCAAGTTACCTAAGTCTTTAATCACAAACTCCTTAGCAAGAATCTTCTTTAATTTCTCAATTTCATAACTATCATCTCCTGTCACAATAATATCATCAACATAGACAATAAGTATAGTTACCTTATCTCCGCCAGTGTGTCTATAGAACATAGTATGGTCAGCTTGACCTTGCCTGTAGCCGTGACTCTTTATCACGTTCCCAAAGCGTTCAAACCAAGCTCTAGGAGATTACTTGAGTCCATACAAAGACTTCCTCAACCTGCACACATTTCCCTTGCCTCCTTTGTCTTCAAATCCTGGTGGAAGGTCCATAAAAACTTCCTCCTCTAGGTCTCCATTTAAGAAGGCATTCTTCACATCTAATTGATACAAGGGCCAGTTGGAATGGACTGGTAGAGAGAGTAACACACGGATTGAATTCATCTTGGCTACAGGAGCAAAAGTTTCCTGGTAGTCGATTCCATATGTTTGAGTGAACCCCTTTGCCACAAGCCTTGCTTTGTACCTTTCCACACTACCATCGGCTTTGCATTTGACTGTAAACAACCATTTACAGCCCACAGTTTTCTTACCCATTGGTAGATTACAAATTTCCCAAGTACCATTCGCAATTAGTGCATTCATCTCTTCTTGAACAGCCAATCTCCACTCCGGATGATCCAGCGCTTCCTGAATGGTTCTTGGAATAAACAAATGAGAAATATTGGATGTGAATGCCTTATGAGTATTAGAAAGTCTATGATAGGATAGATATTTTGCAATAGCATGTGTAGTACAAGTTCTAACTCCTTTCCTAAGGGCTATAGGTAAATCTAGATCAACAGAATTGTCAACAAAAGAAGTAGGAGTGGATAAGTTACCTGGTGTATTGGATGGACCAACTTGTAGAGGTGGTGATGAGTGGCTTTGCTCCGGATTGGAAGACGGGTTTATATTATTTTGATGATATCTTCTTCTAGTGTAAACACGGAGTTCAGATGAGGTAATATCTGGTAGTATTTCTCCCCCTGATTGTGAATCACTTGTGCCTTCTATAGATGGACTCGGATTTCCATTACTTTCACTAGATAAATTTTCTTTGTCAATGTCAGGGAAAACAACATTCGGAAGAAGATTAAAATTAGAAGTTTGCCAGAACTCATCTTCACTTTTCTCTCTCTCCCCCTGAAGATAGTTATGGCTAAAGTAAGGCTGTTTTCAAGGAAAGAAACATCCATACTGATGTGAATTTTTTTTGTAATAGGGTTAAAACATTTGTACCCTCTATGTGTAGGAGCATATCCAAGGAAAACACATTTTTCTGCCCTAGGATCAAGCTTGGACCGAAGATGGGTAGGTATATGAACAAAAACAGTACACCCAAAAACCTTTAGTTGTAAATCCGATGCTATACGACAAGTGGGGAAAAACTCTTTTAGACAAGCTAATGGAGTAATGTATTTTAAAATACGAGTAGGCATTCTATTAATAAGATAGCAGGCAGTCAAAATGGCATCACCCCATAAATATTTAGGAACATGCATAGAAAACATTAGGGCTCGTGCAACCTCTAATAAATGACGATTTTTTCTCTCGGCAATACCATTTTGTTGTGGGGTGTCACGACAAGTAGACTGGTGTTGAATACCTTTTGCTGACAAAAAAGTTCCCAAACATTTGTTAAAATATTCAGTGCCATTATCAGTTGGAAAGATACTGATTTGTGTTTGAAACTGATTTTCTATCATATTATAAAAAATTTTGAATATGTTTTCAACGTAAGATTTATCACTCATCAGATACACCCAACACAATCGAGTATGATCGTCAATAAATGTCACAAACCATTTTTTTCCGGATGCAGTAATGATTTTTGAGGGACCCCAAGCATCACTATGAATTAAATAAAAGGGTTTTGAAGCATGATAACCTATCGGTCGATAAATGTTTCGATGACTCTTGGCTAAATGACAGGTATCACAGTGAAGAGAATTGCAATCAACATTTTTAAATAAGTTAGGGAACAAGTATTTTAAATAGAGAAAATTAGGATGTCCTAGTCTAAGATGCCAAAGCATAATTTGTTCACGCACAGGAGTTGAACTATTACCACTACTACTTAGCCCCTGAACTTGTTCATTGTTGAATAGGGTCTCATCAAAATAATAGAGTCCGTCAATCATCCTAGCATTGCCAATCATCTTCCCCGAGAGTTGGTCCTGAAATTCACAATGAGAATCAAAGAATATGACACGACAATTAGAATCACGTGATAGTTTACTAACGGATAGCAAATTACAAGCAAGGTTAGGAACATGAAGGACGGACTTTAGTTCAATTTTCTCAGAGAGTTGGACAGAACCTGTTCCTGCAATGGATGAGAAACTTCCATCTGCAATTCTAACCTTTTTATTACCTGGACAAGGGTAATAAGATTGAAAAAATTGTGACGTACTAGTCATATGGTCGGAAGCACCAGAATCAATAATCCATGGTGCAAGAGTCCAAAAAACCACAGGAGTATGTACTAGGGAGATCGCCTGTTTGAGCCAAAGAACCAATAGGAAGACTGCATGTAGGAGTGAATTTCAGCAATTGAAGAAGGTGATCCACCTGCTCAGTACTCGGAAAATTAGCTTCTGCTTCAGTAGCTTCTATGTTATTTTTCCACCCATTTATCATAGATCCAAATGTCGCATATGAATTCACAGGTGGGTCCAAGGGTTCTCGATTCAAATTAAGATCCGCCAAATTATCATCGTTAATTTCAGTAGACATGATGAAATAATTAATAACACCCAAAAATAGGCCCAAAAAACAACGACTGCCACTTAGAAATCAAGTCCAGGCTAGGTGACCCAGACAATTAAACCGGCCCAAGAACATAATCACCCACTACAGTAAAGGCCCAATTAGAAGGACCAAATCAATTACCCAGACTCATCGAGAGAGCCGTCGAGGAGATGAATCTGAATCTGAAGACACGCCTACAAAATTTCACGTCACCGACGGAACAGTCTTTGCAAATCGACGACCAGTAACACAGAACCCGACTCTGATGTAGTCGGAATATTGCTGCAATATGCCACGACGAGCTTTAAACCCACAGAGGACACCGCGACTGAACAAAGAAGAAAGGAACGACACCGGTGGACTACGCGAGACCACGAAAGCTTCTGATTTCGACTTCGAGGAACTGGAGCTCGACTACAAGAACCGGCAACCAATTTCACACACAACAATCGGCCGATTATGAGGCACCCATCATTGACAGTGCCGGAAAGGCATAAAGCGGACACAGGTTCGAAATTATTTCAAGGCTCTGATACCATCTTGAATGAGAGAAGAAAAGTTGTAGGAATAATTCTCATTTTTTTCTTAATTGATACAAGGCAATTTCTATATATACAACAGAGAAGAACCGTAAAAGGAAAGAAAAGGAAGAAAAATATTTCAAAGCTAACTTCTAAGGAAACTCAATCACCAATATCTCCTAGAATATGGTAGAGTAGATTGGGCAAATTTGGAAACTTTCCAACACAACCTCTTCGTCATTCTACGATCTTTATCTGTTTGTAATACAAATAATAAGCTCCTTTCCTCTCTTGTCATCATCGCTCTATAGGAGATCACTCAAAGGTTTCAAATCATTTCATCACTTCCAAGTCCAGCCCAAAGAAACTCTCACAAAAATCTGCCCCAGGGATTGTGCCCTCTCTGGTCATGCCAATAAGCAATAACTGCTCTATCTCAGAATGAAGGGCATCCAGAGGTCGATCCAAATCTATTTTCATTCCCTCCAGATTCTCGTCATAGTTGTCCCAAAAAAAAAAAATGAACCATCATTGTCCCTTTCATTGCGAGCTGTCTTGTCTTCAGAAGTAAAATCACCTAAATTGTAATTCAATACAATTTATTTCCAGTAATCTGTTGTCATTATTCTAAGGACCATGCTGTATGTACATAATGATGTACACACAACCTTACACCCCCCTCACATGGAGGGGAGCCCACACATAATAAAATATTTGTGGGCCCCTCTCCATGTGAGAGGGGTGTAATCTATTTGGTACACCATAAGGTGTACAAATAGATTAATCCTTATTCTAAACTAGTGAAAATGTGTTTTTAATCTGCCTATACTTCTTCACAGCTGGTCCCAAGTCCGGACAAAGAGAGAGGGTTACCGGAGGTTGATGTACATCATAAAACTACGTCATGTCTTATTACATGAATCTTCAGAACATTTTGTTGAATCCTTGTAGGCACAAGGAAACAAGGAAGTTGAAAAGAAATCATTTCTCATTAAACTGTAGAAGCAAAAAAGCATCCATGCACAATCTACAATATTATCATGATTGTGTGTACAATCTACGTGACATTACAACGTTAAAATATTAGGCACTAAGTCAACTAGAAACCTTTCAGGACTGTCAAGACCATTTTAGGTTGAAATAAGTATTGTAAAGAGTGAAGAAAAGTAAAGGTAATTCTATAAAATTGTAGCACGAGAGAAAAAAAAAACAAGAGTCAATCCAAACCTTACTTTGATGACAGTCCCAGATTGTGGTCACCAGACTGAAAGACACGTCTCAATGATTCCTTGAAAACAGAATGGCCAAAACTTTCAGCAAGAACAAGAAGCCCTCCAGTTTTCTCAACCGCAACTTTAAGTTCAGCAACCCCCACCTAGTAATCAATGAAGGTGATGTGTCAAAGAGAATGAAGATTTCCTCAATTCCCAGTAACAAGCACAGTTTGACAATGAAACACAGAATTCAACAAATTTTAGCCAACCCAACACAACCCAATCATGAGTTCATGTGCTAAACATATGGGGAAAAATAAAAATCTTATGCACAAGGATAGTCTAAATGCTAAGTAGTTTCTTAAATTTCTAAGTCGACGATGAGAAAAAGTGGGCAAGCATGAGTCCAACAGATAAATCTACCATACTAGTATTTGATACAACACTTGTGCACCACCTTCCTAGTTTCAGTTAGCCAAAAGGGCTAGTAGCCATCAGAATGAAGAAAAAGGTACACCGACTTCTCATGTCACATAAGTTTTGCTGTGTCTTGCCGTCCATTGAATCACTGAGTTTTCACCCTTGGCAGAGACCCACTAAAAATCTTTTCTCTCCACCCACTTCCAATCTTTGTCCGCATCATCGAACTTCCGAATTCATTGGACTTGTTCATAACACCAGCATGAGTTTATATATCCTTTGAAAATTTAACCATGTGAAATCCTTCTTATTAAAATTGAACTTTGAGAGAATATCAAAAGATAAAGATGTCACGGAAAGCCACTCAATTTTCCGATCAAGAACTAAAGCAGTTACTCTGCTTTCAATTCTAATGAGCTTACTGTTATAGCATTTTAAAAAAGGTTAATGTAGTAGCCTAATATCCAGACCATTGAAGGTAAGATAAAAAGGCTAGCAGAAACTAGTTAGGTCCTTTGATCTCCATGACTCCAAAAATTTCAGGAAAACAAATCTAGACTAGACTCAAAAGGTTCACATGGCACTATTAGGTAAGAGCTACACTGTCAAATGTTCTCAGCTGTTGCAGCGATTGCAGGTTCCATCTCAACTAGTTCACTGAAGGGAAAATTGCAGCCATGATTCCCATTCTTTGGGGTGATTGGAACTTGGGTCCCTGTTTCAATTTTTTGGAAGACGGATCCCAGAAGTTCAACTTTCACAGTAAATCCGACCATTTAGTAGGTTTACATCCAAAATAGGCTTAATTAAGTGGAAAAACAATTTACCCTCACTTTCAAATAAGCAAAAAAGTAAATATAAAGAAAAATGAACTCCCTCTTCCCACCATCCAGCTCTGCTCTCCAACCCTCAACTGCAGTAACACCCCCACTTTCTCAATGTCCAAGCACAACGCCCTTCCCCCAGCACTCATTTGTTAGTTAATCTAATTGATTGACCTAATAATAACATTATTGTAGAGATACAAAGTGGTCTAACTTTGCGGTGATTACAATTATGTATTAGTTCTTCAAAAATTGCAGAATTAACTTAACTGGTTGCATTTCATGTTATTTCTGCTGGCTTTTACTTTATGATAAACATATCATTTTTACGTAGTTCACGTCAATTTTTATAATATTCAGAATTGCCATGTTAAAATTTTTGCTTTTGGTCCATGACAAGTTCTTTTTTTCGATCCATTCCAATTAATCACTGCATTATTCACTGCAAAGTTGATCCTCCATTTTGCTGTATTTTTTCATGAATCTCTACATCCAACATGAGTCATGGTTTGGATCACGATATTTGAGGACAATGTTGGAGGACAGAATGGAAGTTTAGGAAAACAATGAGAAAGGGAGGATGACAGGACTGCATTTGGGAGGAGGGAGCTAGACTAGACAGTGGGGAGAGGAAGCAGTCAAGTGGGTACTGGTGTTGGGGGTCAAGTGGAGCAAGAGAATTAATCTTTTCTTTTTCTATTAATTATGTAATTAATTGAAAGTAAGCATTTGGTTGTGAGGGCAAAAATGTCATTTCACTGGAATCAACACTTGCTTTACATGGAACCTCTTGAAAGGAACTCGTCCACTCTTTGCCTTGAAAACCGAAGCGAGGGAACTGTTCGTCAAATAAATTAGAATGAGGAACCAATTAGCAATCACCGCAAAGAATGGGGACAGTGACTGCATTTTTCCCTTTCCTAGTTGCACAAATTATGTTCTTCATTGTCTACAGCTTCGTAAAGAAAATCTAGGGGCAACCTTTCTAAGCCTTTACACAAGCCAACTATGGTGTATGAATTCTTTGGTTTCTCCCTCTCTCCTCCATTTTAACTCGCTTTTCCAGGGAATCAAAATCTAGTGTAAGATACCGGTCAATAAAGAAAATTAGATAAACAGAACCAATAGTATAGAATTGCTGCGAGATGAAAAATACCACAACTAAAACCTCAAGATCAGTCAAGCAAGCATATAATTTCAAAAGTTCCAAAGAGGTTCAATTTATAACATAACAAAAAGGGCATAGAACCTTTAACTCAAATCAAAACATTTCTTTTTCATAACAAAGGACATCAATACCTGGTCAAGTGCACAAGCAAAAACATCTAGCACATGTCCCTGATGAACAAGCTGCTTTGAAAGTTCTCCGTAGAACTTTACAGCTTTGTGATAATGAGGTGCAGAATCCTTGTCCAGATCCTTGTGAGAACGCATAGGTTCAGACAGATTTTTGGACACAATCTGCAAATATAATTACAAATATAAATAATGAAAAAGAAAAAAGAAACAAATCTAGTGCCTAGGAGAATGAAGAGTAAAAGACAACTTTAGATAAGAAAAAGTCACTGTGAACAAGCTGGGTACTTTATCTACAATATATTTTATCCCCGCTCCTAAACTTCTTGATGCTATGCAGACTACATTAAGTCCGTTTGACAACCATTATTTAAAAACTTTTGTTCTACATACTTATTTTCAATCACAAATTCACACAACAAAATATTTTGCACGTTAATTCAAAACTTTTCCGTACTTTTTAACCACACATTCTCTTAAAATCACTATTCAAAACATTGTTTTCCCAAAATAATGGTTGTCAAACAGGGGCTAAATGCTACAACACATACAGTCTGCACGGCTTTGCTCATACAAAGGTTGGGGAACTTTCGCTATAATAGAATTTTAATGACAAAACAAATCTGAAAATAAGTTTTCTGGAAGATCTAGAGCACATAATTTTCAAAATTAAGTTTTTATCCTACTGCCCCCGTATAAATGTATCTTCCCCTTTTTACCAAGCCATTAAGAATAGAAAAATACACAACTGCCGTACTTTGTCAGTTTCACATGCCATTTCAGTGTAGACAAATTAACTTACAGCGCCTGGCCCTTCCGTTGATGGCCCACCTAGAAATGCCATAATTCTGGCTCCAGAACCAGGTACACATATTCCCAACAAATGAGCAGCCACACTCAATGCTGTACCTGTACACCTAGCAGCCCGTTGATCTGTTGGCACCGGCCAAGGATCTTTCTGAAGCTCCTCTAATATCTTGTCAACATGGGGGAACCACAAATGAAAACATCAAGAGCTGAAAAATCCAATTTATCTACTTCTGAAATGTGGATATTGGCAATATAACCAAGACAAAAAAGATACACGTAAAATGCAGTACCCATACTGCACATTTTAGTACATATGGTGCTAAAGCCATCTTTAATTAACAGACAATAAGACAAGTTAAGGACAGAAAGATGTGCCAGACCCCTCATACACCACGCTTCCATTTCTTCACAAAACATCATTTTTCCAACAAACATAAATGGACAGAAATAGCATGCTTAAGAACCTACCGAATTGAGAACAAACTCGCAATCGGATGCAGGCAAAAGGAATCTTGCAATACTTTCCTGTGAAAGCCCATCTCTTACTCCAGCAATAACGCCTGTACTTGGCCTTGGCCTTTTTGCAAAGAAGCCCATCTGGTCTAACACCTGATCTTTAGTAACCTCTTTTGACCCCTTGAATACATGCACTTTGGGAATCTGTGCAAACCCCAGCTCATGAAATTGTATATATGTCCCAAAAGTAATCAACCCAATCAAACAGTTCTCAGGTACCATTCCCAAAACCTGCATATGAGGATAAGATCATCATCCTTTGAACAGGGATACACGGAAGTTGAACAGAAAGTATTATCTAACATAGACTAATTGTGTAAGCATACTGTCAAATGTTATCCCCCAAATAATATGTAGATATATGAAATGGGCATTAAAAAAAAAAAAAAAAATTCACCAATCCCATTATCTCAGCATAATATGAAAATAGAACAAAGAATTGTAGAAGCATATAGTCAAATGTTATGCCAATATTATGTAAAATTATGAGCTGGGCTTGTAGAATTTAAAAAACCAAGCTTCCGTCTTCCCTTCTCTATGGAAACAATGCATAAGCTGTCCACATTAAAAAAAAACGAAAAAGTTCTTCAAAGTATATGCATGCATCTAGAAGTTAAGGTTTTAATTGAGAGACAAATCAATTTATTTATCTATATATCTTTGATATGCCCCCAATAACCAACTTCATTTTTTCTATCAGAAATGTTACGTAGCTTTTCATATATTGCTAGCAATGAATTTTGAACTCAAGACCATCTACCTACTCTAATATAATGTAGTAGCATTGCCTTGTCTAAAAACTTGGAAGAGTTCGAGATAAGAAATTCGATTATGTATTAAGTTATATATCTTCAACAAATCCACACACCTAAAGGTTTATCTCCTCACATTAACATTTCAGTGAAGTAAACAATCATCCAGAGTTATCCTCACCAATATAACAAAATTCTTAATGTCAAGATTTTTAAGAACAATTGAGCATATGTGGAATATATGAACATAAATATCTTCCTTTTATCTCTAGCAACTAATCTTTTAGAAGATGTTATTAAGAGATTTAACTAAAATACCATTTCAAGTTCTTGAAACACCAAAACAATCCTCAAAACCTTTGGGATATTAATTCCGTTTCAAGAATATTGTAATCTATCCATCATGTATAATTATCACTAACAAATATGTAATATACATAAATACAATAAATTAACACGTATAAATATTGATATTCTTGAAAATTTTATAACGTCAATTTATGAACTATAATACTATTTAAAGTCCTTTAATAGAAAATTAAAAATTCAGCTGCACCTGTAACAAAGCAGATTTTAAGAAACCGAGTTCCTCCTCAATAACACAAGTATCCACCACAAACAAGAAAACGTTACTACTCCCAAGTTGCGGCTTCTCATTCGTGGCCGTTGTCTCGTACTCAATCGTGGTGTTCTGCGGGTAGAGCTCCCCAGGCAAATTCTGGTCGGATATTGATTGGAAATGCGGGGGGAAGTAGTTACGCTGGAGGCAGAAGCTGCAGATCCAGATCTTATTAACGGAGGAGAAATCGACAATCGCGAAAGGGTTCATTACGGATCGGCAGTTGCGGCATCGAAGCGGAGAGTAAGGAAGGAGCGGGGAGGTGGAGGGGAGAGGTTTTAAGGGAGTGTAGATGGCGGAGATCGGAATTACGCAGTTCGCCGCATCGGATTTTGTACCCGGAAGAACATTCCATGGCATTCGGACGGCGTCCTGGAATTCTAAGTCGAGAAATTCCGTCATTTTCCGTCGGGCCTCCGGTGATCGCTCAGGTGATTTAAAAAGTTAATTTGTGCGTCCTCTGTCGTGCTCTAAGGAAATATATATATATTTTTTTTTTCTTCGTGGGAGGGCCAGCCTTCAAAATGTTTTTGTTTAAATGATCTTTGACTAAATTATTTAAAAGAAGAAAAAACTTAATTATGTAAAATTATTAAATATTCATTTTACCCTTCCTTTATAACCGAATAAATGATAAATTTGAGCCAAAATTATTTTACCCAACCCGATCAAATCCGTTTGACCGAGTTTAAAAATTTTAAATCAAATTTTCTTGAATTTCTAAAGAAAAAAAGTATCATATTTACCACTATGACACTTAATAATGTTATTTTTTTTATTGCAATAACTTATATATATCTTAAAAATTAGAGTTAAATTTTCAAGATTCAAGAATTTGAACTTTGAACCTCTAAGGGAAAAAAAGTACACATTCATCACTAGAACATTCAACAATGTTATTTATTTTATTATAATAACTTATATATATATCTTGAAAAATTAGAGTCAAATTTTCAAGTTTCAAGGATTTGAACTTTCAACCTCTTAGAAAAATAATGATTTCCTCACCACTAGGACATTGACCAATGTTGCTTATTTTATTGTAATAACATATATTCTGTTACTAATAAATCATATATTCTTTCTATTTCCACAAATTATAAGCATAAATCTTCTTCTTCCTTAATCTGTTCATAATATGTTTCTAATTCTAAATCATTAAATTCTCTTCATCTATTACTAATTGATTTAACCGACATTCTTTTTGACATTCTTTTTCTTTACTACACTCACATTCTTTTTTTTTTTTTAAACCACACCAAAATCATATTTAAAGATTTCAAAAGAAAAGTTTTGATATTATAAGAATACTTTGGGTTATATTCAGTATTCTTTATAACATTTTCAAAACTATTTTCAAAATCATTTTAAAATGATAAAATTATGCCATCTGAGATATATGAACTTTGGCCTAACTTCTATTTTATAAGGACATGACTTTTCAGACAATTCCTTAGAAAATAATTTTAAAACAGTATCCCTTTCTCTCCTCTATTAGCACTTCTTAGCCACTCCACTGGGCATTTATGCTTTCTGGGAGGTCACTCAGGACTTGTTTTAAAACAGCTTTGAAACCTTGAAGTTAAGACATGCTCTTATCATATACTCAATATGAAGCATAAAATATTTTTACAAGACATTTACAAAACATTAGTTAAAATTTTATGTTATTTAGAATTTTAAGAATAGACGTAGATAAAAATAGTTTATAGTTTTTCATTTTATAAAGACATAAAAGAGGTATTTGAATACGGCATAGAATTTGTTACAGAAGAAAGGGAAAAATCAATAGACTTTTTATTTGCTATTCTACAAATAACTAAAGACTTACCCAAAGAGATAAAAGAAGAAATTTTATATAGAACTTTGATTTCAGAATTTAGAGAAGAATATTTTATAGAGTATTTTAACTTTAAATTTCCTTTAGATTTAGAATTATATTGTTATTTAGAAGAACATAATTGTTACTGTTATTTAGAAGATCATAATTGTAATCATCATTATAGAAGATATTCATCAGATAATACTAGATATTCATTAGATTCATTTTATTACTTATCAGATTAACTGGATTTATTAATAAAAGATATTAATAAATTATTAGGAGAAGTTAATTCTATAAGTAAGAAGATTATAAAAGTAGAAGGAGATATTATAATACTTAGAGAAAATTTAGATTTTATAAAAGAACAAAATAAAAGTATTTTAGATAAAATTATTAAGATTGAAAATTTAGGAAAATTTCCAGATCTCAGAACAACTGAAGCTATTGAAAATATTAATAAGAAATTAAATAATATATTAGATAATAGATCTAATCAAGAAAATGAAGGATTAGATAATTTAAGTTTAAAAACAACAGGAAAAGAAAGTATTACAAGAAAAATTTCAACAAAATTTTATAAATATGAGTAATCTTTCTAGATGTTTTTCTGGTAGATCTAGAACTATTAGTGAAGAAGATTCTTCAAATAGAAGAAATAGTATTTCTAGTATTAATACTAATATAATAGAAAGAATTTTACATAGAAGACCACAATATAACCAGAATATAGAAGAATTAATAGATCCAGAACAAGATTATAATAGATTTCAAACTCATGGTTTACAGTTACTTAGTCCAGAAAATCTATATAATAGAGGATTATTAGAATCAAGAACTCAATTTTTTAGACACACTAGAGAAGTTTCTATACAATGTTTAGATGGTCAAGTAAGACAATTTTCATTAATTTAAGAAGAATCTAAAAAAGAATTAAAAAAGAAAAAATTTAGATTTATGCATTTGGGATTAATAGTTATAGGAATTAAAGGATTAATGAGAAAAAATTTAGGTACTAAAGTATTGTTAACTATTTATGATGAAAGAATTCAAAATATAGAAAAAAAGTATGATAGCTAGTACAGAAGTAGATATGAATAGTAATATAGGAATTATATATTGTAATCCAGATATGTTTTGTACAATTAAAGATTTTTCAGAAAAAATTCAGATAGGAATTCAGACTCATGGATATGAAGATGTTAAATCAGGAGAAAATTTATTAATAAGTATAGGATTTTTAGGAAGATGTAGTAATAGTTCTCAAACTAAGTATAAAGTTTATATAGATAATGTAATCAATTTAATGAGTAGTAAAGGAATTAAAATGATTAAGCCAAAAACTTATGATTCAGAATTATTGGCAGGTTTAGAATGGAATTTAGATAAATTCCTAGAAAACCAAGAACCAGTAATAACTCCTCAAGAAGCCATTACTTATAAAGATATTTATGGTAAAACTAGTTTAAGATTTGAAAATTATAGTAATATGAACAATAATGATTTTGATACAGAATCTAGTACTAATAATGAAGAACAACAAGAACAAGAACAAGAACAAGAACCATTTATGAATGCTGTAGAAACAGAAATAGAAGATAGAATTATTTATCCAAAAGAATTAGAAATGAATTTATCACCTACAGAACTTTTAAAATTAGAAGATCATTTGTTTTTAAATAAACAAATAGGAGAAAAAGAATACTTATAATATGATAATAATATAAATATAAGAGTAGGAGAAAATCTAGATGAAATAGATAATAATACAGAAATTTCAGAAATCAGTAATTATAAAGAATTAGCCGATGAAGAAATGAAAATAGAACCAGAAACATATAATTATAATTCGGGTTATCCTCCTAGAAGACCTTATACACAATATAATGATAAAGAAAAATATATAGCTAGAGGAAAGGTTAGACCTTTAGAACCAGTAATAGAATTTCAGACTCCTCATAAAGCACAGATATTAAATATTACAGCACATGATCCCCAGACTTGGAATAATGTAATAGAAGTATGGAAGAATACAGTTATAGGAAATTATATAAGATTAGCTCACAATATGGATGCAGTAGAAATGTATAAATATTTAGAGACTTTTTTAGGAGAAAGTGCTAAAGCTACTTGGGAAGCTTATAAAAAAGATAAACAAGAAGAATTTGAAGCTATGGTAGCCTTAGGAAATAATCCTTATAATTTTGTTTTTAAGATTCATGAATTATTAACAGGAGCAGATCCTAATATAGGACATATAATAATACAACAAAAAGTTATTAGAGATTTAGAACAGCTTAGTTTAAATAGATGGACTAAAGGTAAAGAAGTAAAACAGTTTTTAAATGAGTATCATTATTTAGTTTCTATATCAGGAAATACATTTAATCAAGAATTAGGAAATAAGTTATTTCATAAATTACCAGGACCATTAGGGTTAGAAATAACAAAAAGATGGAATGATAATCAGAATATAAAAAATAGACCAGATTTTTTATGGAGTATAGGTAATAGAACACAGTTTATAATGCAGTGTTTAGAAGAGAAATGTGTAGAATTACAAATTCATAATCAGCTTAAAAAGACAGATTATAAATTTTGTAAAGATATTTTTACTTCTCAAACTTATGGTAATAAGTTTAGAGAAAAAGATAAAAAATATAAAAAGAAATATAAAAGACCTGTTAAGAAAAGATACTACCTTAGAAAATCAAATAGAAGAAAGCCTTATTTAGATGAAAATAAACATGTTAGGAAATATAAACCAGAAAGAAATTATCCTAATAAGTTAAATTGTTATGTTTGTGGAGGTTTAGATCATTTAGCAAGAACTTGCCCTAAGAAGCCAAATAATAATGATAAAAGAAGTACATTAATAGAATGTACTAATGAAGATTTATTAGAAATAGATGAATATATTTCTGATAAAGAATCAGTTTATAGTATAATATCTATAGAAGATTTTGATAATCAGATTAATTTAGAAGAACAATCAGATTATTGTTGTAAAAGGAAAGTTTATTAGGGTTTGTAGTGAATGACAATTATACCCCTGTAGCCCTAGAAATTATTACCATTGTATCCCTGATTCTTACCTATAAATATAGGGCTTTGGTCATTAATAAAATACACACAAGTCTATTGACTTAATTCTTTCTTCTTCTTCTTCTTCTTCTCTATTTCATAATACGTTATCAGCACGAAAGCTCAGTTCTTTAAAATCTCGTGAAGGTAGTAATTTTTTTTTAAAATGTAATTGTCTATCATATGTGCCAAAATCAATTTGGTGGCGTATGAATTTTTTTTAATACACGTGCATTATAAACGAAGTGGCTACCTTTTATCTCTTATGTTATTTTTTCTTCTTGTGCGTGTACTGTGTAACTCAATTCCGTATGTGAAATAACTCTTTTGTCACTATGTGAAATAATTCTACCACAGTTGTTTCTTGTTTCTTGCCACAATGATTGCATGATAATTACTTTTTACAATTTTAATGTATGTATGTATATGAATATTGTATCCGTACATTAAAATTATTTTTCCTAATACATGATTGGTAGTTAATTTTTAAATATCCTATCTATTTGATAATTAATTTTTACATCATATCTTATTTGTATGGTAATTAATATTCTTTAACTTGATTAAATATTTGTGATATTATAAATTTTAAATTGATATTCTATCATGTTGTTGCTCCTGAAGTAGCACAACTTTACAATTAATATTCCAGAATAATATTATTTGCTCCTGAAGAGCATAAATTATAATTTTTAACATTCCCGAAGAATATTAATATACCGCTCTTGAAGAAGCAATAGTAAAATACAATGTGCTCCTGAAGTAGCACATGTTTCGAAGAACATATTATTAGTGTTTATCCCTGAAGAAAAAACACATAACTTATGTCATTTTAATATTGACTACTTAAACAATTATTCCGTATTCTTCGACACTAATTGTATTTTTACTTATTTTATTGTGTAGTTAATCAAATGGCAAATATCACAAAACTTGAGTTTGCTGCACTTGACATATCTGGCAAAAACTATCTATCATGGGTACTCGATGCCGATATCCACCTTGTTTCAAAGGGTCTGGGAGAGACAATAAAAGAAGGAAACAAAGAATCCCTGCAGGATCGTGCAAAAGCACTCATCTTCCTTCGCCATCATCTTCACGATGGGTTGAAAATTGAATATCTCACTGAGAAAGATTCACATGCTCTTTGGAAAAAATTGACTGAAAGATTTGATCATCAGAGGACTATAGTCCTCCCTAAAGCCCGCTATGAGTGGATGCACCTTCGTTTGCAAGATTTCAAAACTGTAAGTGAGTACAATTCTGAACTCTTTAGAATATCTTCAAAATTGATCTTGTGTGGAGAAAAAATCACTGATGGAGATATGTTGGAGAAAACTTTCTCCACCTTTCACGCCTCAAATGTGCTCCTGCAGCAGCAATATCGTGAGCGTGGTTTCAAAAAGTACTCAGAACTTATATCTTGTTTGCTTATTGCTGAACAAAATAATGAACTTCTAATGAAAAATCATGGGTTACGTCCAACTGGTTCTATACCATTGCCTGAAGCAAATGGTACTGCATTTCCTGAAGCAAATGTAATATCAAAACGTGGACGTGGACGTGGACACGGATTTGGACGTGGACGCGGACGTGCACGTGGAATAAATCATGGACGAAATAATCAACAAAGTTATCATCAGCAAGGCAACAATTTCAAAAGGCACAAAGCAAACGAAAGTAGCACACCCAAAAAGGTGCATGAAGAAAATTGTTTTAGATGTGGAATGAAAGGGCATTGGACACGTACCTGTCGTACGGCAAAACACCTTGTGGATCTTTATCAAAAATCAATCAAGAGAAAAGGAAAAGTTGAGACAAATTTCGCTAATTATGATGGTCCGATTGATGTGACTCATTTGGATGTCTCTGACTTCTTTGCCGATCCAAATGAAAATATTGACCACTTGATTGGGGGTGGTGTGATGGAAGATATAGATTAATTTATTTTCTATGCTTCTAGTATTTCACTTTATTTTAGAAATTTAGTTAGAAATATGTTTTTATTTTTCACAAAAAAAAAAAAAAAAAAAAAAAATTTATTATGTATCGTCAATTTCATATTATTGAATTATATTTCTTTAAATTTAAATTCAAGTTTTTATTAAAACATATGTATTTTGTTGTATTTATAGATTGATGATGGATTATCAAGATACTTGTTTGGTAGATAGTGCAACTACACATACAATTTTTCAAGACAAAAAATATTTTTTGGACTTAACATTAGCAAAAAATAATGTTAATACAATATCTGGTGCATCGAATATCATTGAAGGCTCCGGAAGAGCTTGTATTATTTTACCAAATAATACTAAATTATATATTGACGATGCACTTTACTCTAGCAAATCCAGAAGAAATTTGCTTATTTTAAAGATATCCGCTGCAATGGATATCACATTGAGACGATGCAAGAAAATAGTGTTGAATATCTTTGCATAATTTTCTTTATATCTGGCAAGAAGCAGATAAAAGAAAAATTTCATGCACTCCCATCTGGCATGTATTATACATTTATAAAAATGGTTGAATCAAATAATGTCACGAACCAGAAGTTCGATGATCCAAAAAGTTTTATACTTTGGCATGATAGATTTGGACATCCAGGAGCTATAATGATGCGTCGAATAATAAACAACTCACATGGACATCCTTTAAAGAACCAGAAGATTCTTTTACCTAATGATTATCCATGTGTAGCTTGTTCACAAGGCAAGTTAGTCATTAGACCTTCAACTACAAAGGTCAATGTTGAATCTCCAACTTTCTTGGAAAGAATTCATGGAGACATATGTGGGCCAATACACCCACCATGTGGACCATTTCGTTATTTTATGGTATTAATTGACTCTTCTACTAGATGGTCACATGTTTGCCTACTTTCCACTAGGAATGTAGCATTTGCTAGACTACTTGCTCAAATCATAAAATTACGAGCACAATTCCCTGATTACTCAATTAAGACTATTCGTCTTGACAATGCTGGTGAATTTAGATCACAAGCATTTGATGATTATTGTATGTCAATTGGGATTGTAATTGAGCATTCAGTTGCGCATGTCCATACACAAAATGGTTTAGCAGAATCATTTATTAAACGCTTACAACTTATTGCTAGACCATTACTTATGAAAACAAAGCTACCAGCTTCTGTTTGGGGACATGCCATATTACATGCTGCATCATTTGTTCGTATTAGACCAACTGCCTATTATCAATATTCACCTCTGCAACTTGCATTTGGTCATGAACCTAATATTTCTCACCTACGAGTTTTTGGTTGTGCTGTCCAAGTCCCTATTTCATCCCCACAACGTACTAAAATGGGTCCCCAACGAAGACTTGGGATTTATGTGGGTTTTGATTCACCATCCATTATTAGGTATTTGGAACCTTTAACGGGTGATTTATTTACTGCACGTTTTGCAAACTGTCATTTTGATGAAATGACTTTCCCAACTTTGGGAGGGGAAAAACTACATTCTGAAAAACAAGGTAAAATTTCTTGGAATGAAATAACTCTATCTCACTTTGATCCCCGCAGTAATCAATGTGAGCAAGAGATTGAAAAAATCATTCATTTGCAAAGAGTTGCAAATCAATTACCCGATATATTTGTTGACACGAAAAGAGTGACAAAGTCATATATACCAGCAGAAAATATTCCAGCAAAAATTAATGTCCCGGCAGGACAATCTGCTGTAGCAAATGAATCTAACATACGCCAGAAGCGTGGTCGACCAGTTGGTTCAAAAAACTCTGTACCTCGAAAAAGAAAAGTACAAGAGAAAAACCAACCAACAACTTCGGAAGAAGTAACATTAGAAAAGATTGATCAATCAAATATTGAAAATATGGTTCCTGAAGAACCACAAGTGTCCGAAAATAATGAGATTTCAATAAATTATATGTTATCTCATAAATTATGGGAACGGAATAATGTTGTTATAGACAATATTTTCGCCTTTAATGTGGCTTTTGATATTATGCAAAATGAGGATCCTGAACCACAGTCAGTTAAAGACTGTCAAAATAGAAATGATTGGCCAAAATGGAAAGAAGCCATACAGGCGGAATTGAATTCCTTAGAGAAACGAAAAGTGTTTGGACCTGTAGTTCGAACACCTGAAAATGTAATCCCTGTAGGATACAAATGGGTTTTTGTACGAAAGAGAAATGAAAATAATGAAATTACAAGATACAAAGCCCGACTAGTAGCTCAAGGCTTCTCACAAAGACCAGGTATTGATTATGATGAAACATATTCCCCCGCAATGGACACCATCACCTTTAGATTTTTGATTAGTTTGACTGTGTCACAAAAACTTGATATGCGCCTTATGGATGTAGTAACTGCATACTTATATGGTTCACTTGATAGTGACATATATATGAAAGTCCCCGAAGGACTTAAAGTGCTAGGAGCAAACGATACATGCCCGAGAACCATGTTCTCAATTAAATTGCAAAGATCATTATATGGATTGAAACAATCCGGACGCATGTGGTATAATCGTCTTAGCGAATATTTGTTGAAGAAGGGTTATGAAAATAACGATGTCTGCCCATGTGTTTTCATAAAGAAAACAAATATTGGATTTGCAATTGTCGCAGTTTATGTTGATGATCTAAACTTAATTGGAACTCCTGAAGAGCTCAACAAAACTGCTAATTATTTGAAAAATGAATTTGAGATGAAGGATTTAGGAAAAACCAAATTTTGTCTCGGGTTGCAAATCGAACACTTCCCAGAAGGATTGTTTGTTCATCAATCTACATATACAAAAAAAAGTTTTAAAACGATTTTATATGGATAATGCACATCCATTGGCATCACCTATGATTGTTCGATCACTTGATGTGAAAAAAGACCCATTTCCCCCACTTGAAGATGGAGAAAAAGTTCTTGGTCCTGAAGTACCATATCTTAGTGCAATTGGAGCATTAACATATCTTGCAAATTGTACTCGACCCGATATAGCTTTTTCTGTAAATCTCCTTGCAAGATATAGCTCTACACCAAGTCAAAGACATTGGAATGGTGTTAAACACATTTTTTGTTACCTAAAGGGTACGATTGATTTGGGATTATTTTACTCCCAAAAGTCGGGATCTACTTTAGTGGGATATGCAGATGCAGGTTATCTATCTGACCCACATAAAGCTAAATCACAAACAGGATATGTGTTTACACGGGGAGGAACAGCTATATCATGGAGATCTATGAAACAATTCTTGACAGCAACATCCTCAAATCATTCTGAAATTATTGCAATCCATGAAGTAGGGCGAGAATGTGTATGGTTGAGGAACATGACCCATCATATCCAAGCATCATGCGGGTTAACTTCAACAAAAGATAGTCCAACAATTTTGTATGAAGACAATGCAGCTTGTATTGCACAACTCAAAGGAGGCTATATAAAAGGCGACAGGACGAAGCATATTTCTCCAAAATTCTTTCATACACACGAACTTCAGAAGAATGGTGACATCGATGTTCAACAAATTCGCTCAAGTGACAATTTGGCCGATCTATTCACAAAAGCACTACCAACATCTACATTCAAGAAGTTAGTCCATGAGATTGGAATGCGTCGACTCAAAGATTTTTAGTGTTCAACATCAGGGGGAGTAGCTGTACTCTTTTTCCTTCGCATAGGTTTTATCCCACTGGGTTTTCCTAGCAAGGTTTTAATGAGGCAGCATTTATTTTTAATACTCCAAAATAACTGTACTCTTTTTCCTTCGTTTGATTTTTTTGTCCTATTAGGTTTTTATCAAACAAGGTTTTAACGAGGCAGATATTTTGTAATGTGTCATTCAAGGGGGAGTGTTGTAAAAGGAAAGTTTATTAGGGTTTGTAGTGAATGACAATTATACCCCTGTAGCCCTAGAAATTATTACCATTGTATCCCTGATTCTTACCTATAAATATAGGGCTTTGGTCATTAATAAAATACACACAAGTCTATTGACTTAATTCTCTCTTCTTCTTCTTCTTCTCTATTTCATAACAATTATGAAAATTTTATACAAGAATTTTCTAATATACAAAATCTTTCAGATTCAGAAGAAAATACAGAATTTATGAATATAGAACAAGAATTAGAATGTAAACATAATTGGATAAAAGATATAGGATCAGATAGTATACCATGCTATATATGCAAATGGTATCCTAGTAAATCAGTTAGACTTAAATGTAATAATTGTTATAAAGAAGCATGTAAAAAGTGTTTAGTACAAAAAGAATTATTAGAACCTAAAGAAAATATACAAATAGACTTAATTCAGATTGAATTATCAGAAATTAAGATTCTTAGAAAAAGAATTGAAAATTTAGAAGATATGCAAAGATATATATTACAAAAATTAGAATTTTTAGAACCTAATAATAAGGGAAAAAATCATGAAATAATTCCAGAACCAGAATTAGTTCAAGTTTTTTGTAATTCAGAAAAATTAAAAAGTATTAAAGTAAAATGCTATGTTGGGATAGAAAACTATGAAATAGTTTGTTTAGGATTAATAGATTCAGGTTGTAGCCATTGTATTATTAATAAAAGAATAATACCAGATAAATATATAGTAAAATCTAAAGAACCTATAGAAGCCCAACAAATGGATGGGAATTTCTATAGTTATCAAGATATATTAAGACCAGCAAGAATTAGTTTTGAAACTAATTGTGGAAGAAGTACAGAATATAGTTTACCAAAAGACTCAGTTTGGGTAAGAAATTTATCTTTAAATACAGATTTAATCTTAGGATTAAGTTTTCTGTTAAAAGATAATGGTAGTATGTTAATTAATAAAGATTTTTTACAATTAAAAAAATTTACGATTTGTACTCCAAATTATAGTAAGAACATCCCATCAGAGTTTGCTGAGAAGCATGGTGGAACTAGTAAAGAAAAAGAATGTCAGTTAAATCAATTAGTAATAGATGAAGAAGAATTTAATGATTTAGAATTAGAAACATATTATGAACAGATTAAGGAAGAAGAAGATTTATGCTTAGAATTTGTGGAAATAGAAAGAATATATGATTTATCAGTAACAGAACAAGATATTGAGAATATGATAAGCAAGTTAGAAAAATTAGAAATTTTAGGAGAAAATGTCTTAAAACATTGGGATAAAGACAAGATTTTTTGTGAGTTAAAAATTAAGAATCCAGAATATATAATTAAGACTAAAAATATAGAAGCTACTAATCAAGATATTGAAGACTTAAAAATGCATATTACAGATTTATTAAAATTAGGAGTTATAAGAAAATCAGATAGTCCTCATAGATCAGCAGCCTTTATAGTAAGAAAACATTCAGAAATCGTTAGAGGTAAGAGTATAATGGTAATTAATTATAAATGATTAAATGATAATACAATAGATGATGCCTATAATATTCCAGATAAGACAGTCCTGATAAATAGAATACAATGATGTAATATATTTAGTAAGTTTAATTTAAAGTCAGGATTTTGACAGGTAAAAATGCACCCAGACTCTATAGTATGGACATCATTTACATGTCCAGAAGGACACTTTGAATGGCTAGTAATGCCATTTGGCATTAAGAATGCACCTAGTATTTTTCAAAGAAAGATAGATAATATTTTTAGTAAACATAGTAATTTTATAATTACTTATATAGATGATATTTTAGTTTTTAGTAAAAATAGAAGAGAACATAGAGGTCATTTACAGATCCTTTTTTCAGAATTTATCAGACATGGCTTAATAATAAATAAAAAGAAAATGTTTTTATTTAAAGAATATATAGAATTTTTAGGAGTTAATATAGGAAGAGGACAAATAGAATTACAGCCTCATATAGCTCAAAAAGCCTTAGATTTTCCAGATAAATTAGAAGATTTAAAACAATTACAGAAGTTTTTAGGATTAGTCAATTATGCTAGACCTTTTATTAAAAACTTAGGAAAAATAGCAGGTCCATTATATGGAAAGATTTCTCCTAAAGGACAAAAATATTTTAATATAGAAGATATTAAATTAGTACAAAAAATAAAAGAAAAATTAAAAGAATTACCTAAATTAGCTATGCCCTTAGATACAGATTATCTAATTATAGAAACAGATGGTAGTATTACTGGATGGGGAGCAATTTTAATTGCAAAACCTAATAAATATTCAGATAAAGATACTGAGAAAATTGTTAGATATAATAGTGGTAATTATAAAGAAAAAATTAATGCTAGTAGCATAGATTTAGAAATATTAGCAATAATTTATGCTTTAGATTCATTTGAGTTATTTATAATTTCTAAAAAAGAAATAACTATAAGAACAGATTGTGAATCAATAGTTAGTTTTGTTAATAACATGAAATTAGAAAATAAGAGAAGTAATAGAAGAAGATGGTTAAATTTTATAGATAGAATTACTAATACAAGAATAGCATTTAGTTTTGAGCATATTAAAGGTAGTGATAATAAGATAGCAGATATTTTAAGTAAAATAATTAAAAATAAAGAATATGACTAATATTTATTTGCAGATGCAGAGACCCAGAGGACCAAGACCAGGAATGCTCTCAAGCACTCCGAGTTCTTCCTCACAGACTAATGTAGCACAGAATATTGATAAATTAAGATTTGGTAATATAGAGTTAATTTGTTTTCCTAATAGTAATATTAGTTTTAAATTTTTACCACATATTTCAGTTACTAAGTCAGAAAAATATCTTCTAGATAATTTATGGATTTCTTATAATAAGAATCCAAAAGATCAAAAGTATTTTTTAGCTTGCTTAAATGCTTTATCGGAACATTTTAGTAAAGATCACAAAAAGTTTAAATGTTATGTTGTTTTGCAAGGAAGATTACCAGGAATTTATCATACCTGGCTAGAAGTAGCAGACTGTATTAAAAAATTTCCAAATCATCTTTATAAAGGGTTTTATTCAATCTCAGAAGCATTAGATGAGTGTAGAAAATATTTAGGTATTAATTATTTTATAGCTCCTTCTTTAAAGAATGTTTCAGATGATCCATTAGACTTTTCTTCAAGATGTTGTTCAAATTGTGAAAATATTAATAAGAATTTTAAAATTTTAAATGAATCTAACCAGAGTCTTCAGCAAGAAAAACTTATTTTTACAAAAGAAGATTTCTGATTTAGAACAAGAAATTATTAGAATAAAGATTTTTAATCCAGATTTAAATACAAGTACTATAGAACCTCAAAAGTCTATAGCTAGTCCAGTTCAAACGGAAACTGGTAAAGACTTATCAAATCCGTTGATGGCTATGAACTTGCCAAAAGTTCAACAGACTCAGGAGACTGTTGATTCTCCTACCAGACAGACTCAACAGGCTGAAAAACCTGTTAAAAATAGAAAAGATTTTCAAGACCAGACTCAGCAGACTGGAACTTCTGCTACTAAACTTATAAGCCCATTTGACTTAAAGTAGAAAAATCCAATAATTTTAGACTCAGATCTTTACCAAGATGCTCAAGTAGGGATGGCAAAAAAACCCATCAAACCCGATACCCGCGGGGCCCCGCCCCGAATGGGGCGGGCATTACCTGCTTAATCGGGTATTCGGGGCGGGGGCGGGTATTAAGGTCCCCGCCCCGCCTCGTCTCGCCTCGCAAAATTTTACATTTTTAACTTTTATTTTAACATTTTATTATTTAATTTACTTTGTGAATATTTCAGAATTTCATCTGATTTTCTCTCTCTCAAGAGCACCATTTTAGTCTACAATCCAAACTAATTATAAAAATTACTTCTTCCTTGAATTTTCGTCTTATATTCTTTGTCATTTATTTATATTTAAAGATCCATTAAACTTTTTTAGTAAACGTTGTATTACTCTTTATTTAATTCTCACGTCTATCTGATCTTTTTATTTTTTTTCTGTCATTTCTTTTTTTGTTCTTTTTCATATTCGACAAAGAAGAGAATATCTTTTTTTCTGAAACTTTGAATTGTAAAAAAAAAGTTTTTGTTTTTCAAACACCCTTATTATATTAATAAAAAAAAAAAGGGTAATAAACGGGGTAGGAATCCCTACCCGCCCCGATCCGACCCCGCCCCGTTCCCGCCCCGCCCCCGTCCTAAACGGGTAATGGGGCGGGTATGGGGTGGGAAATTACCCAACGGGTCGGGGGTGGGAAAGGCCGACCCGCCCCGTTGCCATCCCTATGCTCAAGATCCTAATCAGATTTCCCAATCAGATATTCAAAGACTCAGAGAAATATTTGATAGGATTGAAGAATTCAAGCAACAAGTTAAACAAAGAAATACAAGAAAAAAGAAAAAGTTGCTTGTAAGAAAGAAAAATCGAGGAAAAAACATAATAATTAGATCAAGCAATAATTCAGAAGATGAAGACAATAATCCAGATAATCTTTCAGAAGGTGGAGACTCACTGGATACTACTGGAGAACAGAACTATGCAACGAGATAATTGAGATGAAGACTTTGGCAGACAAAGACAAAGTTAGATTTTCAATCTTCAAGAAGACACGTAGAAAAAGATCCAACAAGATTTTAAGAATTATTGTACTATAGACCTTACTTTTAGAAAAGAAGGATTTGAAGTTTTGTTTTTATAGAAAAATAGTCAAAAAAGAAAGATTCTTTACTTTATTAAAGTAAAGATAGGATAGAATTACTATTTTCTTTTAGACTTTTGTAAAAGTTAGGGTAGATTTTACTATTTTCTTTTTGACAAATTGTAAAAGCAAAGATACCTTTGCTTTATTCACGTGGTTTCTCCATCTATTTAAGGAGAACTCAATTCATTTGTAATATAGAGAAAAACATTCAATACAATACAAGTTTTCTCTCAAAATGTTCTAAACCCCTTCCTTCCCGAAAGGGAAATTCTTAGCTTTCTTTTATCTTTAAATAATGTAATATCCCACAAAAAAAATTTCAGTTTTCTGTATATATTTTTAAATGTTCTAAGGAATGGTACTAATAATTAATATTAGTTCCAGATCCTATAAGAACAAATGTTAATAGTTTGTTTTTAAATTTGAAGAAATTTTGAACAAGTGTTATATTTAATGCCGAATGCAACCCCTGACATTAATATAATATCAAAATTTTGAAAAATGTTTTGTAAATGTCTTGTAAAAATATTTTATGCTTCATACTGAGTATATGATAAGAGCATGTCTTAACTTCAAGGTTTCAAAGCTGTTTTAAAACAAGTCCTGAGTGACCTCCCAGAAAGCATAAATGCCCAGTGGAGTGGCTAAGAAGTGCTAATAGAGGAGAGAAATGGATACTGTTTTAAAATTATTTTCTAAGGAATTGTATGAAAAGTCATGTCCTTATAAAATAGAAGTTAGGCCAAAGTTCATATATCTCAGATGGCATAATTTTATCATTTTAAAATGATTTTGAAAATAGTTTTGAAAGTGTTATAAAGAATACTGAATATAACCCAGAGTATTCTTATAATATCAAAACTTTTCTTTTGAAATCTTTAAATATGATTTTGGTGTGGTTTAAAAAGAAAAAAAAAGGGACATTATTTTAGAAAAAGATGAGAGTTTATAGTTAAGAAGAGTACTGAGTAGGATTATTTTGTTAGATTTTCAATCTTCAAGAAGACACGTAGAAAAAGATCCAACAAGATTTTAAGAATTATTGTTTATATATATATATATATATATATATATATATATATATATATATATATATATCTTAAAAAAATTATAGCCAAATTTTCATGTTCAAATATTTGAACCTTCAACCTCTTAGAAAAATGATGAATTCCTCACCACTAGGACATAGACCAATGTTATTTATTTTATTATAATAACCTATATATATCTTAAAAAATTATAGCCAAATTTTCATGTCCGAAGATTTGAACCTTCAACCTCTTAAAAAAAATGATGCTTCCATCACCACTAAGACATTGAACAATATTATTTATTTTAATTCAATAACCTATATATAATCTTATAGTTCTGAATGTTTTAAAAAGTTAGAGTCAAATATTTCACTTTATTCTATATATATATATTATGTATTGAAATATTAATTTTAATTAAGATGAATTAAATGTCTAACAAAATTTATGATTTCAAAATATAAAAATAGTTAGTGACTTTAACTTAAAATCTTTAATTTTATTTCAAATAATTTTTATATTTATTTATAATTTTTAAGTAATGATCAACTGATCCAACCACTAAATTTTTTGTTTTTTCCCTTTCATCCCCTACGTAAATTTTTTATGACGTACAAAATATTTTTTTTTATATACTCTAAAATATATAATTGTCGTTTCATATGCTCTAAAACGATATATAACTAAAGGTCATTCCATATATTTTAAATTTTTTTCTAGTTTTTTCGATCAAAATATTAACTAACTTTAATTAATTGGTATCAATTTTTCAAAAGTAAAAAAATATTTATTTAACTATCATGATTCAGAATTTCAGATTATATAATTTAATTATAATAAAATGATTGAATAACCGAATTTATAAATTATATAAACAATTGTTAGTTATGTAAAATTTTAAATTGAAAATTTTATAATATAATTGTTCGATTAGAAATATGTTATAAAATTGTAAATAAAACTAACCATTTATTAAATAACATAACAACTTTCATATCGTTTTAGTACAAATTTGACGAGTTCGAAATCGTTCCGATTCAAATCATAACAACAATGACATAACTATCGTTTCTTTTCATAGAAAACGATAATTATATCATTCTGACTAAAAATAACAATTCGACCGTCCATAGTCACTCGTCATGCCTTTAACATACACAAGACAATCGAAAGAGATCATCAAGCGGGTTGATACCACTTGAATGGCTTAGAAAGAGCGAACTAATATACTTATTATCAGAATAGTTCGAAAATGGTACATAATCATAAGAACACAAATGTTTCCGTAGCTTCTTTAGAGTGAGATCGAACCCACTTGATGACCTATTTCGATCATCCTAAATATGTCAGATGCATGTCTCGTGATCGTGGACGGTCGAAACATCATTTTTAACATAAACGATATAATTATCGTTTTATATAAACTATAACGATAAATAAATCGTTTTAGTTAAGGTTAAAACTAAAATGATATCAATGTCGTCAAAATTGTACTAAAACGATAATGACATCGTTATGTATCAAACCCACGAAATAATATAACGACTTTCATATCGTTTTAATACAAATTTGATGAATTTGAAATAGTTCCAATTCAAATTATAACTACAACGACATAGATGTCGTTTCTTTTAATAGAAAACGATAATTATATCGTTCTAGCTAAAAACAACGATTCGATCGTCCATAGTCACCCGTCATGCTTTCAACATACATAGGACGATCGAACTAGCTCATCAAACGAGATGATACCACTCGAATGGCTTAGAAAGAGCGAACGAAAATATTTTCTATCTGATAGTTCGAAAGTGGTACACAATCATGAGAACATAAATGTTCCCATAGTTTCTTTTAAGTGGGATCGAACCCACTTGATATCGTTACAATATAAAAACTACACTGTTTTTCAAAAACCACCATAACGAGTTTGAAATCGTTCTTGGAGCAAATAACGACTTACATATCGTTACAATAGAAAAAAGTGACTTTTTCCACCATAACGACATTGAAATCGTTATCGTGCTTCGATATCGACTTCCATATCGTTACAATATAAAAACTACACTATTTTCCAAAAATTACCATAACGAGTTTGAAATCGCTCTTGGAGCAAATAACGACTTACATATCGTTACAATAGAAAAAAGTGACTTTTTCCACCATAACGACATTGAAATCATTATCGTGCTTCGATAGGGATTTCCATATCGTTACAATATAAAAACTACACTGTTTTTCAAAGACTACTATAACGAGTTTGAAATCGGTCATGAAGCAAATAACGACTTACATATCGTTTCAATAGGAAAAACTGACTTTTTGAATCATAACGACATCTACATCGTTCCCGAAAGACAAAACGACCTCCATATCTTTACGGTGTAAATATTAAGGAAAACGACATTTATATCGTTTCTTTACACAAAAAACGATAAGTATATTGTTATGCGTAGCAAGGTGTTCTTGAGCATCCACGATCATTTGACATACCTTCGACATATGTATGATGACCGAAAGAGGGTATTAAGTAGGCTGATAACACTCGAATGGCTTAGAACGGGCCAATAGGGATACTTTCTTTATATCGAAACTAGTCCAATGTATTGGATTACTAAAGAAACACAAATGTTCCTCAAGTTTCTTTGGAACGTGATTAAACTCGCTCGACAACCTATTTCGATCATCATATACATATGTCGAAAGTATGTCGAAAGTATGTCAAATGATCGTGGATGCTCAAAAATGTCTTACTACGCATAATGATATACTTATCGTTTTTTACGTAAAAAACGATATAAATATCATTTTCCTTATGTAAGTCGTTATTTCTTTCGGGAACGATATAGATATCGTTATGGCTCAAAAAGTCAGTTTTTTCTATTGAAACGATATGTAAGTCGTTATTTGCTCCAGGAACGATTTCAAAATCGTTATAGCAGTCTTTAAAAAAAAGTGTAGTTTTTATATTGTAACGATATGGAAGTCGTTATCGAAATACGATAACGATTTCAATGTCGTTATGGTAGGAAAAGTCACTTTTTTCTATTCTAACAATATGTAAGTCTTTATTTGCTCCAGGAACGATTTCAAACTCGTTATGGTAGTTTTTGGAAAATAGTGTAGTTTTTATATTGTATGGAAGTCGTTATCGAAGCACGATAACGATTTCAATGTTGTTATGGTGAAAAAAGTTACTTTTTTCTATTGTAACGATATGTAAGTCGTTATTTGCTCCAAAAACGATTTCACACTCGTTGTGATAGTCTTTGAAAAACAGTGTAATTTTTATATTGTAACGATATTGAGGTCGTTATCGAAGCACTATAACGATATCAATGTCGTTATGGTTCAAAAAGTCACTTTTTTTACGGTAACGATATGTATGTCGTTATTTACTCCAGGAACGATTTCGAACTCGTTATGGACGTCGTTAAAAAACAGTGTAGTTTTTATATTGTAACGATATTGAAATCGTTATCTAAGCACTATAACGATATCAATGTCGTTATGGTTCAAAAAGTCACTTTTTTTACGGTAACGATATGTATGTCGTTATTTGCTACAGGAACGATTTCGAACTCGTTATGGACGTCGTTAAAAAATAGTGTAGTTTTTATATTGTAATGATATTAAGGTCGTTATCGAAGCATTATAACGATATCAATGTCGTTATGGTTCAAAAAGTCACTTTTTATACGGTAATGATATGTATGTCGTTATTTGCTACATGAACGATTTCGAACTCGTTATGGACGTCGTTGAAAAACAGTGTAGTTTTTATATTGTAACGATATTGAGGTCGTTATCAAAGCACGATAATGATTTAAATGTCGTTATGGTTCGAAAAGTCACTTTTTCTACAGTAACGATATGTATGTCGTTATTTGCTCCAGGAATGATTTCGAACTCGTTATGGTAGTTTTGAAAAATCAGTATAGTTTTATATTAACGATTTCAATGTCGTTATGATGGAGAAAGTCACTTTTTTCTATTGTAACGATATGTATGTCGTTATTTGCTCCAGTAACGATTTTCAACTCGTTATGGACGTCTTTGAAAAACAGTGTAGTTTTTATATTATAACGATATGGAAGTCGTTATTGAAGCACGATAACGATTTCAATGTCGTTATGGTGGAAAAAGTCACTTTTTCCTATTGTAACGATATGTATGTCATTATTTGCTCCAACAACGATTTCAGCAATGAAAACTGACTTTAATTTTTGTTCTAATAACATAATGACTAAACAATAAAGTTATAAGTCACAATAATATGAAAAATTCAAGTTTTGCTGCCAACTGTTTGGTCATTACAAGTCGAGCGAACATGACCGATTTCTTACTCATCATTCACAAGTGAGGGTCTTAAAACTCCTAGCTGTAGAAGCTGATGGAGCCATCGAAAGGGAGGAATTTACTAATTTGCTACCGCTTATTGGGCTCAGGTTATCCTTTGCAGCAGAAGAGACAACATTCCCCTCTCGCACTAGTTTGAGAACATGAAGCTTTCCCACATTACTAGTCTTTGAAACATCAAACTTCATAAGCCCACCACGAGGAGAGTGGCTAGCAGAAAGTGAAGGCGAAATTGGATGCTACAGGTGACCCCCATTCATTTTTTGTTTATCTGAAGAATGGCCCCAAAAGTACATAAAGTGTGATGGAGACAGTTACAAGCTTAAAATAAAGATTCGACTATGCAAAATATTGGATTGTGTTAAATTGAGATGAAATTTCATAAAAGTTAATAAATGTTCCATCTGTATACATTACATTGTAGTTTGGATTTAGCTAAATAATCATACGTTAAAATCATTACAATCTACAAATATTTCAACAAAGTTATTATGGTTACCATATCATCTGTTTGAACATGTTGCTCATCGCTATTCTTATTTGCAATTTGTTCTCCTCCCTCTATTAGTAATAAATACCCTTCTTCACCAAGATCTTCTTCAATTTCAACTTCATTCGAAACGGTTACATAGAGAAAAGTTTCTTTACAGACAAATAGAAACCACTTCACATTGTTGTCACAATCAATTATGGTCGGAGCAGCTGGGGCTTTAGACATTATAGGGACAAGAGATGAAATCTCCATTTTGTACACCCTCGTATCGACGTTCAACACCTCTTTGATTTTATCATATAATTCCACATATGAAATAGTTTTCGCAAAAAGAATAGGAGTTGTTTTTCCTTTGTCACTCCTTGCATATTTTCATTTCTATACACCGTCAACCGACTGCTCATACTCAATTGGATAACAAACTGATATCCATACCATATTAGCGGTGTCCAGAACTGTAAGTCAATATAAAAATTTCATCAACTTGTCTTTATAAGTTATTCTAAAGTCATTATGAAACAAAAATCTAGTAAAACACATATGCTTGAACAAAGTCGTTATGTACAAAATAGACCAAACTTACATTTTCCAACTTATGGTACAACAATGAAGGAATAGCCAAACATACATTCGCCAACTTACATTTCATTTCAAACATAGTACAAAACTGATAACGATATAGAAATCGTTATGGACTTCAGAAAACGACGTGTAAGTCGTTATGCAGATAATAAAACCAAACTTGTGTTTTACGGCACAAAAATGGAAAGAATAGCCAAACATGCATTTTCCAACTTAAATTTCATTTCAATTAATGCAAATAACTGGTAATGAGAAAATGGGTTGAAAACTAACCCATATCAAAACTCTAATGTAATGTTAAATTGAAATCAAAATTATTGTTCACAAATAAACACCCCAAACATGTATACAATATGGAGAAATTATTGACAAAAAATAGAGAATGAAAGTAACCCAAAAATTTAGAATTCACAACATCCTCTTCTTCTCCAATTGCTAATAACTAATGTTGCAAGATTTTACTACTCACTTCAACTAAATAAGTGTTCAAGGGAAATAAAATGTAGAATTTATGATTTCTTTAAGTAGAGAAAAATGATGAAGAGAAAATGAAAGAGAGCACGTACCTGTAGAACCCGATTGTTGGAGAGGATGGTTGAAATGGAAATTGAAATGAGAATTAAGGCAATAATGTCTTTTTGTATACAAGGACATTTTAGACATTAACAAATTACATTTTCCCTTTTTCATATATTTAGGCCTTCTAACTAAAAAACTTAGTTGGTGGTCTTTTTAAACAAAAACTTAGTTTGACTATGCCTATTAAATGAAAACCCCATTTTTTCCCTCAAAAATGAAATTGATTTGGTTTTTGTTTTTCGGCTCATTTTTCTTTTGGGCTTTTGTTTGATCCAGAATTTTGGGCTTAAGGCCCACCACCTTTATTGGTTTGGTTGGGGTAAATGAGGGGCAAATTAGGCCCAGTATGGCCTGGGTGCTATAAAATTAATTAATGCACTTAACCCTTTAACTTTTTCTCCAAACGTATTAATTACGGTATCATAAAGAAAGCTATTCAAAACCTTCCTCATTCAAGCTCTCCTCATTGTCCTATTCCTCATTTCTCACTGCCTTCCCCTTCCTCGAACTCCCTTCGTAGCTCACTCACCAATCTCGATACCATATTGTCAGCCATCAGAGATTACCTAGCTAGCTGGATCAACCAAGCTCTTCAAGCAATTGCTTTCGCGAATTTCATCTGGGTCCCTAATTGCCCTCCAACTACCCCTTTATGTTAAGCAAGCTGTTTTTATCACGGCTTGATTATCATGAGTAAAAAGGATATACATGCCAAGCTCTCCAAAAACCCAACCCTTATGACTATGCCACAAATGTTTGCTCGTTCAAAATCTTATTTTTTCCCCCCTTTCTAGTCACAGACTGTGAAATTTAATTCTTTTTTTTAGTTTATTTGTCGAAATAGGAATTTCAAATTGATAAGAGAACGGGGAGGGACATATTTGTCAATTTCTTCAAAGATGATGGCGACTATAGGTATAGATAATCGAAGATATTGGAATCACATTCAAACTGACATTTGTTGAAATTCTGCTTAAGCGTGAATATTTTGGTGAATGGATTTTGTTGTTAACCTATTAGCAAGCTCTCCTAGTTCTTTTTTTTTTTTTTTGGTTGCAAAAATGTGTTTCTATACTCTTTCTAATTATTGGGCTACATGGCCTAGTTCATTGTTTGTACTTTTTTCAATTATCATATCTTGTTCTGTAGAAATTTTATATTGGGGGAAGGTTGATTTTTGGGCTAGATGTAAGATCAGTCTTTCTAACAATTGGTCTAATAGTTGCTTATGTCTCTATTTTCTACATCTATGTTGCAAGAAAATTGATGAATGATTTTACTAGCAATTGGGAAATCTTAATTATGGTTTTAGTAGTTGTTTTCGCGTTACATGTAAGTCCTACAATTTTCATTTTAAAGAATTTTATGTTAGTTTTTCGTTGTTTAATGGTCTAACATGTGAAATCTCACAATTTAATTGGGAACTCTTAATTATGGTTTCAGTAGTTGTTTTCGCGTTACATGTAAGTCCTACAATTTTCATTTTAAAGAATTTTATGTTAGTTTTTCGTTGTTTAATGGTCTAACATGTGAAATCTCACAATTTAATAAGGGAGAATTAGAAGAGAAACTTATAAACCAACGGAAAAATAGAAGAAATAAGAAGGATCTATGAGAACTTGTGTAACTTTCAACTCGGTTGTCCGATTTTCGTCTGAGAGCACAATTCGGAAGCATTTTTCGATTCTACACATTTTTATCATGTGATGTAGTCAAACTTCTGAGGTCAAATTTTATTGTTTAGGGGTCCATTTTAGCGTTCTTCTGTTTTCGAATTCCGTCACTTTTTTTTTTATTTCATCATTTTTTGAGTATTCGTCACTTTTTTTGGGTTTACGTCAATTTTATTTTATTTTTTTAATTTTATCACTTTTTTGTAAAAAAATTCTGTCACTTTTTTTGAATCTATGTAACTTTTTTTTTAATTTGTCTAACCTTTTTAAAATTCGTCACTCTTTTTATACTTCTGTTAGTTTTAACAATTTTGTCACTTTTTTTAGTAAGTGTCACTTTTTTTGAATCTGTGTCATATTTTTAAATTGGTCACTCTTTTTAAATTTTTGTCACTTTTTTTAATAATTATCACTTTTTTTAGTGTTTCACTTTTTTTCAATCGTTTTTTTGAAATTTCTATTAGTTTTTTAGTGACAAACATCACTTTTTAATAAAAGTGACATTATATGTAATTTTTTTTAATAAAAAGTGACTAAAATTTTAAAGCTACATTGTGTTACTTTTCACTACTTTAATAAAAGATTGAGTTTGTTCTGGCACAGTTCATAGGGTTGTTTGTTTTTTTTTTTCTTTTTTTTTTTCCTCTCTCTCTCTCTCTTTGTGTATGTGACACTAAGTCACTAAAAGTACTTCAATTTCCCAGGCAACCATCATCTCTTTTCTCTTTCTCATTGACTTTTTTCTCTCTTTAATACGTTCCATTTTTCTTTTCTTCTCTCACTCTTTCACCATTTTCACACACAAACTACCATGCTTCTTTTTTCTAGTTCCTTACACAATCACTTCTTCATTCCTTGCTTAATTTCGACAAAGGTTCATTCCAAAAATTTTAACCTTTTGTTTTTATTTTTATTTTTCTTTTGTAGAGGTTTGAAGTTTTCAGCTTCAAGAAAGAGATTGATCTAGAGAATGATTGAAACAAGATTTTTTTTGTAAGTAAATGTAAATTTTAATATGAATCAAAGGTATAGCGGTTGGAATTTAGTGTTTGCAAAAACCCAGCATTGACCATATCCACCTTTTGCACATTTTTTGGATTTAAAAAAAAATAGATCAAAGAGAAAAACTTATCAATGGAATTGCATAAGAATATGGTGAGTGATTTTTTCTTTACTTGGTACTCTAGACATTTAGTTTTTTCCGAGTAGTGCGGAGGTTGATGGGCTTCTTAGGATTCAGGTTATGACCATGAATTTGGAAAATGATCGTCAACATGCTTCTCCAGATACTTCGGAGGTAATTTTTGTTTAGGTTTATGAATGCAATTTTAAAGATTACTATTTTTTTTTAGTGGAAATAATCTTTGGTTGATTTTATACTGAATTATTTCATTAATTAGTTGTTCATTAAAAAAAACTGATAGGGGAGAGCCTACACAATTGGCATTTTCAAGGCTTTAGGGATTACCTTGGTCGTCTTTCCCATTTGTGGTATGTTAACGTTTCGTTGATGTTAAAAATTAATTCTATTGAGATTGGATTGAGCTTTTAATTTATGTTTCTTTTAATACATTGCTAGTTAATTTCTCTATTTTCACAAGGACAAATGGAAAATGGAAGCTTATTGAGTTCATTTCCATTGTAACACAGTTTCTTAATAGCTCATTTGACTCTTCGATAAAATTACTTCTCTGAAAATAGTGTTTACTGTGTAAAATTAGTGGGAATAGCTAAGTGTATCTGTAGTATAAATAGATGCATTTTCTAGCACATAGAAAATAATAGAGATGTAAGAAAATGTTGGTTCTAGTTGTGTAATATCAAGGTTTGACAACCCAAATTTAGAGAGTCGAATTTACCTGTAACGCCCCAACCCCTAGTGGACCGGAACACTACTTACTTTACTTAACTTAACCGGTGGTTTAGTAACAAGTGTACATATCTTAGCGGAAGTTTAGATCTTAACAAACATTTTTTTTGAAAGATATTGGATTAAATAACTTTATAACTTTCCAAAATCACGAAATATAATTTATTTGATGAAATCATGACTTGTTCAAGATACTCAAAAGAAATAACGTTGGAAATAACATTTGAAACATTAAAGACTTTAAATCTAAATCACTTGTTCACCGGGTTCCCATAGGCTTATTGCATCTCCTTCCATCTCTTCCATCATCCAACCCGGTGCATCAACATTTAATCTGTAGATATAGGGTAGAAACCCGTGAGTTGAAAACTCAATAGGCGTCATAGGTGCAATCGTGATTAAGCTAAGCATTTCATAACAATTAACATTAGAACTTCCATAAAACATGCCGTACCTGGAGGTACCATTTGACATGAAAATGTATGCCGTACCAACGGAACCATTTGACATGAAAGGTGCATGCCGAACCGAAGATACCATTTGACACACAACATTAACCTTTAAATGTATGCCGCACCGACGGAACCATTTGACATGAAAGGCACATGCCGAACCGACGATACCATTTGACACACAACATTAGCCTTTAACATAGAACATTACTTGCTAGAAATTATAACTTAAACACGTATAACAACTTTATACACCTCTACCTACCTCGATTTGATGCTTGATGAACTTTGAAAAACTTTGGATGAACTTCAAAACTTTGACGAAGCTTGGACGTTTGGGCCTTTCTTTATTGTTTGAAAACACCTTTTTGAAATCACAAAAACCTTCTTGCAGAATATTTTTGCCCACCCTTAAAACTTCTGGAAAACACTTTGAAAAATCACCTTCCTTTTCTCTCCCAAACTCTCTATTTTTCTCTCAACTTTTGAAAGCAAATTGAAAGTGTTTTTGGTGTGAAAAATCAAATGAGTGAAGATGGTATTTATAGGTGAGGTTTGGGGTGGGTGAAAAGTCATATTAAATAGGGTAATTAAGTAGTATAAGTAGTGGCCATTAATTCAAAAAAATCGTGGATTTTTCTGCTTTTCCGGTCGACCGGTTAGTTTCTCCGGTCGACCGGTTGTCCGGTTGTCACTGCACAGCTTTCAGTATTTTTATCATAACTTTTTCTCCTGATATCCAATTGAGATGATTCAAATTGAGTTGGAAAGCTAACTCAAAGAGCTACAACTTTTATTCAGATATCATTTTCAAATTCGAATGTTTTATATGTCGAAAATGGGTCTCAAAGGAGACTAAAAATATTTGAAGTGTGCTTTTAGCCATAAAATGAAATACTTTGCATTCCGTCCAATCTTCATCAAATTATTTTTAAGAAAATATTTTATAAACATCATTTTACCTTTAAACATGTATTGAACTATCTTTTGGGCTTATATTTCCTTTATTGGGCCTAATGTGAAATTAATCACATAATTATGGGCCTAACTTTATAGAAAGATTTGGGCCTCTACATCACCCTCTAAAACTGAATGTTACTATCAAGTAGTCCTAGCATGGTTGAGATGCTTACATAAGGGTGATCTTATTGAAGAAAAAGTTGTTCATGAGCAGCTTTGCTCAATTGTCGAGAGGTAGGCGATTGAGACTGCTCTAATTTGGCGTTGTTGGAAATTAGACTTCATTGCTAACGATCCTCACTTCTGTATATTGACCCGGTTTTCCTTTTTTAGGTCCTATAGGAAAATTCTGGGTCCTAACAATCAATAGCTCCCCAAAATTGTTGTTATATTTGTTGAGGTCAGTTCTCACTATATGACCAATTAATAACTCAGTCTGCATTCTATTGTAGTGAGAAATTCCAAATAAAAAATTACAATCTAATTAGCCTCTACTTAACTAGGGTATCTTTGGACATTCCAAAAGTGTGATCATATTATTTTTGGTTTTACGTGTTAAGAGAATTCTCCTATCTTCGAACATTTGCCCCAAAAGAAATTGTGCATTGTTTATAGGGACTACAATTTTACTGTCAACTTTTTCTTGTGCTACAGGTTCTATGTGCAAGTAAAGATCTTGCTACAAAACAAACTATTAGTCTAATGATTAATTTGTTGTGGCAGCTTCAACTAATATTTCCATCATCAACTCTTGTTTCTACATGGTTATCCTTGCAGCTTCAGCAATAACTTGCATTATAGACAATTCTTTCATCATAGTGAACAAGGTGACAACATTTTTTTCTTCTGGGTTACTGTTTTTTTGTGTTGACAGGGATAGAAACTTTTCTCTTCTCCAAGTTTTCCCACTATTCAAACTAACTTCAAGTCGCACGCAAGCCCATGCTTTTCTTTATTTCTTTTGTCTGTAAAATCGTCGATTATTATATATTTGGAGAGAATACAATTTGAGGTATTTTTCTCTTCTTTCATTCTCTTTTTGATTTTAAATTTGCTTAGATGAAAATATTTTTATTTTTTTAGTTTTGGTAGGTAGGCTTCAGCTGGAATGGTTTGTCGTGCCTGTGAAGTTTTTATAGGAGTTTTTGTTTGTGCTTTAGGCTTCGACGATTCCACCAACACCATTTTTTACTCACAACTAAGTCAATAACATGTTGGCATTGCTGCAGTGCTCGCCAAGTCATCTCTGATTGATAGGAACTCGCCCTCTTTAGACCAAATGAACACTAGACTCAATGCTAAAGATACCATTTAAGGTGCTGATAAAGAGGTATAGCCCTAGTTCAATGAGTAATATAGAATTGTATTTATCTAATCTCTTAGTCCTTGTTCAAAGTCCTACATGGTCTCTTTTGGGATGATGAAGTTAATATTATGATGTTTTTTTTCACGAACAAAGCTCTTAAGCCGGAAAGTGTGTGGTGTTTTGAGTTCATGAATTGATGAACTTGTTTCTCGCGATTCTTATTAATATCTTCACCTTGTGTCATTTATGCAACTTGGTAAGTTAGTATTATAGATCTAACATATCTGTTGGATTCTAAAGAAATATTTTATTCTTTAAAGCCAACAAACTTGTACTTTATCTTGGTTTCTTTACATTCATTTCTCTTGCTAGGTTATCGAGGCATCAAGATGTGTGATATTTTTTTACAAAGAATTTGAGGAATGTGAGTTTCATAATTAGCACACATGGCCCTGAGTCGATCTTTAAACAAAATACACCTATCATTTTCGATACTTTGTCCCCCTAGACCCAAAGACCCTGCAGTGTCTTTATACTAATATATGCTTTCTATTAAGCGGATGAGTGTTAATTTGGCAGGGGTCATTTGTGATCATTTCTACCTTTCTACTTTATAATATGGAACCTTATTGATTGGTAGACAGTGCATTCTAGTAAAACAAAAGTATCAAAAAACCATCAAATCAAATTAACCTCCCTTTTGAAAAGAGAAAAATAGGACAAAAAAAAAAATGAATAGAAAATACTAATAGAAAGAAAAAGTCCAGGACAAGTAATTGATGAAAGTACTACATTTATGATTGACGTTGGAGACAATGTTTCACAGAAGTTTGGTGTATTACATTGTCAAGTATGATCTAATATTGCTAACAAAACATGCAATTCCTTTGTTCAGAGCAATGAAAAGAAGAGATTTGCTATTGCAATGTTTTGACGTGTGGATGTGATTGTTTTGATCATCATATTTTGAGTTGCATGTTCCTTGTGCCAACATATGTATAAAGCTATTACAATTGCAATGTAACAAGAAGAATTGTCCTAGAGATTAAGCTCTAGACTTAGTTTATTTTTGCATCATCCTTTTTTATTCTCAAAAAGAAGTTTGCAAATGATTCATTGATTTTTTATGTTAATTTTATTGCATGTATGAACATCTTTCATTTTTTTTTTGTATTGCCTTGAGGCCAGTTTTGAACTAGATGATACCGTTTACAACTCTTCTTTTGCTATAATAGTAATAAGTCAAAATGTTCATTTGTTGAGGTAGATTTGGTCATTTTTTACTTTCTCATAATTGCAGGTTCCAAATGGAGCTGCTAGCCAGAAAACTTGCAATTTTCCTAAACAAGTAAAATAGACTACTTTTTGCTTCTATCATTTATTCAACGATACAAGAAGTTCAATGTACAAAAGTTCATTCATTTCTCTTTGAGTCATATGATCATTACTACAGTCAAAACAAATAAATTATATTCAAATGGAAATTAGAATGTTGTCAATGAATATAAGTTTATCAGTTTTTGTCTCTTCAAACACTTTACTTAAAAAACTTCTCCTTTGACTGGAACATAACTTATGGTTCTGAATATATTATTTTTTTAACCTTGAAATATATAGCAACATATGCTTAAATTTGATATGACTAATGCTTAACATAAATAATTTTTTTTATATCCACACTATCATATAGCCAACTACACTGTTGCGTTGCACATGCGTTGCACGTGTGTCTCACTAGTTTTTGAAAAAAGAGTGACAATTTTTTAAAAAAAAAAAAAGTGACATTATGTCACTTTTTAAATTTACACGGTCTTTTTATTTTAAAAAAACTTTTCATATGATTTTTCAGAAGACCCATAATTTTAAAGGTATTTTTGTAAGTTGCTCTGGGCCCGAAACAGAATGGTTTGAACCAATCAAGAGGGGATTAATTGATTTTTAAAACTTTTTCAAAAAATAAACTTAAATCAAAGAAGCAAGTGATATGTTGATCAATTAATAATCATAAGCAAAAAAAAAGTAAGTAGATCTATCAAATAACAAACATAAATAAGACGATAAGTAAAAAGGGTAGAGATGATGCAAACGATATAATTGTTGAGGTTCGATCCAAAAAAATTATTCATGTCCTTCGTTACCAAGTTCTTTGACACGAGTAATGTCTTTTCACTATATTGATTGACTTGTGGTGCAATCCAAAGTTTTTGGTGATTTACAAACAAGGAGCACATATTCTTATACAATATTGAGTTTTACGGGATCTCGGTATGACCCTCACTATTGATCTTTCACGGGACCTCAATATGATCCACACGGTGACTTACAATAAGGATCATCAATCCTTATACTATTGAACTTTTACAAGACCTCAATACGACCCACAAGTTTAGAGAAATAATTTTACAATAAAATTTCTCTTTTAATAAATAATACAAATGAATTATGTACTAAAAGATAATAATACTTCAATGAATAGCAATAAATGATAGTTCAAATGTTATAAGAGAAAACTTTGATCAATATGATAATTTTAAAGTTTAATTCAATCAATCAAAGTTTTTCATTGTGAAGATGAAGAAGAAATAAATACAATGGTAGTTCAAAAATCTTCTCGAAATATCTCTCTTTTTAATGAATAATGATAATAAATTAAGTACCAAAATAGAGATGTGGAACTTTGATAAATATTATGATTTTACAAGTTTGATTCAATAAATCAAAGTTTTGAAATAGAAAAGTGTAAGAAATGATACAATGTAAGTACAACTTTTCTTCAAAATATCTCTCTTCTATGAATGATAGAAATAAGTTAAATACAAAAAGAGATGAATTTTTTTGATGATGATGATGATTAAATAGTCTGAATCAATAAAAGTTTTTAATATGAAGAAACAAATGAAATAAATGCAAAGGAAAACTCAAAGAATTCTCAAAACAAAAATATCTCACTTTGATACTCTCGAATCTTTTCTAAAAAATGGAATAAGTGAGGATATCTATAAAGTATAAAACGTCAAAGAATTTGTAAGTGCGGGTGACTTGTTTGATTGATCGTCTCTTGTCAGAAAGATCAATATAGTCGTTTGTATAGTAAAAATCAAAGGTCAAAACGGTCAAATTTTGGACAATTGAAATTTTTTAGTCGACCGTCCCTTCCGGCCGATTGATCGTCAACAGTTTTTGGTCTTTTATGTTTTGGCCCTATTTGACCCGATTTGAAGGTTTTGAAATGTATGGATTTTTGAAAAGTATTTTTAACTAACTTTTTAAGATAAAACAATATTTTTCAAGTTAAAATATCTATTTAGAAGTCATTTTTATATTTTGAACAAAACGTTGTATTTGAATGACTTTTAATGCACAAAGAATTGTTTTTTAAACATAGAAATTTTTTTAGCTTCAACATTCATTGTCAAGGTGTTAGTACTTTTACATTTTATCTAAAAAAAATCAAGTTTTTGATCTTACTCCGAAGTTTGGCTCTCAAATTCTTGAACATGTGATTTCGATCTTGACCTTCTTCATGAGTTAGATTATGATGATAACTTTTGATCTTTTGACGATCATCGAACAATTTTTCATAATATGCTTTGAAAAACTACAACCACTTAAATTTAACTTGTTAGTAAATTAGATTAACTTGTTTGTTATAATCAAAACTTTAAAGTTATAATCGACAATAGGTAAACAATTTTCACCTTTTTTATTATGACAAACAAAATGATTTGAAAAGTAATATTGAACGATTGATAGGGAATATAATTCTTAAGTTCTGCATGTAATCCATATATTCTCCTTATCTTTTACAAACCAATAGCTATTCACTTTAAAGCATATATTTATCAAGGCAAACATTTTGATCATCTATTTCAATTCAAACGTATCGATTTCATTTTCAAAGCAATTATCATCACATTTTTCCCATTTTCAATGCTTTTCAAATCTTTTTCAAATTTATCTTATTTAATTCCCCCATTTTATCATAAGAAAAAAGGTAGCATTTATGAAAGCAAGAGTATGACATATAAAATCAAAACTTAAATCAACCATAAAAAAATAATAATATTCCCCCTCAATTAAATACAAATAGCCAAATGTATGCAAGTCTAAACGAGAGGATAATCATCACATTTATATCAAAATATTAATTAAAACATGAGTAATGAAGTGTCAAAAGCATAATCATTTGGGTAAGATTTATAAAAGATTTCACCAGTAATGCACATAGAATCAATCATATGAGAACATTTAGTATGAATTCAATTTAGTCACATACTTCACATTCATTGATAATTCTCAAACCTCTTTGAATATATGAAAGTCTATCAAATGTTAAAGGTTTTTAGTGAAAATGCCGGCCAATTGATTTTTCGTATTCACAAATTCTAATACAATATTCTCCATTTTGGCTACATTTAGAATACCATAGACATAATGTCTTAGTGCACTAAGATATCTAAAAAAAATCGTTTTACGGCACTAAGGCATGATTCTTGAGTTTTGGGTTAAAATCTAGCACATAATCATATAGTAAACATAATATCGAGTTTACTTGCAATTAAGTAAAGAGGAGGTCCGATCATACCCTAATATTTGCAATTAAGTAAAGAGAAGGTCCGATCATACTTTGATATTTTGTTGTGTCTATGGAAGTATCTTGATCATTTTTGTCTAACTTGATTGATGAGTTCATCGGAGTGTTCATTGATTTCACCTCTTTCATTTCAAACTTATGGAGGTCCATAATATATTTTGTTTGACCCCATTCCTTAGATTGATTGCTTTGTACTTTGGAAGATTTTTCATCATCTTGTTGCACATTTGCTTCTTGCTCATGTTGATCTTCAACATCTTTAGGATCTTCTTTGTCTTGATTTTGAATATTCATTTGCCCAAAATGAAACTTCAAACCTACATTATTGATAATATCTTCTCTCTTGATCAAGAAGATTAGCTTCATCAAATGTTACATGTATGGATTTTCAAATGATTAAAGTTCTTTTGTTAAAAATAAAACTCTATAGACTTTGTTAGTCGATGAATATCCAAGAAGAATTCCAATATCAAACATTGAATCAAAATTTCTTTAGTGTTCAAGATAAAACATTTACAACCAAACATTTTAAAGTAACCGATTTAGAAAATTCTATTTTTCAAAGTTCATATGGAGTTTTTGTTTTCTTTTGATTACCCAAGACTCTATTCATAATATAGTGAGTGTTGTTAACGGCTTCGACCCCAAAAAATTTGGTAAACTATTTTCATTTAGCATAGTCCGAGCCATTTTTTGAAATGTGTGATTCTTCCTTTTACCACACCATTTTGTTGTGGAGTTCTAAGAGTTGAGAAATCATGATCATTACCACAAGTTTTGCAAAAAAAAATTCATCAAAAACAATATTGTCAATATTCTCCACCAAGATTACTTCAAATTGTAGTAATAGTGTGCCCTTTTCATTTTTTATACTTTTTAAAAATGTTTAAATGCATTCAGAGCTTTATCTTTTAGATTCAAAAATAGAACTCGAGTAAATTTTAAAAAGTCGTCAACAATGACAAAAGCATGATGTTTACTACTTAAGCTTGCGGTTCAAGATGGTCCAAAAAGATTCATATGGAAAAGTTATAAAGATCTTGTAGCTGAAGAATTTGAAAGAGCTCTTCACTTGTTTTCCAAAATGGCATGCATCACAGTTTTTTTTTTTTTTTTTTTTTTTTTTCAAATTTGGCAAACCATTAACAAAACAATTTTTAGAAAATTTGAAAATAGGTCCACGCAAACATGACCTAATATTCTGTTCCACAATCAAATATCATCTTTTAAACTTGATAAACGATTTTTCTTCATTTTCAAATTCAATGTTTATGACGGAAGCATCTTTATTTAAGCTTCCTATTAGCTCTTTTGATGTAGTATCCTTAATAAATCATTTAGAATAATCAAAATTTGAAATAATAACATTTTTCACATATATGCTAAGCAAGTTTGTTTGAGATTATCAACTTATAAAAACACTTTTAATAGAGAGAGATGAATAATTATCAATATCTTCAATGTCAATGATTTTTTTCCTTTGGACATAATCACCAAAACTAACACGTCATCATCCTTCTTTTTGAATCCTGATAACAAAGTTTGGTTTTGAATCATGTGCTTTGAGCATCCAATATCCAAGAATTATTTGCTCTTTATCTTCTTTGTTAACTACAATAATAATTCGATTTTTGCTATTTGGTATCAATACAACTTTGGGTCCATGGTCGTTAGTGTTTGTGGACTTTTGAATTCACTTGTGTTTCCTTTCAAAGTGCAACATTTTTTTTATTAAACAATTAAAAGATATATGTCCATTTTTTATTGCAAAATTCACGTATAACATTTGCAATAGAGGAAGTAGATGCTTTAACGAAGAAATTTTTAAGAGACTTTTGTTTTAAAAATGGTTTGTTCAATTCCTCATTTATCAAAACACATTTTTTTTTTCACCAAACATTAAATGAAATTTTTTTCTTGAGATTTGTGAATAATTTGAGTTAAATCTAAAATCTTTTCTTGTAAAGAGAAATTCTCCTTAATTAAAGAATCGTAATTGACTTTTTATTTTTTCAAAATCATTTTGGGTTTCCAAAAGTTTCTTCACCTCTTTTTTTAATAAATAAATTTTCTTTTTAAGAGTGAAGTCTTTGAGAGCAAGTTTTTGAAATTCTTCAAGAAGTTCATCATATGAGGTAGACAATTCATCATATAAAAAATTGTCATTTGTGTTTACCTCATTTTCAATGGCCATGAAGTACATGTTGACAACTTTCTGTTGACTTTCATTTTCATCATGATATTCATTATTACTCTCATCTCATGTCGGTTGAAGTGCCTTCTTTTTCATAAATCTTTTTTTTTATTTGGACACTCGATTTTCTCGTGACCGGGTTTGTCATAATCATAGCAAACAATCTTATTACTTTTCTCTTTTCTCTTTCCTTCTTTCTTTTGAAATTGTCAATTGTTGCGAAAAATCCTCCAATTTTTGACAAAAAGAACTAGGTCATCAAGTTCTTCATCATTCATATTTTTGTTTGAAGTGTCTTCATCTATTACCGGCTTTAAAGCAATTTGGAGTTTTTATTCTTCCATGCTTTTCATTGTTTTCTCATTTATCTCAGTGTGATTTAACTCGTATGTCATCAATGTTTTGGAGAGCTCTTCTAATGGATATGTGTTGATATCTTTTGATGTTTTCTATCAATTTTCTCAACAAGCTCCAATTATCCGAGAGAGACCTAAGAATTTTACTCACAAGTTCACCGTTAGTAAATTTTTGATCAAACCCTTTAAGGCCATTAAAAAAATTGGTGAAGCGAGTAATCATATTAACTATAGGTTTGTTTTGTTTCATAAAGAAATTTTCAAATTCCTTAAATAAAATATTTTATCTTGGTTTCTTTTACTTTGCTAGTGCCCAAGTGAGTAACTTCTAAGGCATGCCAAATACCAAAGGCGGAATCACATATACTAATACGATTAAATTTATTTCTAACTAAAGCACAATAAAGTATATTTTTGGCTTTAGTGTTTAACGATAATTTTCTTTTATCTTCATTATTATACTCTTCTCTAGGTTTTGGAATGATTTGGTCCAATTTACCAACCACTTTAATAACTTTTTAGGCATATAGGGATCAAATTCAATAACTTTCCAAACATTATAATCTATTTATTGAACATAAATCATCATTCTAGCTTTCCAATAATTATAATTTGCACCATCAAAGAAGGGAGGACGATTCATAGAATGTCTCACAAGATTTTGAAATTATGGTTAGCCATTGCTCAAGATTGTTAAATCTTTAAATTCAAAATGAGCACATTGATCTGATGTCAATTGAAAGCCCAAGAATAACTAATCAAGAGAGGGTAAATTAGATTTTTAAAACTTTTTCAAAAAATAAACTTAAATCAAGGCAGCAAAAGATATGTTGAACAATTAATAATCATAAGCACATAGATCAATCAAATAACAAATATAAATAAGACGATAAGTAAAAGGGTAGATATGATTCAAACGATATAATTGTGGAGGGTCGATCCAAAGTAATGATCTATGTCCTCCATTATTAAGCTCTTCGGCACGAGCAAAACCTTTTCACTATATTGATTGACTTGTGGTAAAATTTAACACTTTACAACGTTTTTTATGACTTACAAACAATGAGCACCGATCCTTATACAATATTGAGTTTTACGGAACTTCGGTATGACCAACACTATTGAACTTTACGGGACCTCAATATGACCCACAAGTTTAGATAAATGATTTTACATTGAAATTCTCTATTAATAAATGATACAATTGAATTGAGTTCTAAGAGAGATTAACACTTCAATGAGTAACAATAAATGATAACTTAAGTGTTATATGAGAAAAAAAATTGATGAATATGATGATTTCAAAGTTTAATTCAATCAATCAAAGTTTTTTAATGTGAAGATGAAGAAGAAATAAATGCAATGTTAGTTCAAAAAATCTTTTCAAAATATCTCTATTTTAATGAATAATGATAATAAATTAAGTACCAAACGAGATATGTGGAACTTTGATAAATATTATGATTTTACAAGTTTGATTTCAATAAATCAAAGTTTAGATACAGAGAAGTGGAAAGAAATGAAATAATGTCAGTTCAAAAATTTTCTTCAAAATATATATCTCTTCTATAAATGATTGAAATAAGTTAAGTACAAAAAGATAGATGAAAAGCTTTGATATGATGATGATGATGATGATTAAGGAGTTTGAATCAATAAAAGTGTTATAAAGAAACAAATGAAATGAATGCAAGGGAAAGCTCAAAGAATTCTCAAAACAAAAACATCTCACTTTGATGCTCTCGAATCTCTTGTAAAGAATGTAAAGAGTGAGGATATTTATAGAGTTCAAAACGTCAAAAAAATCTGTAAGTGCGGATGACTTGTCATGTGATCGCCTTTTGTCTAATGATCAATATAGCCATTTGTACTATAAAAATAAGATGTCAGGACGGTCAATTTTTGGGCCGTTGGAATTTTTCAGCCGACTGTCCCCTTTGGCTAGTGGACTGCCCCTTCCGGTCGTTTGACAATCGGTAGTTTTTGGCCGTTTTGCGTTTTGGCCCTGTTTGACCTGATTTGAAGGTTTTGAAAGGAATGAACTTTTGGAAATATTTTTAACTAACTTTTCAAGATAAAAAATATATTTCAAATGTCATTTTTATATTTGATCAAAACATTGCATTCTAATGACTTTTAATGCACAAAGAATTGTTTTTAATGCATAGAAGGTTTTTGAGTTTCAACATTCATTGCCAAATATCAAAATATTAGTACCTTTACATTTTATCTAAAAAATCAAGTGTTTGATCTTGCTCCAAAGTTTGGCTCTCAAGTTCTTGAATACGTGATTTCGATCTTGACCTTCTTCATGAGTCCAATTTATGATGACAGTTTTTGATTTTTTTGACGATATTGATTAATTATTCATAATATGCTTTGAAAAATTACAATCACTTAAATTTAACTTCTTAGTAAACAAGATTAATTTGTTTGTTATAATCAAAATTTTAAGATTATAATCAACCATAGGTCAACAAGTCTAAGTGTGGAGCGAAATTGAATGTGCATGCACGATGTATCATAACCATAAGCTACTGAAATGGACGCCTATCTCAACAACAAAAAAAAAAATTATAAAATGAAACTCTTGAGCTTAAAATTTGTGTATACTGAAAGTCATCATCGACTTTTGAAACATGTTGAAAGCTAATGGTCATTGCCATTATAGATGTTTCTACGATAAACAATTTATAAACTAGAATTTGTAGTCCACCATCATAGTGGGGTATTGGATTGCAATCACATGGCTTCATCACCTTGCTCTCAGGTTGTCTAAAATTGGGTGTTGCGATCGCATGGAGTAACTTCTTTTGCGATATTGTACTTTGGTCTCCAACTTTCTTTCTTCGTTCAACTGAAGTCCTTTCTTCTTGCAATCTTGGTCCTTCAATTTTCAATTATATCCAAATAATTTTGTGTAGTCTTCAATCATCGTCCTTGGTGTCGTGCCTATAATATTCTAATCATACACCACGACTTCAATTATGTAAATATGGGGATAAAGATACTTAATTATTTACTAGCACACACAAGTAAAATAAACTATCTACTATCTCAAAAGCATAATAAATAAAAGGGAAGAAGATTGAATTGCCTTTCAATATGTGCTTATTTATAGTCATTAGTTTGACTTTGTTGCTCTAGCTACTTATGGTGGCTTGAAAAGTGGTATTTTAAGCCTTGCAACGGCTATACTTACAGACATTTTCTAATTTGTCTTTGGCCTTCCAAACTTTAAAATTACATATTGGTCTGTAATTGCTCTCGTCAGTCCACCAACTCCTTTTTGTATCGATGATTGTCATAATCATTCTTGTCTTCATGATCAATCATTTTACATTCCTCGAGGAAAGCTAGTTTCTTGGGTGGAGCATACATGCTGAAATTTTGTTATTTGTCTTCCATTCTCAAGATAATCTCACCATTTTCAAAACCTATCAATACATGACAGTTGCTAAGATGGTCTTCTCAAGATTACTAGCATGTTTTAATTTTCTCACACATCAAGGATGATGAAATCAACTGAAAAGATGGAATTCTCAGCTTTGATGAGTATATTCTCAGCCACTCCTTGAGGGTGCTTATTTGATATATTAGCTAACCAGAGAGATATAGTAGTTTCCTTTACCCCCTTCATGCTTAATACATGTTCCTTAATCAATTAAAGTGTTAATATTGTAATATTTTCTTATATAACAAAGTAAAGTGAAAACTCTATGGATCTTTTAGATTTGGCAGAAACTTATATTGTATAATTGCATTGCACTCTTCTATCAGAACAACTATTTCATCTTCTTAAAGCTTTCTCTTCTTATTCAAAACTTCTTACTAAAACTTAGTATAATTAGGAATCCGTAAGATTGCATCAATGAAAGAAGTGTTGATATGAAGCTTTTTGAGGACATCCAAGAATTTCGAAAACTGCTTCTCTAGCTTCTTGTTCTGCAACTTTTGGGAAAATGGAACTAGAGGTACGTGTGTATTGACATGAACAAGTACCTTAACCTGTGGACAATCCAAATGTTCTTCATGATTGACCTCTGTTTCTTTTTTAGACTGATCCACTTGTTCCTTGCTCATGATAGATATCAGATTGCCCACATTCTCATTTTTCATTACACTACTATTTGGCAACTTAACTCTAGTGATAGCTTGAACTTGTTCCTCTTTAGTATGCTTTTGAAGCTTTTGGAAGAATGAGATTGACAGCATATAAGCTCGTACAAGGTAGCTTTCTTGATCGGTGGCATGTCTACCATGTCATTCTCGATAGCTCTGATAGCTAATACATGTTCCCATGGATTAGTTTTTGTGTTGCTCGGCAAGATACTATGTGTTCTATTGGATAATGCAATTGTTATCTACCCACCTGATTTTTGAAATTCTTTATTGAAGCTTGTTGGTTCTGTTGACCTCAAAAATTACACCTATGAGCTGTCAACAGATCCCAGGGCCTCTCACTTGTGGTTCAACATTTCTTCCTGCACACTAGGATAAACCGTCAGTTGCACCTGGCCTTCTCCAAAGAAGGGGGGAGCCGGCCGCGCGCACTTCGACGATCAAGTAAGTTGGAGTGGAAATATATATGAGTGTGGGAAGGCTAAAACGTGAGCCTCCAGAATATATAAAGGGGTCGGCCTTGGGGAGATAAATAGAACAGTAAAAATGTAGAGAGAATTGCTAAAAAGTATTGAGAATCCAATTTAGCATTATCTTCAAATGACACAATGTGTGAGCTTATATAGTAAGAGAGGATGAGTAAGAACCGTTGGATGAATGGACACGTGGCCTTATTCCAACCGCTGAACTTCTTGTCACAGACTTCAATGCATTTAATGCTCCTCTGACATGCGGGATTGGTGCAGCCGTAATTGCAACGTGATGTCACATCACCCATCTGTCAAAAGATCTTTTCCACGAGATCTCCTATAGGAGAGTTATACTGTCTATTGTTCATGTGACATGAGTTCGGTACCGCATATGAGTTCGGTTGAGAGGGGTTCATCAATAGCGGTTCGATACTGTGGGTTCGTCCTTACCAGTTCGATATAGCGGGTTCGGATAAAAGGCAGATTGTGGGTTCGGCCACGTGGTGCATTCTGGGTTATTTGGGATTGCCCGTAACAGGTTCCATAAAGTATCGATAGTTTTAGTGATGTACTAAGTAAATATGTCTTCCAATGATGACCTTCTCTCTCGTTACCTCTGAAACCCTAGTAGGTTGCTCTTATCCTGATTTCCTTGGCCATGATTATTTGCACACAATAAATTTGGACGATTTCTCCAACTCGGATTATATGTGTTGGAGTATGGGTTATTCTATTGCCTCTGAAAGTTATGTACATAACTTAGCTCTTTAGATTTGACCGCGTGAGTGGACGTTCAAAGAAAGCTTGCAGTGCTGCGATTTGCCCCATAGCCTTCACAAACAGGTGTAGACTAGTGTACCATATTTACTGTTTGAGCAAAGTTGTTCAATTTCTTCATTAATACATCCATTTAGGCTACTAAAGCTGATATTGTATCAAAATTGTGAAGTCTTGCTTATTTTTTTTGCTTGATGTTTTTTTATTCTTTGGTATAGCTCGTATACATTATCCACTAACATTTTCATTACTGATTCACCAGCTGAGGCATCGGTCATGTTATGGTATTCAGATAGTAAGCCTGAGTAGAAGCAATAGACCTAAGCTTGTTTAGGAATATCAAGGTTGAGACATTTTCGAAATCAATCATTGAACATTTCTCATGCTTCTCGATAACTCTCGAGTTCCTTTTTCTTGAATGTATGTATTTCGAGTCTAATATGATGGATTCAACACGGTGGAAAGAATTTCAGTGTAAATATTTGTACTAGGTCATTCCATGATATGATGTACCTGACAGGTAATGAATACAGTCAATCTCTTTCGCTATTCTTCAAGGTATGAGGAAATAAACATAATCAAAAGGCATTTACTGACATTCATTCGTGACTGATAACCTCATATAGAAGTAGGAAAGCTCGGATGTGATCATGTGGATTTTCATGTGCTTTCCTATGAAACCTGATGTTCTGGTGATTGTGGAATAGATTTATGACATTCGATCAAATATGAAAATTAGCATTGGACGGAAGGTATATGATACTAGATTGTACAGGTGTTGGTGACTGCTTTGACTAACTATACTGATGGAGCCGGTGGTAACTGGTTTTGAAGCTATTTTTTATTCTGATTTTCAGACATGTTTTCCTTACTATTCTCTGTTCTCTCCTCTCTTCTTTTTTTTTTGACTATTTGATCTCAGAATTTAGGAAAATGTTATTTGTACACTTTTTGGTCTACCTACACCCCTCTCACATCGAATTTTTTTTTTTGACTAAATATTCATTTGATCTCAGAATTTAATAGTAGAAGCTCGAGCTTGTCAGAATCTTGCATATACTATTGAATAATACCTAAAAAGAACACAAGGTACAAAAGAGATCATGATTGTGATGAATAGCCAAAACAAAAATATGATTTTGAATTTAATTTATGAATTAGTGAATTCAGTTTAAAATTTTTATTTTCAAATAAGGTGCTAAAACTTATTTGGTGAAATACCGCAAGCATATGAGATCGTTGACAAGTATTAATGTAGTGAGTAAAAGTATCATTCCATGAGAAATAAATCTTAGATTGAATTGTATTAATCTTTTACCAAACTCAAATGTGATTGTGAATGTAACAAAAGATATTGTAGGCTTATATCTAAATTATCTAAGCCTATTTTAAGCTAAATATACAAATAAATGTGTTGGACTTTCGAATCAACATATTGTTATCCTATTTTCAATTCCCAGCCTATGTAATCTAGTTTGATTTGTATATTCTTGACAATAGATAATCCACTTTTACTTAACTATCTCTTTCAAGGTAAGTTAAACATATTTTAAGCACGACCCGGTTATATTTCTATTCCAAATTCATATGCAAAGTAATGAATTAAATCTAATTATTATCTATATACGTGTGCATTTAAATAGTTCAACAGGGCATACAAGATCAATCAAGAACACAAATTAACTAAACTACTTGATCTCTAAATTAGAAATAATCAACAAAAGGTTTCATCCTCATTGAACACAAGAATGATCTAGCCATCATGTTTTTAATGAAATTACACAAAGAATGTTGAAAAATCGTCACCCGGCATGTATAATTACAAGGAGATGTGGAATCTATTTCTTATTCTAGATCTTCAATTTCAAGTTTTGATTCTTCAAACTCTTGATATTTCTTGTCCTCAAATAAATGCTAGATTTGTTCTTATCTTCGAATTATGGTAGATTGGGCTCCCTTAATTATAAGATGTGAATGAAAATGAATTTAAAAATAATGAGTTTTAAAATATGGAGACCAAATTGAAATTTGAAGTAGTGAATCGTGTATTTTACATTTGCCTTTTGTGTATTGTGTAAAGAGATTAGTGAATTTGTGATATTTGTTGATTTTGAGAGTGTTAAACATGGGAAAAGAAGAAGAAGAAGATAGAAGAGTTCAATAAAACCACTGATTTATCCATCTATTGCCCAAAAAATAAAACAAAAAATAAAATGTTTTCGATTTTGAGAGTTCAAAAGTATATGACAAAAAAATAGCTCGACAAAACTACTGATTCATCCAATTATTGCCCAAAACAATTGTGCTTTTAATTTCATATGAGTTAACAATTTCGATTCAAGAAATAGTTGAATACTAATCGCTATTAATGCGGTGCATGGTTGAGTTTACTAAAGAGGTGTGAAAGAAGGAACTAGTAATTATGGTTTATCAATGATGTAATCTACAATATATTAAAAGTGTGGATTAGGGAAAAACTTTTGAAAATCAATTTTACCCTTATATATTTAGTTATATGTCAATTCTGTCCTTATATATTTAATATAGTACTATTTAATATAATTTAACTTCATTTAATAACCATTTAAATGTAATGCTTATTGTTATATATTGGAGTACTTATAATTTTACATGAATCAAATTAAATTTAATTACTTAAATTACATTATTTATTTAATTTACTACTAAGAATCGAAACTCACTTAAATTACATTATATCTGTTTTGAATGTAACTTTGATTTTTAATTTGAAATTAATGTTGTGGATTAATATGACGAGCATGATTAGTACATAATTTTTTGTCTCTAAATGTGTTTAGATAAATACTTTTTTGTTTTTATTTTTTAAGGTAAAAAAGTTTATGTTACAGACAAAATAAATAATTTTTTATTTTGAAAATCATTTATGTATCTTTAGTTTAATTATAAGTAAACATTTTAAATTTAGTCAAATGTACATTTTTTAATTCGATTCTTTTTCGTGTCCGTCTATACTACAAAGCTGGCCAATGCCTCTATAATTGTTGAACAAACGGGTCCAACCAATGTATAGCGTAAACAAACAAGTAAACAAAACATTGCACTTTAATTTATTTAACATTTTCACATTATGTACGTATATTTCATAAACTTTTATTTTCTCTCTCTCTCTCTCTCTCACACACACACACACACATATTCTTTAACAATTTTAATTTTTTTTAACATTACCAATTAGCTTACTTTAAAATGTTACGCATATCATTTATTTTGTATATAGGACGTGCAACGCACGTGCTTACTACTAGTGAAAGATAAAAGGCTCCAAGAGTTCATGAGACATCTTTTACCCTATTTATCGCGGAATTGTTGAATTATCTTGGGATGCAATCCGAAACATTTCTTGCTTATTTTAACTCAAGTTTGCTTTATTTATTCATTAATGGTTTGTCCGTTTAATAGGATTCAATAATTATTTTAGAGATTTTTTTTTCTCAATTCGTCCAATTATTCAATATAAATTTTTGAACAGGCCAACATGTAATTTCCAGAAAATTTTGCTAATTAATGCAGAGGAAATCGAGTCCTAACTCAAGAACCAGCCAATTGCCGGTGCACATACCCCAAATTTCGACGAATTTGGTCCACTTATCTTGTTTTGGACTACAACCCAACAAGAAGTACCCTAAACCTACTAAAAGGCAAAAGCTATAATCATACCAAAACATTCTCTCAACAAATCTCTTGTGAAATCAACTGTGTAAAGGTCATTTGTGGCTGGGTTTTGAATTTTGTGGTCCTTGAATCTTAGGTAGGTAAACAAATCATATGCCAAATTTTTGGCCATACCAAACATGTATGGTCGTTGTGGAACGCGGTTAGCACGTTCAATCTCAACTAGCTCAATGCGTGTTCAATTTATTTTCATACATTTTTGTAAACTAATAGTATGCACATGCAAAATATCAGAAGAATGATATGCATAATATTTTTAAAATACTAATAGTATATTTTGAAAGTTGTTGATGTAACTAATATTATATTAAAGAAATTATTAAAAATATTAAAAATAATAAATGTAAAATTAAAAATAATGTTGTTAATCACGTTTATGTTGACGATTTAGAATTTCAAAAATAATTATTCAAACAATTAATTACTTATTATTCAACCGTGATGAACAAAAACTATACCATTAACTATTTCTTTAAGGGTAATGGATGTGATTTTATTTATTTATTTGCATGTGATCCTTCGATTTCTTTGAGAATTCTTGACTTCAATTTTCCCTTATGGCTATATGATTTTTACTCTCGATGCAGGAATTTTTAGTTTTTTCTTGTTTCAATGAAGCTAAATCGAGAACACATGTTCAATAATGATTAAAAAACATTATTGCATATTATTGTTTTATATATATATATTTTTTTTTAATTGTATGTAATAATGCTTTTATTAAATCTTTACTAATAATTAGTAATAATTGTGTTTAGTGGAATTTAATTACGTAATTTTTGAAAGCAATAAAAATTATTAATTATCTTCTTTGGAGGAAATAAATTGAATCATTGGGTATTCCATTTTTATCTGTATATTCATTTGTAATTGTCAACTAAAACAACTTTTAAATAAGCGTCAATAATAAATATAACATACTAATACAACCTTTCAAAAAAAAAAAAAAATTTCCTTTTGTAAACCAAATGAGGGTATATTCGGCATATAGGTAAATATTTAGGGGCAAAATTGGTATTCAAAAGATTTTTCCTCAATCCCAACTTTTAATATATTGTAGATATAGATGTAGATACAAAAGAACAATGTATCTAGCTCATCACGTGTTCAACCCACAACTAGAGAAATAAGGTCTTGTTTGATACGTTTAATTTGCCATGGAATTAGGAAAATATTTTCCTAGTTACTACTTTTGACTATTTGATTAGCCAAATTTGTCATTGAAAATGTTTTATATCAACTTCTAATATACAATCCCTTGAAGCACAAAAATAGGAAAATATTTTCTTTTTCTTATGATTTTGGTGGAAATTTGTTTTCCATCTTGTTGGATGTTTATTTTTTTATTTTTATTTTTTATTTTTTTTTACTTTTTGGCAATGAAAACATATTCTAAATCCAATAGTAACAAATTTTATCCATTTAATTGACAATTTGCATGAAAAACGAAGCCAAACGAACATAAAAAATTTATGAAAATTTTTTTTAATTTTTTTTTTTTTTTTTACTTTTTGGCAATCCAAACAAATTTTAATATAGATTGTAAACAAATTTATCCCAAAAAGTAATCATTTGCATGAAAAATAAAGTCAAACGGATTAGGTGAAAAATTATACCAATCAAATACCATTAATTACAATTCCCTCTAAAATAAATTTTAGGCAAATCACTTTCCCGTCAAACATTTTATTTGTCATTCATTTTTCATCTTCTATCAAACAGACCCTAACTCATCATTGAGGTTTGTACTTCTAATCTAAATCTAATCTAATCTAAACTAAGAGCCCGTTTGATACACTTTATTTTGAAGAAAATGCATTTTTTTGATGTAATGATGGTGAATATGTGGTTGAAAAGTTATTGATGTGATGAAAAATATTATTTTATTGAAGAATGTGTGGTTGAAAATGAGTAGAAGAATGAGAATGAGAATAAAAAAATATAAAAGAGTGGGTTCTTTTTACTGTTCATAAGCCGATTTCTAACTTAGTCGAGCCGTATTGGAGTGAGCCGTGTTAGCCGAGCCGTTGGAAGTGTGCTGAGTAAGTTTTTCATTTATTGGAGTCGTTCGACAACATTCACTTCGTTTGCTTTTTCTATTCGTTTTTACATTCCCAAAGTCTTTCTTCTAGATCTGCTTTTCTTTCCAAGAACTATTGAAATTTTGTTTATGACATAATTTGTTGAACATTTGGAGAATTAGCTACCACTATCTTTCTTCGTAGATCTGCTTTTCTTTTCAGGCAGTATTTTTTTTACTATTCAGAAGTTGTTACTTCAATGGTGGCGACCGTTCGACTGTAGCTTCCACTTCGACGGTGGAAACTGGCGTTTTGATGCACTGTCGTCTTACGATCAAATCTACCCAGTTTTTTTTTCTTTCTTTGAATTCCGAATTTGACATATTCTTTGGGCTGTCGATTTTACCTGTATTTATCAAGAACTCCGCTTGTAGAGACAGAGATACCGACGACCAACCAAAATAAATTCGTAGTTCGATTGGCGAGTTTTTATCTCTACCCAAAGACAGATATTGGCACCTCAATTATGAACTTCAGGTTTGTATTTTAATTATATTTTATCTATATGTTTATCTGAAGATCTGTTTTATTTCATGGTAATTTGTTGTTTTAAATTTTAATTTTAATTTTTTTTAAATTTATAACCAGACATGATAACTTTTTCTTTATTTAGGATAAGGTATTTTATGAGGTATGCTTTGTAGACGATGGGGATAGATTTTGGAAAATGCTAGAATGATATATTTGAGGAAATACTATTAAGTATCTTGAAGTTTCAGATGAGGTATGCTGAATTTTTGGGCATTTGTTGTATTGTTTTTCTTTTGTTTTGGGTGAGGGGTTGTGGGGGGGGGGGGTAGTGGTGGTGATGACCCCTGAATACAGGTACTCTCCGTCACTTTACTAATCCTCCAAACTTCGTGATTTTTTTCCCGTTGGGAAATTAATGTTCCTTTATGAGAAGGGCGCAGAAGAAAATAGACACCTCGTAATTAACGAGAGTTAATGTAAGGTGTGGACTTGATTTTACTTGATTTGCCTATGTATTTCATTAATTTTAAATGCATATTTCGAGTAGGTGAGTAAATCAGTGCTGGAAATGTTCATACATTAGGTTGTTGACAATAAACTAAATTTGGAAGAAGAATTATGGGTGATTTCATAACACCACAACGATATTGATGGGTAAAGTATTATATTTCCAAAAGAAAATGGACACTCCATAACTATTGGGGGTCGGTATAATCTATGCCTTTACTTTATGTCATCCTATGTGTTTTATTAAATTTTAATGCATTATTTGTATTGTTAGGAATTACGATTGGATTAGTTGTTACTGTATAACAATTAATATGGATGAAGTTTAATTTTTATCAACAACTTGCTATTTAATCCACACAATAAACAAAAGAGAGAAGTTCTTATAATGAACCAAACAGTGTTGATTTATTGTATTTGGATGCAATGCCCTTCAACCACAACACTAATACAATTTGTTAAAAGGAATTATTGTTGCTGGAATTCAAGCTATAGGCAGTTATCCAAAATTTGTGAAATTTCCTTATTGTAATGAGCAGTTCTGACAAGGCGGAACCATATGATGAAGCAATTTCATCATTTTTCGATTTTCAAAATTATTGGGATGCTGCATATGCTGATGAGTTATTGGGATGCCGCATATGCTGATGAGTTGGCAAATTTTAGGGAGCATGGGCATGCTGGCGAAGTTTAGTAAGTGTTGCCATGATTTTGTAAGTTTATTTATTAAATGTTCACCTTTGGTCATTATCATTCAACTTTTTTAAGACACACTTCATGCTCTTCTAATTGGTTGCAACTGTAGACATTTTATGGGGAGTAGTTAGCATGGGATGTTTGGCAACTTCAATTGAATATGCTTCCTATATCTATTAGGCCAATCCCAAAATAGTATTTCTATGAATCCTTATACAATAAAAGAGTGAGTTTGCCTTTTGTCACGTGTCGTCATTTTGTATCGTTTTGTTCCTTTTTTTTTTTTTTTTTTTTTCTTTTCTTGTTATTATATATATAGATTATACTAATCCTTATACAATTTATTATATATTTTATTCTAATTCTAAAAAAATATATAATAAATATATATAATTTGACAAAAAAAAAAATATCAAATATTTTTTAAATATTCAATTATAATAACACCAAAAATTAAATTAAAATAATTTTAAAATTTAAAATCTTCACACTAATAAAAATATTTAATATATAATAAATATATCATTCGTAAAAAAAATAATTTTACGGCGTTTCAAATTTCTTGCGTGAGTTTTTTTGCCACGTATCGACAATTTGTATAAAACGTCAATTTTTTTTTTATAAAAAGATTAGTTATATGTCCGTTTGATGTTCGTTTAACTATTTTCGATATTTATTTAGATCGTTCGACATATCTATAATATAGTTCTCGAAATGAATTTCGAGAGGATATAGAAGATTTATGGATTCGACTAGTGTACAATCGTCGAAAAATTTTTAAAGTTAGTTTGTTATCGAAATTTTCGAAATATTAGTTTGGAATGACCTACTTTGACGCGCCGTAACTTTTGCTACGATTGACCGTTTCGCACACCATTAACGTCGTGAAATACTAGGGAGTGAGTACTTCAAAATGATATTAAGAATGTAATATTTCGATTTCGTTTGATATCCCGTGAACCCGAAAATTGAGACAAAAAAAAAGTAATTTTCAATAAAAAAGACGAGTTATACGTCTTTTTTTAACACACACGCGTTTGACGTCCGTTTGACTATTTTCGATAGCTATAGATCATTCGATTATCTACGATATAGTTCTCGAAATGAGCTTCGAGATGATATAGAAATTTACGGATTTAGCGTACAATCGTCGAAAAAATTTTAAGGTTAGTTTGTTATCGAAATTTTCGAAATATTAGTTTGGAATGACCTACTTTGACGCGCCGTAACTTTTGCTACGATTGGCCGTTTTGCACACATTAAGTCGTGAAATACTAGGGAGTGAGTACTTCAAAATGATATTAAGAATGTAATATTTCGATTTCGTTTGATATCCCGAATTGAGCCCGAAAATTGAGACAAAAAAACAAGTAATTTCAATTTTATACGATTTTTAACACACGCGTTTGACGTCCGTTTGACTATTTTCGATATTCATTTAAATCATTCGATATATCTACGATATAATTCTCGAAATGAGTTTCGAGATGATATAGAAGATTTATGGATTCGGATAGCGTACAATCGTCGAAGAATTTTTAAATATGCTCGAAATTTTCGAAATATTTGTTTGAAAACCGCGTACTTTGACGTAACGTAACTTTCGCTACGATTGGCGGTTTTACACACCATCAATGTCGTGAAATATTAAGCATTGAGTTCTTCAAAATGATATTAAGAATGTAATATTTCGACTTCGTTTTATATCCCAAATTAAGCCCGTAAATCATGACGAAAACATAAGTTTTTTAGACAAAAAAAAAAAAAAAAAAAAAATTCCTATGTTCCGAGACAGATATTTTTTTTTTTTCCTTTTCTTGTTATTATATATATATATATATATAAAATTATAATTCTAAAAATATATAATAAATATATAATTTGACAAAAAAAATATCAAATATTTTTTAAATAAACACAAAAATTAAATTAAAAATTTAAATTTTAAAATTTAATATATAATAAATATATCATTCGTAAAAAAAAATACGGCTTCGTTTTGAGATAATTTCTTGCGTGAGTTTTTTTTGCCAAGTATCGAAAATTTGTATAAAAAAAAAAACTATAAGTGTCAAAAAATATAAAAAATTTTAACGTCAAATTTATTTTTATAAAAAGATTAGTTATATGTCCGTTTGATGTTCGTTTAACTATTTTCGATATTTATTTAGATCGTTCGATATATCTATAATATAGTTCTCGAAATGAGTTTCGAGAGGATATAGAAGATTTGTGGATTCGGCTAGCGTAGAATCGTCGAAGAATTTTTAAAGTTAGTTTGTTATCGAAAAGTTTCGAAATATTAGTTTAGAACAGCGTACTTTGACGTAACGTAACTTTCGCTATGATTGGCCGTTTCACACACCATAAACGTCGTAAAATATTAGGCCGTGAGTACTTTAAAATGATATTAAGAATGCAATATTTCGACTTTGTTTGATATCCCGAATTTAGGTTCAAATAAAGGCGAAAACGAAAAAAAATAATAATAAAATGAAAAGGACATGCACTGCAAGTCTCGCACTGTGACCGTTTCACGGAGATGGCCTAGCCATCTCCGTGACTCTATTTTTCTTTTTCTTTTTTTTTTTTGTTTTTTTTTCTTGTTATTATATATATATATATATATATATATATTATCCTAATTCTAAAAATATATAATAAATATATAATTTGACAAAAAAAAATGTCAAATATTTTTTAAATATTCAATTATAACAACACCAAAAATTAAAATAAAATAATTTTAAAATTTAAAATCTTCACACTAATAAAAATATTTAATATATAATAAATATACCATTCGAAAAAAAAAAAAAAAAAATATCAGATATTTCCTAAATATTCAATTATAAAAATACCGAAAACTAAATTAAAAATTTTTTAAAAAATTAAAATCTTCACGCTAATATAAATATTTTTTGCGTCTCACAATTACTGTTAAACCTACTATATATATCGTATCCTAATCGTAAAAATATCTAATATATAATAAATATACAATTCGATAAATCAAATATCAAATATTTCCTAAATATTTAATTATAAAAACACCGAAAACTAAATTATTTCTAAAAATTATTTCTCTCAGCTTTTGTGACTGATACACAAAAAATTTTCTACAGTAAAAAATTAATTTGTGTAAAATAACGCAAAATTACCTACGCTAATATATAGCCAACTACACTACAGCACGTGCCTTGCACGTGCCTTCCACTAGTTTGTATAAAAGAGACTAAGTAAATGCATGTTTTTTTTACTTCACCTTATCCTTGTGCGGATCAAATTCAAAACTTTTTCACCATCTGTAAGAGGCTGTAAAACGGTTAAATATTCAATTTTTATTCCTCTTTGGAGATAGATTTTTCTAGGAGTTGGGACTCCATAATCTTCAATAGTAGTACTTGAGCAAGTTCCATTCTTTCTAAGTTCTCTTAGATTTGGGGAATGACCAAGTGTTTGGTCATTGCAGCATGGACATGGGAAGGGATTGTATTTATCACATTCCCCTATGTGGGTTACGAATGACTTCAAATTGTTGGCTATCTTTAAGAGCTCCGACAGGATATATTGGAATCTTGCTGCTCCTAACTTATTTGCTTCTTTTTCTTCTAGCAGTAATCTAAATGTATGCAGCTTTTACTACTTGTTAGCCATACTTAACATCAATGTATTTTTATGAGGAAATATATACATTGCAGTCTCGCATTATATATACTTTGTAGCATTGTTTATATTTAAGTAAGTGAATACTCTTTCTTATGCATAAAAAGAAAAAGAAGAAGGGATATATAATTCCGGACAGTTCTTTCTATTTTGGTAAGCGACATTTATGTGCTTTCAAGTTGAATTGAAGTGGAGAAAGGGTCGTAAATAACAATAATGAACTAATTATCAAATGTGAAACTTGTTTGAACTCAAAGACTCGATCAAATATTATCCCATACTTATTTGGGGTCAAGTACGTTGGTTCTGATATTTCACTCAACTCATGTCTAAAGTAAAACCACAAACACTTAAAATCATTCATTTACAGTTAATTTCATGAATAGTATGTCCCCAATTGCACAATATTATGTGTCTCTCTCGCTCTGTCTCTAACTGCGTTTCATTATAACATCAGAGTTTCTTTGAGCAAGGTGGATTTGGTTGTGAAGGAATACACGAGCATAAATTTTGTATGATCGTGACATTGATATTTTCTTTCTTGAGATAATTTATGATTTCTTCCTATGCTAGAAGAAAATCAAAGTAGATCAATGACATGCCAATAGTTAATTTCATAGCTAAATTTGGTAGAGATTCCATACAATTAATTTTGTTCTTCCATTCAAACACGTTTTATTTTTCCACTGAAATCCCACAACCAAAATTCAACATTGTTATTTAAACTACATCACCCACTACACGTGCAATGCACGTGCATTCACTAGTTATAAAATAATGACAACATTTTTTATATTTTCAATACAAATTTCCTCATCTAATCTTACAAAACAATTTAAAAAGGAAAAAAAAAAAACAGTATACAGTATACTATACACCACAACAATGTTGTATTAATCACACGTTCTCCTTGTTCCTTTAATTCCTAGCATCCATAACCTCTCCTCTTTTCTTGAAACGTCGATGGCGTTTCTCGACAAACTTCAGTCGTCCCGTGTCCTTGAACCGCTGCCTCATCACCAAATCCACGACACACTCCGGTGGTGGCACAGGGTATCTTATCATGTCATAACAATACGAGTAATACATGTACTTTCCTCTAAATCTTTTCATTGCATTCCTTTGTTTCGGGGTTATACTTGCATAGTCATCACTCGCAAGTTGGCCATCTTCTCGGGCAGCGCAGTCGGGGGTTAAGACTTCTTGTAGCGGATCGGCCGGGCAGCCATGGAGGGCTAAATCAGTGAATTCTGCCACAAATGGTGCATATTTGTAATTGACTTTGTATTTTCCACCAGAAGTAGCCCAATCTGAAGCATCCCATATGGTGGCATATAATCCCATAGGTTTTGATGGGAAATCTGCACCCATTGCATCATCTCTTACTATCTCTCGGATAGGAACATCATCAATATAAAATCTGCAAAAAAATATTATAAAATATTAATTATTAAAAACCCTAAAATCAAATGATGATATTTGAGGACATGTGGATTAGGTTGTAGGTTAGTGTATCACTTCTTCACGGAACAAAATCGTCAATATTGTAATAAACTCAATTATAAAGGTCTTTGTATTTTTAATGAGGAATCCGTAGTTGCTATCTTTCGAGTGTGCACTGGGTAAATTCTCTGGTCGACGTAATAGCTTGCAAATCATGTCAACCAAGTTAACCACACTAGGCAAACTCAGTGCAACAGACTCAACCAAAAAAGTGTTGGTAGGGGAAATCGAACTCGTGACCAAAGACATCCACCAATTATAATGGTAATTTATTTTCATGTTTGGTATATCATCCAAATAATAATTCATGTTTGTGATGTATTGTTGGACAATAATATTACACAAGAGACAAATAATTCTTACATTAATTATTACTTTTCATGTACGTTAAAAATCTTTAATTTCAGAAGATAATATCTAATTATTGTATTTCAATGAGTAGTTGTTACGTTTAGAATTATAAACAAAACAAAAAAGTTGAGCTCCCCAGCAAAAGATTCTTTTAATTTTCTTGGTTATTAAGTTAACATTTTTTGAAAATGAGTAATTAATAGTTCTTAATATCAACGTCTGTGTCCATCAATTGCATCATAACCCACTAATCTAAACGGTCAGTCCACGCCACGACTTCATCTGTATCCAATTGGAACCAAGCCAAACAAGGGTAGGCCCAACGACCCCACCTAAGCCACCCGGGCCCACCTCTACCCCTATAGTCATATGTTGCATGTGAGTCCTTTTCATTATGAATTCCCACGAATTTATCTACTCGAACAGAAGCAGTTTTGCCAAAATTTCACCAAATGTGGCAATATCTGGTTTGTTTGTTGTTTTTTTTAGCCATGTCCAATAAAAATCTGTCAAGTGTATTCGAATTCCTACAATGAGCTATGCTATATCACCAGGCTTTGTCTCACAGCCTGTACAACACCTGTTAGGCAAAGCCTGGTGATATAGCATAGCTCATTGTAGGAATTCGAATACATTTGGCAGATTTTTATTGGACATGGCTAAAAAAAACAACAGACAAACCAGATACTGCCACATCTGGTGAAATTTTGGCAAAACTGCTTCTGTTTGAGTACATAATTTTCCCACCCCTTTGTCTCACAGCCAGTACATCACCTGTGAGGCAAAGCTTGGTGAAAGTAGTGAATTCCTCCCACAATAACGTAACGTGTCTTTTCTTGTTGCATGATTTTTATCATTCCTCATTCAATTTGTTAGAGTTTTTGTTACTCAAGCAATTGAAATAGTCAAATTTGAAATGAAGGCGCAATTGACAATTGAAAAAGGCATAGCCAGTTGTAAAGAAGAAAAAACTCACATGATAATATTTGTGGTCCACAGTATGCTGTAACGATGGTATTCTTTAGAAGGATCAAACCAAAGGTAATATCTTTCTTCTCTCCCTCTACTTGTGCTCCCATTTCCATACATATTAGTCTGAAATCTCCATCTTTTCCCTCTTATATTTCCCAAGAACTCGAAATCCAATTCGTCGTGAGTTTTCCGGAATACATCTCCATTTGTCATCTGTAAATATTCCATGACGTGACGGCTAAAATTAATCTTTGTTTGCTCTGATACCGTGTTGATTATAGTTTCGGTATTTATCCCGGTTTCTTAATAATCAATAACGTGATTAGAAAATCACAAGAAATATTTAAAATTATCGTACGAAAATAAATACTATACTATTAGAAAACGCAGTAAAAGGGGGAATTGAATACACACATAAAACGCTACGACGATTCCTGCAGTGTATTCGGATGGCAATTTAATTTTGGCACTGAAGAAACCATGATTGTAAAGGTCTGAAGATTTGAATCCTGAGCCTGTAGAACACCATATAAAATAAAAGCTTAGAGAGATAAAACTTAATTATCACAAAATAAGCAAAAATTGTCTCTGCATGTCTAATCAAATAAGCATATATAATGATCCAAGCCTCGTGCCAAAACCTCATATCATATGTACCGTCCATTTTGGGAGGGCATCTAACCACTTACCTCCTCATGAATTTATATCCTGTCCTCTAGAATTCGAACTCAAATTCTGTGTATCAAGAGAGAGAGAGAGAGAGAGAGAGAGAGAGAGAGAGAGTAGGGCATGCCTGTGTATTGATTTAGATGAAGTTGAACGGTCTTCTCATCTGCAGAACGAATAGTATTTCCTTCACCAAAAAGATGGGTGAAGCCTTTATTAAAAGTAACAGTTTCTACGTTGAAGGCAGCAGAATGAACAGCACAGAGAAGATGGAGGGAAAGGAGAAGAGAGATAAAGCTTGTTGTTCTAGAGAGAGAGTGGAGCGTATCCATCCTTTGCGTTACCATCAAGCTCTGAGAGATTTTTGGTGTTTTTGAATTTGACTTATTTCTTCAAATTATCGCTGTTTATATCATGTGTTTAGTGAAAGAAAGAAAGATATTAAAATGTTATACGTACCTGGCTGGCTAATATTTTATTGTATTAATTACTTGTTCATTTGGAAATTGAAATAATAATTATTTTTTCAACAACTTTCTTCATTTACCACCTTAGCCTTATAAATAAATCGTAATATATGTGAAAAACAATAAATATTAAAGTGGTATTCTAGAACTTAATTGTCTCCTTGAGTGTCTCATCAATTAAGTCCCCGTTTGATTCCCATTTTTCTCAAAATTCATTTTTCTCTGTCTTCTTTTCAACCACACATTCTTCAATAAAATAATATTACACGTAAATCCAAAAAATTTTTTCTTAATTTTTAACCACACATTCTCTATCAATCAATTAATCAAAATGCATTTTTTCCTCCAAAATGAGAATCAAACATGCCCTAAATATTGACACTCACTAAAGGTAACAAAATTTTAAATGTCACATCGAGAAAATTACTTTTTTTTCCTAATAAAACTTATATTTTTTAGAAAGTAAATCTGAATTTACTTTTCAAAAAATAATTTTAAGTTCGACGATAATCTAAAATTTTGAATAACAAATTTATTTATTAAATTATTTTTTTTTAGAGCCGCATAAAAACATGTACAATTTTCATAAATGAATTGTGAATATATGAAGACTTTTGTTTGCTCTAACACAAAAATCAACTATCTTGTTAAAACTTTAATTTTTTATTTTTATTTCAAGTGGTCAAGGAGCACTATTAAAACAAAATAACTATGCTACACAACTCAAGTTGAGTTACAAAAGAGGGTGCTCAAGTGATGTGGCACCCCCATTAGCCGAGGCAGTTGGCCTCGGCTGGCCCACCAGTCACCTCTTTCAATGGAAGGCGTCACATCACTTGGACACCTCCTTTTTTGTAATTCAATTTGGGCAAAATAGTATAATCCTTAAAACAATACTAGTAAGATCTAAACTTATATTTTTAACTATTCATTTGTAAGACTAACAACTTTTTCACCCTACATTCCATGAAACTCACCAATTTTTATAAACTTTTAATAACATTACACGACTCCTAAATCGAAAAACATCATAAGAAGAAATAGTATAGACCTGACCCAAAAGAATGAGGAAAAAAAAACTAATAAAATTGGTGGAGAGAGAGAGAGATTACAAGTCGTAGAGAAAATTGTGGAAAGTAAAAGATAGAGGGCAATAAGTATGTCTCTTAGTGTGTAAAATATATTGTAAAGAACAAACTAGCTTGAATCGCGCATATTACTTTTTGGCACTTTTAATAGATGTCAAAATAAACGAGTAGACAAATTGCAAAAAACAATATTAGATGGATGAAAATGATTTTTTGTGGAAATGTATAAATGAGACAAGGTTAAATGTAGAAGACAAGTCACACTTTATGCCATGAAAATTAGATTGATCTAATTGTAATCACTAACAACTTGGTGCCTTAAAGATGGGCCATATCCCAAATTAGCTACTTGATCGTCAATCACGTGGTAATTATATATAATAATGTCTATGTTACATAAGAACATGTCCAATTTTCGACACTTTTGACTCCATCAGAAAAATTCTATCAAATTTTTACCATAGAACTCAAAATCTTGGAATTATCTATATCTTCATCAAAGTGTAACTTTAATTACTCGGCCCGGACATATTAAAGTATATTCCAACAAGTATTATCAGAAAAATCTACGCTTAGATTAAACGTCTAGAATTTGTTAAAGTGATCAACATTAATTTTGAACCCAAACCTAGAAAAAATAAATAAATAAATAAATAAAAAGTAAAAAGTACCCGTTAATCAAATAATAAAAATTGGATGGTAGGTAACCTATATAATTATATTTTATGTATCTATTCGGTTTCAATTATAATGAATTAATATTTCTAAATTTAGTATTATATTGTGTATATGAATATTAAATTTCAATTATATTGCACTAATTAATATTTCTAAATGTATGAATGTTCTTAAACCACAGTTGTTCACATGGCTACACTATCATTGCATGCAACTCCCTAGATTTTATTGATTTTAGAATATATGTTTAGAAACTAATCCGTTTCTAGTATTGACCAACATAAGCAGTTTATGATGGCTTGTAAGTAGGGGCGAATCCAGACAATTCGGGTTAAGTGATCACAATCAAAATTTACAGTGTACATTCTAATAATAATAATAATAATAATAATAATAGTAATAATAATAATAATAATAATAACTAAACAAATTTATTTTTTTCTAAGTCGAGGTCAATTGACCCTATAGGATCCCCTAGGTCCGTCTTTGCTTGCAAGCAATAGCCAGGACTCTGAAATAATCTGTTTTTTTTTTTTCTTAATCAAGCTTCTTAATTATAAGTTATAGCCAGAGAACCTTCATTTTATGAACAGTTGTCATACCAAATAATCTTATCTTCTTTTGAAATTAATTAATTTTATCATCAATCAAGCATTCAAGTGGGGAAACTTGGATTAACACGAAGAATTAATCAGTTACTTATAAGTCACTTTTTTCCCCCAAATGGTTCATAATGTACCTTTTTTTTTTTTTGAAAGTTAATTTTTTTTGTAAATATCTCTTACTTTATTGTCAAAGACATAACTAACTTATTTTCAACTTTCACTAATAATTTTCTTAAAAAAAATGCTTATTTTCTAATAATTGAACATCTTAAGCTTAGCCAAACCGGCGCTATTTCACATAACTATGCCTTCCGCGCGCACATACACATACATACATAAACATATATATAATGAGAAATAAGTGTTGCTACCACATAAATATTGACCTGTAAATAACCTAATAGATGCACTTTTCTTTTCTTTCTTAGGAGTGACAAATTTTTAGTTTGTTAGTAATAATAGAATTGTTCAATAATTTGTCAAGTCATGTGTTGTCAATTGATAAAATTGTGATACAAAGTGGTTACACCAACTTAACAACTGCTCATGAGATAATTAATACATACGAAGATATCGAAAATTTCCCCTTCAATTACTGGTTTATTTTAATAATTAGCAAATAAGCGGTGAGATTATTGCTAATTTTCTACAATTAAATGCTCTTAAATAATTTTATTTTTAAATATTTGTTTACTTTTAAATGGTACTTTTACTAAGGGGTATATGGTGTGACTGAAAAGAAATTACTCAAAAAACTTTATTTATATTTTATTATATTATGTGACATAATAATTGATAATAAATTTTATTATATGATATATAAAATTAATAAAAATAAAAAAAAAAGGATTGACATCACCAATAACAGCAACTGGACTCGATGTACTATCACCACCAGCTACAATAGGCCGAGAGACATCTTATCTCCTTTAAAATCAAACAATTCTATTGAATCGAGTATAATTGTATATGTTATAAGTATCTACTATACCCAAATTATTAATTAACCCGGTTATTTTAATTGCTCAAAATACCTTTTTTGGTCATTTCGGCCGGTTACGAAATAGTGTATTTTATTGTCTCCCTTTCTTATAAAGTAGTTACTACCCGAGTAATAGAAAATGCTTTTTAAGCAATAGCTACATAAACACGTTACATTTGACCTTGTTAATTGAACAAAATCTCTTTTTTCATCGTATCTAAGGAATTTCTCGGCTCGGACCGAAAAAATAATGTCACTCAATCATTATTAAATTAACTACAATTTTTTTGTCCATGAAGATCCCACCACCTTGCGTAGAATCCATGATAATACACAATATATAGATAGCTTGACAGAACAAAGTGATTTGTGCATTTGATTACAAATCGAGATAAGTCCCACATATCCTATTAAAATGTCACATAGGTTAGCTATGAGAATACATTTCGAATCGCATGAGAAGCATTGAATACGTGAGATAAAAGTCAAATATAGGATTAAAATCTTACCAAACCTTGAATAAGTCTATAGGATAACTTCCACCTTGAAAGTTATGTGGCATTCTGATATGATATTCATGATTTATCTCGAATTAACAAAAGTAATATCTCCTTGCATAATATAAATTTCAAACATTCATGATTCGGATGTGAATGAGTCAAATTATTTATTCCTTGTCAATTAATTCAATAAGAAACGGGAGTTAACACTTGATTTCTTTGGTACCGTTCAAATTCATAATTCAATTGTTTACTTATTTATCCACTTGGAATTTTCAAACATTTGCATAAATTTTTTCCTTTTAGCCATACAATGTATAATCTAGACCAGCTGACATGAGATAAATCGTATCAAGGATGCCCTCTTAACAATGACTACTTACGATTGCTATAAAAACGAGTTTGTATTCTTTTTACATTGACTCGTTAATGATAAACAATTTGAAAGAATTGAGACGAATGCTAAAATTATTAATTTTAAAATCAGAAATATATATATATATACACTTATTTTTTTTGTTCACTTGAATTAAAATTTCAATTAGAATGAATTTTATTTATTTATTTTTATCTTTATATTTAAGAATATAAAATAATTAATAGAATAAAACTCAGAAAATAATTTGATACACAAATACAATGTTGAAGCTTATCTACTACGATATACGTAATCTCGTGATCATATATGTATGAATGAATTAAAAAATATTCAAAAATATGAGGTCGGCTATTATTACATTAAAAAAATTAATTAACGGCGATTCTTATCTCTATTGGTTGGTGTTGAGTTTCTTTCTTCGCCGTCGTTAGTTGTGGGCGCTTTCCTATTGACGAATATATCAATTTCTGGGACCCACTTTAAGATTTATGACAGATAAATTAATTTGGTATTATTTTCTTTTGCTTTCTTACATCAATTTTACTTGCACCCGTTTGGCGATCATTATTTGATTTTTTTTTTTTAATACTTATTTTCAACTGTACATTTATAAATATTCATATAATAAAATATTCCGCTTATAATAAAAAAAATTTCATATTTTTTAACCACACATTCTTTTAAAAATTACTATATAAAATATTATTTTAAGCAAATAACGACCATCAAATTGGAGCTTAATAAATAAATGATGACGACTTGAATTCAGAACTTTTACTTGCTTCGATACCATACTTATGAACTAGTTGCAATCTGCTGTTCAAATTTTACTATCTACCAAATCAATTATCGACACATCATTTTTGTCATCTCAAATTAATTCACATTAATTTCACCATAACATTGATGACATGTTAATTTAAAAATAATGTGTCAATAATTAATTGGGTGAAATTGGACAATATCAACTCCTTGTGAACTGTGTAAAAATTTAAACTATTAGATGTATATTTTATTTAAATCCTATATTTGACAATGTATACATACTTTAACATTTTAATTTTAATTTCAATGTTGATGGGACACATATGGAAAACTTCAATACCACTCTTCAACGCTAACCTTGTATTATATAATATAATAATATTAGTCTTTTTTCATCTAGAAATTTACAATTTTTACGTTTATAATCTGGAGAGATCATCTTGTAAGACACCGACACTTGAACTGAGATTTGTTTGATTAGATTATTTAATTGCAAGGAACCATGCTATTTGTACATGTTTCTTTACCCGTTCGTTTACTCGACCCCGTCCGTCCCTCTCGCATTGAGGATGAGTCGGGCACATTTGTCGGAAGTGGGTCCTGACCCCATGTGAGAGCACCAGTGAGATCGGCTAACCCAAAAGATAAGTCAAAATGTACAAATGATTTAATCATAATTGTAATTAGGCAAAAAAATCACAATTTGTAGTCTAATTGATAAGCATGATTAATTATTTAATGTCATTTCCGAGCTACATCACGAAGATAATGAGCCTAAAAAAAGGTATTTTGTTCTTCCAAGTTATTTGATTGATCACTAGCTAGGACTTGTCTTATATTCAAATGGTGTGAATTGAAATTATTAATTGGGGATAATATTTGCCCTTTAGATTGAGGAAAGCTCCATCGAGGGACCCTTTTTTGAAATATTATTTCTTGCAAAATTGTGTTTTGAGAACATGTTGAGTGTTTTTAGAAACATTGATTTTTATTCGTTTTTACTGAAATTAATTTGTATTTATTTTTCATTTTACTCTCGTACAACTTAAAACTTCTATAAAACTTATATTCGCTTTACAATAAATAGTACAAAAATGTGGTAATTCTCTCGCTTTTTTCTTTTTTTTTTTTCTTTTTTTAAAATTCATAATAAATAATCAAGTAAGGTGTATGATGAAAAGAGTCGACACTTGTTAAGTTTTTTGACCATACAACATTTATTGACTAAAAAATAAGTTGAATAATGCTCATTATACATTTTATGGATGACATAAAGTTTGACATTCTTTACAAATTCAAAATATTATGTGGCGGGAATAATGCTCCTTGTACATTCTATGGATGACATGGAGTTTGATATCATTTGTAATTCTTTACAAATTCAAAACGTTATTGGCGGAAAAAGTGTATTGAATTTAAAAATTGACCAATCATGTGCTGACACGTGATATAATGTCAAATTTGATGTCAAACACAATGTACAAGTAGCATGATTGATGTGACGGGAAAGTGTGTTGAATTAAAAAAAAACTTAACTAATTATGTGCCGACACGTGGTACAATGTCAAATACAATGTACAAATAGCATAATTGAAATAAGTTGGATCCATCCACTTATATTTTCGGCTATTTATTTTTGACATTGAAATATGAACCATAATGACCAGGACTTACATGAAAAAGGATGCATGGACCAACATTGTTGAGCGATGTTAATTGTGATGTTGATGTATGGTTTATTGGCTTCAAGGGTCTCATTTTGAAATTTTCAAATCTAAAATGGCCTAAATAAATTTATGAATTCTTGGAGGATAAATCTTATAAAAAGTGATATTTTTAAATAAAGTTTAATTAAAAAGTAAAGAAAATTTATGAATTTACATGTAAAATTATTTTTTTTTTTTTGAGAAAATATATAACTGAAAATGAATTTGAGCAAAAATGAGACAATTAATCTGTATCGTTAATGGGGTTTAGTAAGAAGTACTCAAATGTTGGAATTACACATCCTCAGTGTTGTGATCTCAATATTTTTTATTTGTTACTCCAGTAATCTTATATTTAGGGCGCGTTTGATACGCCGAATTTGCCCTGGAACTAGGAAAATATTTTCCTAGTTCCTACTTTTGGCTGTTTGATTTGCCAAATTTGCCCTGGAAAATGTTTGCCACCAATTTCTAATGTACAATCACTTGAAGCACAAAAGTAGGAAAATATTTTCTTATGATTTTAGTGAGAAATTATTTTCCACCTTGTTGGGTGTTTTTTTTTTCTTTTTTTTTTTTAGTTTTTTTTAACTTTTTGGTAATGAAAACATATTCTAAATTCAATGGTAAATTTTTTTATCCATTTAATTGACAATTTGCATGAAAAACGAAGTCAAACGAACATAAAAATTTTATGAAAATAATTTTTTTTAATTTTTTTTTTACTTTTTGGCAATCCAAATAAATTTTAATACAAATTGTAAAAAAATTATCCAAAAAAGTAACCATATGCATGAAAAACAAAGTCAAACGGATTAGGTGAAAATTATACCAATCAAACACCATTAATTACAATTCACTCTAAACTAAATTCTAGGCAAATCACTTCCCTGCCAAACATTTTATTTGCCATTCATTTTCCATCTTTCTATCAAACACACCCTTAGTCTATACTTGGCTCCCATTTTTTGAAAAATTTATTTTTTCAAAACTCATTTTCAACCACACATTCTTTTATAAAATAATTTTACATCTATATTCAAATTTTTTTCCTTATTTTTTAACCATCACATTCTCCAATAAAACACTATCCAAGAATACATTTGTCCAAAAAAGGCACTCAAACAAGGGCTGTGTGTCAGCGTCTGTTTGAGTTTTTTTTTTTTTTTTTTTTTCAAACGTCCAATCGATGATCGACACTTGTCACCTCCAACCATGTTTGTGTATCATAACTCTTTGAATTATAGTTGTTGTAACCATTGATTCGATTCCATCCGATCCGACTCTAATCGATCGAGATGGGATCTGTTGTGCATTGTTGTTGTTCTTTAATCATCTCTTTACTCAAATCTTATTACTTAAATCTTATTATTGATTATAAATTCATTTCTTCAATATAATATAATTGTCGTGAATTTCATATACAATAATTTTAATTTTAACAATTTAATTATTAGTTTGTAATCAAAATCTCGATTGCATCACATCACATCATATTTCATTATCTAAATTTCCAAGTAATCAAAGGTACGTCCGAACTTTCTAAACATTACTAAATACTAACTATATTTTTTCTTAATTTTTTTTTTCTTGAAATAAATAAGCGTTTTACGCAACTGCACTTTGCTTACGACTATGGTAGTTGACTGGTTTGAATTGAAGAGTCATAGTTTTAAATTATTTTTTATTTTGTCTATTTTCATAGTTTTCACCGATTAATTTAAGCAGTTGTTGACTAGTTCTAATATGAGATAATCCACTGGTGCAATCCACCCAATGTGATGATCCAATCGTTGTTTTCTAAGTCAGTTTTGTGTATTTTTATTTTTATTTTTTTTAAAAAACAATTTGGTCTCGTTTTAATAACTATATTTAATAAATGATTATTTGACTTAAACCTTTCACACTAATTTTTTTTATTTTTAAACAATTTACGAAAAATAAATTTATAATTCGAAATGATAAATAACTCAAATATAATTTGACAAACTTAAGAAGTATAAAACAGAAGGATATCGATGTTTTATTAAATACGTAATTTTGAACTACTCATATGACCGATTAAATTTACCGTCAGCACTATATAAAACGGAAGCGCCAACTCCACACCACCACTATATAAAACAGTAGAATATTTTTTTAGATGACTATCTCGTTAATTGTTTTATACCGAATAAATGCAATATGTCAAATAAGCTGCAAGAATTATTGATCGAGGTTAATAAAAAGGAACAATCAAGAATTTTTGTCTAAGAATATAGAACCGGCCATGAATAAAGAAAGAAGAAAACAGTATATATATTGTCGGATATTGTCGATGAATATGACCCTATTCGTTTAGCAACATTACGTCCTTCCAACCTGTACTATGGATTCCAAGGGGCCACTTTAACCTACCCTACACCCAACTACACCTAATCATCAACGGCAAATATTCTAACTTACACATTGCCAAAAAAAAAAAAATTGATGGGGCTGAAAGATTTAGTTACAACTTGAAATCTGATTTATATCTTCAATCATAAAAAGATGGCTATTTGCGTCTCTTTTTAAAATGAATGACGAGCTAAATTAAAGTCGAGAATAAAAATGTTAGAAATGCAAATGCAATAATCATACATTAGGAACGTGGCTGCAACTTATCAGCAAAAAGAAAAAGAAGAAATGACTTGCAATGAACAATTGATGAAATTGCAAACCGCAATACATAACCTAAAGTCAATAAGAGTTTTACAAAGGATAATGTCATACAACCGCATTTGTGCTTAGAATTAATCTAGATGTCCATTAAGTGTACTTAAATGATTGGATATCTTAAATGAAGATATACGAGTCATATTTAAGATATTCAGCAGTGTCGGTCCTGCCTATAGGCAAATGAGGCTTGGGCCTCAGATCCAAAATTGAAGCGGACCTCTTTTTGTTGGCCCTTTTTTTTTTTTTTTTTTAAAACATGTCATGCCACTGCCAGTAGCTCACTATTTCCAAATCCATTCTTCCCAAACGGCAGGCGGCAGCAAACGTAAGTACGTAATATATTTATTTATTATTTTAATGTTAATTTTTAAGTTAGCAGTATGTTGCATAATTCGCCGTTAAATTTTGTATTTACGTTGATTTGGGGCCCGGGGCCTAATTTATGAATTTCGCCTCAAACCCCGACAATCACTGGACCAATCCTGAGCACCACTAGAATCGAATATTACTCTTTTACAAATCCTCCCAAGGGTAATATGTATCCCTTAAACCCTTCATTTTCTATTCCATGATCCAAACCGATCTCAAATGGACCTTGACATTTGTCAATCTTGTATCCATCAGTAATATGCCTTGGCTCTTGTAATGAATCTGAAAACAAGTTTCTAAGTGAATAAATATCTCAACTTATGTACACCACTATGATCATTCCACATAATTTCAAGAACACCATTTGTGTTGAGGTGACCTTTGGAAAGCTGCCATCGGAAATGAACTCAAAATGCCAGTACTCGTCATACAAATTTAGACTTCCACGTGTAACATACGCACGCAAGCGCACGTGTTGATGTTCTTGGAACTGGAAAATGTAATACGTTGCAACATTTGTCTTTGGACGAAGATTATTGATGAAACCTCAAAGGACAAAGGGCATAGGTCGACTTCGTCAACTCTCAACACATGTAAGGTAAATAGATAATAGAGTCACATCTTCTGAATAAGGTAAATTATAATTAATTCTTCTATACTAGGAAGGATATAATTATGTACAGCCAAATCTCTAAATTAGGAAGTAAAAAGAAATATAATCAAATCTTGAAATCGAATATATTTAGACAACTCATTCATACCCCCTCAAATTGATTTTGTGTGATCAAGAAGTATCAATTTATCAACCATAAACTAGTAAAAACATGAGAAACAGAAATGTAGCCCGTATTTGGTACTCTTTATTTCAAAACTTATTTTTCATTGAACTTATTTTTAGTCACAGATTCTTTAAATAAAATATTTTGCAAGTGAATTTAAATTTTTTTCCATACTTTTTAACTACATTATCCAACAATTCACTGATTACAAAACTCATTTGATCAAATAACGTCCATCAAATAGGACCCTAATGATGGCTAAACACTTCACTAATAGAATGACAATCTACCTCAATATACTATTAGGAATGGGCGCGATTTGATTTTAAAAGGAATCAAATCGAACCGCGTATCAATAAAAATATTATAAATGGAATCATTGATTTCATATCTAATTATGGAGAGTAATGCTATTCATAGTCACTAACTACGATAGTCGCCCTACGTGGTATTTTACATGGCGGTTTGTAATTTAATGTATTAATATGGTAATTTTTTTCTTGCATCATATATCAAATTACTAACTACTACTTGTATATCACATAAGGTGACTGCAATGTGAGTGACTACAAATAGCAATATTCAATTATGGAACCGAATCGGAATTGAACCAATCTCTTCTTATTCAATTCGATTCGATTCTTTAAATTGAAAATGTCAAAATAAAATGTTCACTAATAAAAATTCAAGATATGATACCGATATGATACTTTAACAAATATAGAAGAACCGTACATACCATATAAAGATAAAATTCAAAAAAAAAAAAAAAAAAAAAAAAAAAACTAACTATATAAATTTTTCTAAAGATTGAGCTGCAGAATGTTTTCTATGTTATGCACTTTGCATCTTGGGAATGAAATTATATAGTATTTATAAATTTATTTAGGTATCCAATATTCTACTTTGAATTTTGTAGAAAATAATCAATTAATCATAAAACTAATAGCTGTGAGAAGGAAATAATCAAAGAAATAGAAGAAAAGAAGGAAATTAGAATAAAGAAGGAAAATGAACAGAGAAGGAAACATTATTGAGGTTTTTATATTTTACCAAAAAAGGGGAAAAAAGTAAAAAACTTGTGAAAACCAAATTAACATTTGGTTCTCATACCAGAATCGGATCGATTTTCGATAATTTGTCGTAAAATCAAATTGTTTCTTAGACAATTCGGAGTCGAACCAATCAATTCCACCGATTTCGAGAAAAAATTTCCACCCCTAATACTTACTCTGCTAATGAAATGTTAAATTATTAACAATCTGAATATGACACACATTATTAGACATGAATAGGAGTAATAAGAGAGTCGTAGAACACCAATTTCCCCCAAAAAACCACGAAACCATACAATTCCATAATAGGTTGATGACATAGCACGGTATTTAAACTTGGTGGAAGACTTTGAGACGCGAGCATACTTCTTAGTTTTCCACAAATACAAATACTAAACGGTCCCCCAACAACAACAGAATATTCGGGTCGAATTGGTTGTTTTAATCGCGACTGCACGTTAAACAGGAAAATATCTTCTTCACTATGGTCCTGGAAGCGCCTTTTGTTATAGGTGGACTTGTGAGGATAACAATGTGGGATTCATCAGCTCCATTTTTCCTGGCATGATCACAGTCATCCTTAAACTTCTGAAATGCGTTTTCCATATAATTAACAGCCTCAACAACTTTCATGTCTTGGACTATTTTGTGAGGATAAATGTCCTTTGCATGGTCACCGTTCAACACTGCACACATTTGCACCAGTTCTTGCTGGAAATCAGTTAGCTGTGCTTCTTCATTTGGTTCAGTGTCCCTCATTTTCACTGGTTCCGCCAGGGTAACTGCAAACATTTAGCACTGATAATATTAGAGACGAAGGGAGATCAACCACGAAATTATTGTCATTCTTGTATCTTCGCTAAGGGCCCATGAGGTCATCCATTAGAGTCGAGGTGTCAAAATGTGATCAATCCTAGGCTAGACTTCACACAATTTGTTCCGAGGATAGAAAATGAGCAAAAAATAAATAAAATTGAAAACCCACAAACCGGTCTAGGCAAGCCTAACCGCTAAAAGAAAGGATCCTACTGGGGCTATGGCGGCCTGTAATTCTATCACGACCCTGTCTACACTTCTACACTAGATAAAACATTTTTCTTGAGAAGATAAAATGAATGAGTATCACTATTCATAGTCAGCAATTACAGTAATCATGAACAACTTGTTATTGAATTGAAGCATTATCTTGTTATTTGAGACAATAGGACTACAAAACTAATGCCTCAACAAGCTGTCTCATAGGATGATTGCTGCAGTAGCTGATTATGAATAACATTACTTAATCAAAAAATCGTTGGATTTGGATTTTTTTTAATTTATTTTTTGATTGCATGGTATAAGTATATGCATTTAGATTAAGTCATAAAACAGATATAAGTATGTAAATTAATATGTACCAGGACAATCCGTTCTTGGAGTAGTCCTGTTTAAGACAATTTCAAATGTGCCTGCCCATGCATCTCGCTTTGTCAAGAACTTTTTCAGGTTGAAAATCTTCTTAAGAGTTGCTGGAATTGAGGAATGCTCAAACTCTGATGTAGGATATGGTCCAGAAGGCCTATTTAACACTGCATTTTCATCACCAACATCAATTAAATAAGCAATTTTCAACCTCGATAATAACCCTAAAATCATAAGGGCATGTTTTGTAAATTTGTATACTTGACAAGACCAGAAAGAACAACTCATCGATCCCATTCCAATTCGGTTTAGTATATCAAGTATTGTTCTATGGAAAATGCTATTTGTACACTTTCTAGTATACCAAATGCATTACACTCCTCTCACATGGAGGAGGGCCCACGAATATTTTATTGTGTGTGGACCCCTCTCCATGTGAGAGGTGTGTAATGCATTGTGTGATGTATTATGTACGTGTAGCACTTCCGTTGTTCTATTGTTGATAGCATACTTACATGTTTGATATACTGAACTTGATGGGACTAGAGAAAATAACAAATCTAGTTATATGCATCTTTCTCTCTAGCCCCTGTTTGGAGGGAATTAAAATAAAAATTTTAGTAGATTTTAATAAAAATTGATGAAATGTATGGTTGAAAAGTTGTGAATCCCATAAAATGTGGTTAAAAGTAATTATTGACTTTAATTTAGATTAAAATCTAAATTTTAATTCCTACCAAACTGGGGCTTAATCATGTAATCCAATTCAATCGAGCACACCAAAACATGCCATACAATTCATGCACATAATACATAATGCTTACCTGTTCCAGGTTCAATCCAAGGAGATATCAAAATTGCAGGAACCCTAATACCAAGGCGGTCGAACTTAAACCTATGTGGTTCAGGACCAACAATGTCATCAGGATTAGGAACTCCTTCAACCGGAATCGGAACATGATCATAAAAACCACCATGTTCATCATATATGATTAGGAAGAGAATTTCATTCCACTGGGGACTTGATCTCAGTGCTTCGTAGACTTGTTTCACAAATTTTTGTCCTTCAGATATATCATGAGGAGGGTGATCATCATTTCCTGCAAGCAATTTAGTTTCGAAATATTTTTGTTCAATGACTACATAGTTTGGTAGTTTTCCCTCCTTGCAGTGCCTCTTGAAATGAAGATCAAACTGATGGAAATTATCCATGTACTTCAATTTTCTGAGATTTCTGTCCAAATAAATAAGTTGAGCTTATAATTTGGCAAAAAGAAAATCATGTTTTGATCTGGCAGTCAATGGAGTCAATATTGGTATTAATACTAAAGTATATCCTGCAGGGGAAAAAAAACATAAAATAATTTTATGATATTTTTTTTATGAAAGGCACCAAGAGGATTTCGTTAAGAATATATATTTTTTAAATAATATTCTGTATTTTTTATTCTTTATTATACACAATTTCAAGTCGACTGACTCAGGTTGACGTGATGTATATAATTAAGTATCTAATGTATTTTCTTTTCCAATTAACCTAACTTTAATTGAATATAAGCATAATAGAGATGAAAGAGGGGTTTTTTTGTTAAGAACCTAAGTCTAATATAATTATCTAATTAAATTAACTAAGTGGTAGAAGCATTTATGGATACTAGTAATTGATAAGCATTAGACCCTGAATTTCTCTATATTCTTCCATCTCAACAATTTGACAATACTTATTTGGATATGAATATCAATATTTCCATTTAATTTAATAATCTCTCCTGAGTAGAATCACATATATTCTCCCTTACGACTCGCTAATATCTTTATTTTGAATGCAAACATATGAAGATGCATTAAATTACAAGAATATTCAATTGAATCATACAAAGCAAGACAATTATCCCTAGCATCTATAGGACATCACAATGATTGCTACTTGTATTAAATTTTCTATTCCTTCTTCTGAAAGTCAATAAAATCATAAATATAATCAATTAGTGGTTTAACTGAAATGATTAAACTCCTAAAAATCATTTAAACCCCCCAACAAATGCTACTTTTACATAATAGAGTTACATAATGACTTACACACATAAAATGTGTCAAAAAGAGAGTGGATAAAATGTTTTTTTTTTTTTTGGAAGAAATTCTAACCCAATCATATCTTACCAAATCATCTGTTTATAAACCATTACATACTTATAGTATAACCAAATATTTAAACTGTCAAAATCCGGAATTTAATATCATAAACTTCCTAACATAGGGTTCAAAGTTATCTTAGCAATAAAATCCATAACATGGTATTCAACGATATCCTAGCAAACTATACAACTGATAAAGCATCATAATAATAGAAGAGACGATTTAAATAGATACAGCCTCATTCAAAATTTAAAGTTGAGAAGAAAAATGGAAACAATATTGAATCTTGAATCGCTTCAATGATTCTTGATCGAGCCCTTTGATATCTTTTTCTTCTTCTTCTTCTTCTTCTTCTTCTTCTTCTTCTTTTTCAATCCAAGCAAAGATGTATGAAAACTATGAATGAATATGTTTAGTATTAGAAGCTTCTTGAAAGCTTTGCGAAGAATATAAATTTTCTATCAATGGCTCTCTTTGAATGTGGAATATGTATTTTTTTAAGAACAAGAGCCTCCTTGCTCCTCTCCTTGATGTATAGATGAATTTTGTATTCATAGGCTAAGAATTAAGTCAAGATTCGTGACAAAATTAATTTCCAAAAAAAGGTGGAAACTAAATACTTTCTGCCTGGAATGCCTGTGTCAAATGGCCTGCGATCCTCCAAATTTTCGCCAACTACGAGTTGGTTCCTAACTTCTCTTCTTAGTTTGATTTGAGTCCCTTCCTAATTGCATCTTTAGTCCTTTTTTCTTCTTCTAAATCTTCATAATTTTGATCATCGTCATCGAATATCATCCATAATTATCTGATGCAAGTTTCAAAAATTTACAATTAGGTTTCTTATTATTTTAAATATTGAATTTAACTATTTAACTCCTGAAACTTGTGAATCTCTTCCTATTGTTTCCACTATTGTTTCAATTGATCATCATATGCAAGTAAGCTTCAATTACACATTTTTCACGCCAAATGCATCACAATGCGTTCAAGTTGAGTTTTTACCTATAATCAACATATTTTAACTTAAATTAATGTCTCGTTTGATTCTCATTCTATGTAGAATGAGAATGAAAAATATAGTCGTTATGAACCCCATATAAGAGATGAAAAGTAAAAAATAGTTGCTAGATGTAATGGATAACAATCATATTTTTTTATTTTTACGGAGGAAAAATGGGTACCAAACGGGACCTAAGTGCACATCTCAAAGTGGTGAAAAAGGAGGGTGGAGAAAATCTAGTATTGCTTGCAACTGTCGGGTAAGAGTTCGAATCCTGAAATGTGGATAAGACCCTTGGTAAGTGAGAGTTAAATGACAATCTTCCACTCTGCGATTTATCTCTCCACCATGGCTCAGGACAGGGCAGGTGGGGGCGTCAATAATGGGGCGTAATCGAAAAAAAAATTAACAATAAATAAGCAAGTATAGAAACCGAAATAAGTGAAATAAACTTATCAAGAATCAACCACCACTACCGCCTTCATCTCAAACAACCAACACAACCATTTCCATTTCCATCATCAACCCTTCCCCCCTACCCATCGTATTGAGCAAACTGGTAGAATCAAAAGGAACATCGACAAATGGTGGAGACTTTGACAGGAACGACGATCGATGTTGTTAGTGTTAGATTATTGTAATTGGCTATTCTGTGAACAAAATGACCAACTTGAACATTTTAGAAGTTTATGGACTTAATTGTAAAGTTTCAAAATTGATTGTATAGTGTAGGGTTTGGGATCCAAGTTTGGAATACAAAGGAAACTCGTCGCAATTTCGCTAGCTATTCGCGGGAGTCATGCTCGAGCGGATGAAGCAGAACATTAAGCGCTCGACCTCGCCCACCTATCACTCGAGCTACGAGGCCCTCGCTCGAGCGAACATGCTCCTCGCTCAAGCGACCATTTTGCGGTCTGACCTAATTCGCGATTTCGCGAGATTTTTATTGGCCAAAGTTTTCATATTTGCCCAACATATAAAAGGGGGCGCTGCGCAATCGGGAAGGTGTTGAACATTATTCATTCAAGAAAAACAATTATTTTCTCAAGAACCAAATATTTAACAGTTCAATCACCCCATCTATATGCGCTCTTCGGATTGAAAACATCAAAACCTTCAATCAATACACTGGTGCTATTCTTCACTTGAATCTGTTAGGAAGATTGTGTAGTCAACTTAGTTGGCTGCGAAGATCAAGGAAGAAATTTAAGAACGAGGAGTTCTTGGTGGATCTATAGGAGATAAACTGCGTAAAGAGTTAGGAGTGGAGTTCGTGTGCTCACTTCAGGAGGACTGCTTTACAACGAAGAGCTAGGATTGGTGTTCGTGTGCACATTCCAGGAGAGCTGCTTCAAACTTCAGACAGGAGATCAGAAAGCTTGTGTCATCAACTTTGCTGGTGGTCTGTAAGTTTATAATACAGTTTATAGTGGATCTTTGACTGGCAAAGCGCCCGGAGTTTTTTCCACGTTGGATTTCTCCGTGAACAATTTTTGTGTTGTTTACTGCTTTAGTTATTGTTTTCTTATTACTGCAGTAGTTCAAGATAGGATAAATTGAATTGGTTGATTAATTATCTAGAAACTAATTAAAGTGACTTATTTCTTTGATTAGATTAATTCCGCACATAAGGTCAAACTAAAAACGGGTAATTAGTAACGGTCTAGCGCTATCCCGTAACTTTCAAGTGGTATCAGAGCCTAATTGCGTGTCCTGGCCTTAATTTTGTCTAGATGAGTACCTCTTTACATGTCCCACCATATTTTGATGCTAGTAATTATGCTTACTGGAAAGTGAGGATGAGAGTTTTTTTTAAAAAATCTTTGGATGAGAGAATCTGGTTGAGTGTTGTGAAGGGTTGGAGTTCCCCTAGTACAAAAGTAGGTAATGTTGTCACTCTCACTTCCATAGAAAATTGGTCTAAGGCTGACTTAGATTAATGTAACTGGAATAGCAAAGCCTTGCATGCCCTGTTTAGGTCTGTTTCTCCTGATAAGTTTGGTAGAGTGTCTATGTGCGAGGTAGCCAAAGAGGTTTGAGCTATTCTAGAGATCACACATGAGGGAACACAGGCTGTTAAAAATTCTAAGTTACAAATGTTGACCACGAGGTTCGAGAAAATTAGAATGAATGAAGATGAGTGCTTTGATTCCTTCTATGCGAACTTGAGCTTCAACCTAAGTGAGAGGATCCTTGAACTTAAGAGAGTGAGAAAAATCTTTAGATCCTTACCTGAGCGTTTTAGGTCGAAAGTCACAGCCATTGAGGAAAGTAAGGATATTGATTCTATTAAAGTTGAGGAGTTAGTTGGAACTCTGCAAACTTATAAGCTAACTCTGTTAAGAAGAAGTCTATAACTTTGAAAAATACTAGGACCAACCAGAATGAGTCTTCTGATTCTGACTCACCAAATGATGATGAGTTGACATGCTTTGCTAAAAAATTCCAAACGATGTTTAAGAATAAAAATAAACCTCAAGAGAGACACAGAGATGCCTCGAGTGAATCTAGGAGAAGATCTAAAAGTGTGAAATGCTATAAGTGTCAAGGGTTTGGTCATATGAGGAATGAGTGTCCTAGCAGGAAGAGATCTCAGGAGAAGGCTATGAATGTTATTCTCACTGATGACGAGTCTGACTCGGATAATCAGAGTGAAAAATCCACCCGTGAGGAGAGTGGAAAAATTGTTACTCTTGTTGCTAGAGTTAAGAGTGGATCTGACTAGGGAAGTAAAAAAGATGAAAATGTAATAGCTGTGAGGAATCTGGTGAAAATGATGAGAGTGAGGTAGATATTTATGAGGCCTATTATAAAATATATAAGGAGAATCTTAAGATCCTTAGTAAGAACAATGCCTTGAGTGCGAAAAATGAGGAACTCACTTTGAAAAATGAGAAGTTGAGAGCGCACTTTAAGGAATCTACCTCAATCCTGAGTGAAATTAAAACAATAAATGAAACTTTAGAGACTCTGGTTAAGAAACTTACAAGTGAGCTTGAGAGGTCCGCTAGAAAAGTGAGTGAGTTGACCATAGAGAGAGAGACTTTAGAGATCCAGGTTAAGAACCTTCTGAGTGATCTAGAATATTCTAAGTCTCAATTGTTTGCCTTCTCTAGCAGTTTTGAAAAGTTAGATAACATTCTAGGAATGGGCAAGCCAGCTGGTAATAAGGGAAGTCTAGATTTTAAGGAGAACACTGCTAGCACTTCTAAGACCACATTTGTCCCTGCAACTGACCATCCTAAACATGTGTCTAACCCTGAGCCTAAGGATAATAAATTTGTTAGACAGAGGCCTACTAGATATCGTAGAACCCGTCGACCTAGGAATAGACGTCAGCGTCCCCATAATGGTTCCTAGGTTTGTCCCGACATGCTTTCACAATGGTGAGTTAGGACACATACGCCCTAGATGTCATCAAGTCCTGAATAGTCATAGACACATGAGCTTTAGTAGGAATAGAAATCAGGAGGTTGTTGGTCAGATAGGATTTCTTACTACACAAGTGAGTCGGTTGACCAAGTTAGTGACACAGTTGTCTGAAAATTATTCTATCACTAGAAAAGTTTGGGTAAAGAAGAGTGATCTGAATAACTTTGATATAGATCACTGTGCTCTTAGAGGTAAGAGCATTCATGTACCTATCAGATTAGGTATTTTTTATGCATATCTGTGCTTAATAGTTATATGATGTTGACTTCTGCACGCATCACATGTTTTTGATTGCTTTTTAGGATGTAGTTTCATGCATGTGCATTTTTCTTATATTTGTTTTGGCACATGCACGCTTTGTTTTATTTTTGTGTGCTTGATTAGTTTGTTTTTATTTGTGTGTGATGCTTTTTTTTTTTTTTTGAAAAATGAAAAACATAAAAAAATTTGATGGAAAAATTGAAAAACAAAAATTGGGAATGAAAAGTTTAATGTTGTACGAAGTATAACATGTTTGAACGTGTATGTTGTGATCATGTTTGGGTATAATTGACTAGTAATAGCACAATTTCCATTACTTGTTTAGGTTGATTTGAAGTACTTAGTATAGGTGTCTTCATGTACCATCTGCAATGCACACACTATAAGATTGTGAATTGGACTTAACCGCGTGTGTGAAATTTGGGATGGTAGTAACTTGTTGATAAGTTGACTTTGAACATGAATTGACCATCATTAGTAGACCTAAACTTAATTATGCTCTTTTATGATAAAAAGCTCATATCTTAATGTTGTTATTCAAGGCTATTTGACTCGAGCAATTAAGTCTGAAGGGTATCTCAAAACCTGGTGCCTATGGTCAACTGATTTGGGTTAACCGACCTAAAACTCGTTACAAGGGTCATATTAGTTGCTCAATGAATTAGAATATGCACTTAAGATAAAAAAAATTATGAGTTATTGAAAAGAAAAGAAAAATATGTTGAGCTAAGTACAAAATTGAAAATATGAAAAACATATATGCTCAAAGTAAGGGGGAGTAAAAGAAAATTTTGAAAGATATATGCAAAATGAGCTTCATGTGAAATGTCCTACTGTTCTTCAAGGTTTGACTTTTATTAGTAGGAGAATCCACTAATTGGCAGTGATGTTTCGCATGTTCTTTTTCACAAAATTAAGGTTTGGAGTCCTATTTTCCTTGGATTAGTGACACTTTACACACATAAGTCACTTATATTATTTACTCAATTCTGACTTATTCTGAGTATGTGGGGAGATCTATTACTTGTTAATTCTACTCTTGCATGCGATCAACTGCATATTTGATTGGTTGTTATGCTGTTATCTCCCATTGTGTTGCCTTGGTTATCTTTTCCCTTCAATATTTGTGACAAAAAGGGGAAGAGATTTGATAGTGAGGGGAAGATTTTGATTTTAATTTGATTTTGCCTTGTTATTTGCATGCTTGTCTTTTAGGGGTCGTTGGGGGTGAGACATAGATAATTGGTTACTAATACATATGCATGCGTTTGATATATGACTTTTGGGGTCGTTGGGGGAGAGACATAGATACTGTTTAACATTTGACTTGATTTACATTGATATAACATTTATACTTATGTCTTAAAAGACATAGATACTATATTTAAGATATTATTTTGCTTTCATTATATATATTTTATATGTCTTTTGGAATTGTTGGGGAGATACATAGATTCATTTTCCTACTATTTTAACTTCAAGTGAGTATGCAGTAAGGAAGAGCTTGTACTTTACATGAACATTGCATATCATGCACTTATATGGAGCATGTTATCATTGCATTTGTGTTGCACTTTATGCATAACTATTTGAGTTATGATGTTTTGTTGTATTAATGCGTATATGGTGTTTTGATTAGCATTAATATTATATCTCAAACTAACATGCTTATTTGATTGATTATGTGTGTAAGCTTTTAAGTGCTTTATTGCTTATTTCCTGTATCACGTGCTTTTACACTGAGCATATGAGTTTTGATTTCAGGATACAGGTTGAACAAAAGGAAAGCTGCATTCAGATGATAGTTGGACCTAGTTATTTTCTTTAGGCTTAATTTTTGTCTTGTAATTGATTTTGTTAAAGAATGCCAAATGGGGAGTTTGTTAGTATTAGATTATTGTAATTAGCTATTCTGTGAACAAAGGGACCAACTTGAATATTTTAGAAGTTTATGGACTTAATTGTAAAATTTCAAAGTTGGTTGTATAGTATAGGGTTCGAGATCTAAGTTTGGAACACGAAGAAAACTCACCGCATTTTCGCTAGCTGCTCGCGGGAGTCATGCTCGAATGGATGAAGCAGAACATCCAACGCTTGACCTTCGCCCACCTGTCGCTCGAGCTACAGGGCCCTCGATCAAGCGACCATTTTACGGCATGACCTAATTCGCGATTTCACGAGATTTTTATTGGCCAAAGTTTTCATATTCGTCCAACATATAAAAGGAAGCGCTGCACAATCGGGAAGGTGTTGAACATTATTCATTCAAGAGAAAACAATTATTCTCTCAAGAACCAAACATTCAACAGTTCAATCACACCATCTATATGCACCATTCGGATTGAAAATATCAAAACCTTCAATCAATACATTAGTGTTATTCTTCACTTGGATCTGTCAGGAAGATTATGTCGTCAACTTGACTGGCTGCGAAGATCAAGGAAGAAATTTAAGAATGAAGAGTTCTTGGTGGGATCAACAAGAGATAAACTGCGTGAAGAGTCAAAAGTGGAGTTCGTGTGCTCATTTCAAGAAGACTACTTTACAACGAAGAGTTAGGATTGGTGTTCGTGTGCACATTCCCGGAGAGCTCCTTCAAACTTCAGACAGGAGATCAGAAGCTTGTGTCATCAACTTTGCTGGTGGTAGGGCTGGGCATAGCTCTCGAATCGAATTAAACCGAACTGGACCCGAACTAAACCGAGCGGTTCTTTGTAACTGAAATACCCGAACGCGTATCTGATTCGAGAACTGATGGGTTGGTTCGATTCTCGATTCTAGACCCAGAACCGAATAAGAACCAATTTTTTTTTAAATTTTTATATATGAGAAAGATTAAATTATTTTAACTTTTTAAAAATAAATTAGTAAAGATAGAGTTTGCATTGAAGACACTGAGTTCTATGAGGGCATTAAGACAGGTAATAAAATATATATTATATTTTTTCTTATTAAATCTTATTAGTTGAACAATTTTTAGTTTATTTATGTTAGTTAATTGTGATTTTTCAAATTTTCTTTTAGAATTTCTTAGTATCTAGTATGACAAGTCAAACAATTGATGGTTAAATCAAATAGCTGGTAAGTACTACTGTATTAACAATATTTTATCTCTACGAGTTTATGACTTCTAATTTATATGGATCACCGATATTTTTGTATTACTAATTTACTATCTACTTTTTGTTATTTGTATACATTGATAAATTAATTTTATTGGACAACTTGTTATTTATATGTTATTAAATTGAAATACGTTAATTTGTAAAAGTAATATTAAACATGTCAAACTGTAGTGTTGTTATAAATGTTAAAAAAATTAATTATAGTATGGAACCGAACAGACCCGAACTGAACGGAACGGAACCGAACATAAACGGTTCCAAAATTATATTTGGACCCAACGATTCCGTTTACTCACTACCCGAAAATTTTCGGTTCTCTTCAGAATCGAACCGAATCGTGCCCAGGCCTAGCTGGTGGTCTGTAAGTTTATAATACAGTTTATAGTGGATTTTTGACTGGCAAAACGCCCGAAATTTTTCCCACGTTGGATTTCTCCGTGAACAATTCTTGTGTTATTTACTGCTTTAGTTATTGCTTTCTTATTACTGCGGTAGTTCAAAATAGGATAAATTGAATTGATTGATTAATCATCTAGAAACTAATTAAAGTGACTTGTTGATTTGGTTAGATTAATTTCGCACATAAGGTCAAACTAAAAATGGGTAATTAGTAACGGTCCAGCGCTATCCCGTAACTTTCAGATGTCATCACGACTAAGGTGATAAAGGAACAACATTGAATGGTGGAGACTTTCGACGGTTGCGTGAAGCTACAGAATAGACTAATTCAATAATGTCATCACCTATAAGCTCCCATCATCTGCTTCGGCCAAGTTAGCGTAAGAAGCGGTTGAGAGGATTTACTCAAGTAGAAGTGGTGGTTTTGAGGGTTTTGAGAATTTGATCAATTGAGAGAACACTGAAAAAAATTGCTCTACCCAACAAATTTCTGAAGATGGAAGTGGTGGCATCGATTGTTGAAGATGGAAGTGGTAGTAGCTGTTTTTGGAGTTGGAGGTCGTGGTGGTGGTGGTGGTCCTTGTGCTTTTGTATTTGCAAGACCATTTTATAGCCTTGATTTTATGAATGACAATGGAACGGGTTCAGGGCAGGGCCGCCCCGCCCCATCTCCCTCCAACTTCGTTCCGTCCCACCTTAGACGGTGCGGGGCGCGAGGCCGATTGGGGCGGGGACGGGGCAAGAATTTGCCCCGTTTGTTGCCTCGTTTAATTTTTTTTTAGTTCTTAAAAATTCGAATTATGTTATTATTTAAATTTTAAAGTTCAACTCTTAACCCAAAATCTAAAGGTCATTTTATATATTTTAAATTTTTTTCTAATTTTTCCGATCAAGATATTAACATACTTTGGCTAATTGGTATAAATCTTTCATAAGCAAAAAATATTTATTTAACTATCATGATTCGTAACTTCAAATTATATAATTTAATTATAATAAAAAGATTAAATGACCGAATTTATAAATAATATAACCAATTTTTAGTTATGTAAAATTTTAAATTGACAATTGTATAATATAATTGTTGGATTAGAAACATGTTATAAAATTGTAAATATATTCAACAATATTTTAAAACTAACCATTTATTAAAATTCTATTTTTAATTTTTTTTCACGGGACGGGACATCCTCACTCTGCCCAACCCCGCGACCCGCCATGGGACGACCCTTACACCCTGTCCCGCCCCGTTCCGTCAACCCGTCGAGACGAATTTTTTGGGTCTCATTAGGGGCGAGGTCCTGTCGAGTAGGGGTGAGACGGGTTAAATTGTCATTCCTACTTGATTTCGTTGTAGAGGAAACCAAAGTTTTGGACCTCTGGTTTTGCAAAGAAACCAGATCGGATTGAGGTGTGGTGGAGGAGTGGGAGTTGGCGGAGTCGTGGTAGGGATGGAGGTGGTGGCGGTGACGGCGGTGATGGTGGTAGTGGAGGGTCATGGGTGGATGGAGTAAGTGGAGAGGATCCATATTTTCTTTGTTTTTTTATAACATTTTTTCTTATATTAATTATTTTAATTGAAAGATATTAAGATATTATTTGGCCCTTTTTTAAAATTGATGAAATTAATGTCAAACGTTTGGCTCTTGGTCAACTAATGAGGAGACTGTCCAGATGTTCATCGTATATTTGTTGAAATATTTGAGAGGTAGTTCCTATTATTAAAAATTTAGGATCGAACCGCATGTTTTTTAAAGGTTCGGTGCCTTCGGTTCAAATTTTCCTTCAAATAGTCTTTCATATTCTCATGGTCAAAGTTATCTTATGCCTCCAAAGACTAGAAAAATGAAGAAAAGTAAAAGCCAGCCAATAGGTCGTGATTGATGGCTTTGAATATTACAATAATTTTCATTACGCATTACTTAATAAATAAATTAAAAATAATGATGCTACAATATCAAATAAATTACGCATTACTTAATAAATAAATTTTTCATTACAGCATGGGTCGAGCTGAGCTCGACGGTGGGTAAGACAAGCTGCTCGACCAATTTCACATCCTTGGTTCTTAATAAATATCAATTATCAACCTTGTTCAAATTTTTACCTGTCAAACCTTCTGGGATTGTAAGCTGGCAAGTCATGTAAAATGTAGGCTAAAAAACGAATTAATATTGAGGGTTCGATTGAAAATAAAGATTGATCAATTTATAAACCAAAAACTTTGTCAAACAGGAGCTTTAATTTTTTCGACCCAGAGCTACTCGCAGGACATCAATCACATTTAACTAAAAAAATTTAAGTACACCTCTCGATTCTCTCCAAATCCAAATCATATCCTAAAAACAACATGGGCAAGATTTGATAGGTTAATTATTGCTAAATTTGTGTTTTTTCGACCCAGAGCTACTCGCAGGACATCAATCACATTTAACTAAAAAAATTTAAGTACACCTCTCGATTCTCTCCAAATCCAAATCATATCCTAAAAACAACATGGGCAAGATTTGATAGGTTAATTATTGCTAAATCTGTGCAATTGTTCAAAAGCATTGTCCTTTAAATTGACCTCATCGATTATCAAAGGAATAATGCTGCACGTGCCAGGGGGATGGGAAGCCTGAATTTCGTAATGAGTCGAGCCTAGTTTAGACAATCACTTCTCACTATACGTACGAAAACTTGCCCATTCAGTTGAGATGAGCTATCAGCTATAAAACTTCACAGGCAAATCATCTATCCTGACTCGACTTTATTCGAGCACTTTTGACACCGCTAACGGATTCGAAATGTTCGAAACTAGCTTGATAAGAGAGTTTGAACTTTGACGTCTATTATTAAACACGTCAAAAGGAAAAATGATAAAAATCAACGGCTCAATAAAATATTCAACACAACTGAATAGTCTAGTGGGAATTGAAGATGATACCTGTAGAAGAGAGTTGAAGGAGGAAACTGATAATAAATCCCAAAAGAGAAACCATTTTCTTCAATTGATTCAAAAATCGTCTTCTGTGGGTACCCTTTAACAAGCATTTTTGTGTCGTTAGCTGTGGCGCCATAGGAAGTTGATGAGTGTATAAACAGCCGATTTGGTTGCGTCAATGTCGGAACTGAAGAAAACCACCGATCACACACAGCAAATTCAGTCACCAGTTCTTTGTAAACAGGTATAGATTCTGGTTTAAATCCATTCATTACTATATTTGCCATCCCTTTCTGTATAGTTTCAGCTTGCTGGACAAATCCTTCCATTGTTGGAGGGAGATTTTGGGACTCTTTCCATGGCACACCATATATTTGTTCATATGTCGCTTCGAATGAGTGACCCGGATCTGGTTCGACATAGCCTGATTGATTGCCAAAGTGAATTCGGGTTGAGTTAGGATCCGATGTGGATAAAGGATTGGATTCGTTGCCCGTAACGCCGTCGATTTCGGGGTTCAGGGACTTCATCCATCCAAGTACGTGATCAAATGATCGATTTTCCTGGACTAGAATTACAACTGTTTTGATGGGAGATTTTGTGGTATTTTCGGACATTTTTGCTGATTTCCAATGAACTGTGGAAGAGTTTGTGGTGAAGATTGAAAAATATTAGGCTTCAACAACTCCAAGTTGCAGTCTTCTATCGTAAATATAAAAAGATTTTTACGACATAAAATATATAAAAAGACAACTCAAGCAAGACAATAACCGTTGCAGAGGACGAATAAATATAGAGGAAAAGTCATGAGTTATTATAATTTAGCATGTTGTCATAGAGATAAGAGCCGTGCTAAACGGACAGGTAAATGACCACCACCATTGATAGGGATTTAAATGTGATGACATGTCTTCTTGAATGATTAGAAAATGGAGGGAAATGGGCATGTGCAGCACGTGTTTGGGAAAAAGCTGGAGGAATAATTCAACAAATGTTAAAATACTTTTTCCCCAATTCTCCTACATTTCCAAGGCGAAACCTCCCTGCTCAAATCCTTGAAACGACGAAGCGACTAGACATCCGATCCTCTTTCGACCAAGTTTTTGAAATTCCAACCTCGGTGCTCATCCTCTCACCGTCGAATTCCTATGAATTGATAGTGCGATTTTCGTCGTCGACTTCCGAACCCCGCTTGACCGCATATTCTACGTCGCCGACAACATTAAGGCAGCTTCGATTTCAATCTCTGACCAAATGTGGTGATTCTATTGTATAACTGGGAACACAGTTTCTAGTAGTCTAAACTTTTAGAGTTGTTCGAATGCTATTGTTTGGAAATGAATCTTGTAGGAATTATGCTCAATATTTGGTCCAACAATGTTTTTGTAAATGAGTCCGTGCATTGGGTTCGTGTTTTGGCCATGTACTGTTGGAACTAATTGAGTTCTTATTTTTTGAAATTGTCATCATTTTTAGGGTTCAAGTTGTTATCTAAAAACCAAATTCTTAAAAGCAGCAAACTATAACAAAGAGCAATTTTCCATTTTGATGTTAAACTTGTGAAGTTTGACTCTCTTTGAATATGTCTCTCTTTGAAGTTTTACCGAATAAACAAACACACTGATGTTCTTGGGAGCCTCCTCACTTATAGATGTGAACTGGAGTTTATGCCCACTGCATACCATCTTGTCTTACTGTGTGAAGATAAACATAATTCACTCTCGCATATCAATTCAAGCAAATAAGCTTACAAATCAATAAATGTTCAGAAATATTCAACAGCCAACAAACTCAAAAACGACCCAACTTCTCAAGTATTGCACCCATTAACTTACTGCATTGAACACAATCCTAAAGAAAACAAGATTCTTGGATGTGGTGTGATGTTTGCCGACGGCCGGAGATCTTCAAGTGTGTACCTATTCAAATCAGTTTAACATTTGGTATCAGAGCCAGGTTAAAGGGGCTGATTGTGAGAGGTTAGGAACTGCAGTATCCTAACAAGTGAGAGAGTGATTGTGAGATGGCAACTGAAGGAAGCAGTTTCACGCAGCCCAGCATTCCTAAATTTGATGGCGACTACGACCATTGGAGCATGCTAATGGAGAAACTTCTGAGGTCAAAGGAATACTGGGGTCTCATTGAAACTGGATACACTGAGCCTGCTGCTGAAGAGACGATGACTGCGGCACAAACGAAAACATTGGAGGAACTGAAACTAAAAGACTTAAAGGTAAAGAATTACCTGTTTCAGTCAATCGACAAATCAATCTTAAGGACCATTCTCCAGAAGGATACATCCAAGCAACTATGGGACTCAATGAAAAGGAAGTATCAAGGGAATTTAAGAGTTCAACGTGCTCAACTCCAAGCACTTTGCAGAGAGTTTGAGGTCTTGGAGATGAAGATTGGTGAGTCAATTACAGATTACTTCTCAAGAGTGATGCTGGTGGACAATGATATGCGGAACTATGGAGAGAATATGCAGGATGTGAAGATTGTGGAGCAAATTTTGCGCACTCTCACAGAGAAATTCAATTATATCGTTTGCTCCATAGAAGAGTCAAAGGATATTGATTCTCTCACTGTTGATGAGCTACAAAGCTCATTAATAGTTCATGAACAGAAGTTCAAGAGGCATAATGGTGAAGAGCAGGCCTTAAAGGTGACACATGAAGGAGGCAAAGGTCGTGGTCGAGGTGCATGGAGAGGAAGAGGAGGTAGAAGCAACCGAGATGGCAATGGCAAAGGTAGAGGAGAATTCGACAAATCCAACATTGAGTGCTACCGCTGCCACGAGTATGGTCATTTTCAATCTGAATGCACAGCCAATTTATGCTATGAAAAAGGTGTCAAGTCCCACTTTGCTGAGAAAGAAGAAAAAGTAGAAAAAAAAGAAGAAATGTTGCTTATGGCCTATCATGATAAGGAGACAAAGTCGAACTTGTGGTACCTGGATTCTGGTTGCAGTAACCATTTGTGCGGTAACAAGTCTTTATTTTTTGATTTGGATGAGTCATTTAACGAATCTGTGAAGCTTGGAGATAACTCTAGACTATCAGTTAAAGGAAAGGGAGATATCAAGCTGAAAGTTGCTGATCACATCATCAAAATATGTGATGTATTTTATGTTTCAGACTTAACGATCAATCTGATAAGCATGGGGCAGCTGCAAGAAAGGGAGTTTGCAATTACTATTCAAGAAGGGTGCTGTCAAATTCATCATCCAAAGAAGGGTCTGATTGCACGAGTGAATATGACGGCCAACCAACTATTCCCACTACATCTTGGAGATGATATGCAGACATGCCTTTCTTCAAGAATTCAAGATGCTACTTGGTTGTGGCACTACCGTTATGGTCACCTAAATTTCAATGGGCTGAGAACTTTGCAACAGAAAAACATGGTAATGGGCCTTCCTCAAATTATATGTCCATCAAGCACTTGTGAAGAATGTCTTGTGGGAAAGCAGCATCGTCATCCCTTTCCTCGAGGAAATGCATGGAGGGCTAAAGAAGTATTACAACTGATTCATTCCGACATTTGTGGGCCAATTAATCCAGTGTCAAATGGTAGAAAGAGGTACTTTATCACTTTCATCGATGACTATAGCAGAAAGACATGGATTTACTTCTTGAAAGAAAAGTGTGAGGCCCTTGTTATGTTTAAAATTTTTAAAGCTTCAGTTGAGAAATCTATGGGGAAAGCAATTAAAATTCTTCGCACAGATCGTGGTGGTGAATACAATTCACATAAGTTTGCAAGTTTTTGTGAAATGCATGGAATTCGCAGGCAACTTACAGCAGCATATTCACCACAACAGAACTGGTGTAGCGGAAAGGAAAAATCGCACAATCCTGAATATGGTGCGAAGTATGTTGGCAAGGAAGAGTGTCCCGAAGAATTTCTGGCCAGAAGCAGTAAATTGGAGTGTTCATGTGCTAAATAGGAGTCCTACCCTTGCTATGAAGGACATGATACCAGAAGAAGCATGGAGTGAAAGGAAACCTGCTGTTGATCATTTTAAAAATTTTGGGTGCATTGCATACGCCCATATTCCAGACCAGAAGAGAAAGAAGCTAGATGACAAAGGGATGAAATGCATCTTCCTTGGAGTGAGCGAAGAATCCAAGGCATACAGGTTATTCAATCCCATTACCAAGAAGAAAGCTCATGGCAATGGAATGGAATGGAGCAACAACAAGTCCCTGTGAGTTTTAATGAAGAACAGTCAGGAGTGCAGTTGCAAATCAATCCTATTGAAGGACTACAGCAGCTAATTCCTCCAAACAATGATATGACACATGAGCAACCAATACTGACACATGAGCAACCAATACACGAAGTTCAAACAGCAACTCCAAGCTCACGATCTCAAAGAAATCGGAAGAGACCTGCATGGATGATTGACTATGAAAGTGGAGGTGAGTTGTCTGATGATGATACCATTGCTCATTTTGCCTTATTCTGAATGTGATCCCATAGAATACGAAGAGGCAGTAAAGGAGGCTAAGTGGCAGAAAGCTATGGACTTAGAAATTGAAGCCATAGAGAGGAATAATACCTGGGAGTTGAGTGATCTTCCAAAGGGGCAAAAAGCAATCGGTGTGAAATGGGTGTACAAGACTAAGTTCAATGAGAAAGGAGTTGTGGACAAACATAAGGCACGGCTGGTCGCTAAGGGGTACAAACAGAAGTTTGGAGTGGATTACAAGGAAGTGTTTGCTCCAGTGGCTAGGATGGATACCATTCGACTTGTGATTTCGATGGCTGCTCAACACTCATGGTCTATTTATCAACTTGATGTTAAATCGGCCTTTTTGCATGGAGATCTTCAAGAGCAGGTATACATTGATCAGCCCCTTGGTTATGTGAAAAAGGGAAGTGGGGATAAGGTATACAGGTTAAAGAAGGCTCTATACGGTCTAAAACAAGCACCACGTGCTTGGTATAGTCGTATAGACGCCTATTTTTCTAATGCTGGTATTCAAAGGTGTCCATATGAGCATTCTCTCTACATTAAAGCTGGAATTGCAGGCAAGTTCTTGGTGGTCTGCTTGTATGTAGACGACCTTATCTACACAGGAAATGACAAAGAGATGTTTGCTGAATTCAAGATTTCTATGATAGCTGAGTTCGAGATGACTAATCTGGGAAGATTGCACTATTTTCTTGGTATAGAAGTCCTACAATCATCGACTGGAATTTTCATCACACAAAGAAAGTATGCTTTAGAGGTTTTGGAGAAATTTGAGATGAAGGAGTGTAATGCAGTTGCAATCCCAGCAGAACCAGGACTAAAGTTGACTATGGATTCTAATGGCAAGAAAGTTGACAGCACGTTCTTTAAGCAACTTGTTGGAAGCCTGATGTATCTTACAGCCACAAGGCCTGATATCATGCTTTCAGTAAGTCTCATTAGCAGGTTTATGGAATGTCCAACAGAACAACATCTCTCTGCTGCAAAAAGAATTTTGCGCTATGTAAAAGGTACATTTGATTATGGTGTTCTTTATAAGAGGGGAGAAAAGTCAGAGCTTGTTGGATTCACAGATAGTGATTATGCTGTGATGTTAATGATAGAAGAAGCACATCTGGTTATGTCTTTATGATGGGGTCAGGATCAGTTTCATGGACTTCAAAGAAACAACCAATTGTGACTTTATCAACCACTGAGGCTGAGTTTGTAGCAGCAACAGCTTGTGCTAGTCAGGCCATTTGGCTTAGGAAGTTACTTGAGGAATTGAGTTATGAGCAACAAGGTCCAACATCGATTTATTGCGACAACATATCTGCAATCAAGCTCTCAAGAAATTTGGTCTTTCATGGAAGAAGCAAGCATATAGATGTTAGATATCACTACCTGCGTGATCTGTGCAAGGCTGGTGTGATTGATATGGTGCATTGTAGAACTGAAGATCATTTTGCAGACATCTGACCAAGCCTCTTAGGTCAGCTGTGTTTGTAAAACTCCGAGGGCTAATATGTTTGTGTTCAAGGAAAGAAGTGGTTGGCAATGGAGCAGATGAAGGGTACTGAAGCTTTTTGTGTAAACTGATACTTAAAGAAATTTAAGATATCAGTTTAAGGGGGGGATATGTTAATTAATATTTTTACTATTTATTGTTTGTTGTCAATAAGAGTTACCTGGTCTTTAGGAGTATCTCAACAGAAGATAAGTTTGTTTACCCAAGAGATTAGGATTCTAATTTTTGCTGAGTAGTTTGTTTTTGTACTGCTTTTTATATCCCCCTTAGTCAGTGAATAAATTCATCGAGTTCCAACTTGAGTTTTTGCTTTGTATTCAAATCAGTTTAACAGTACCGACAGAACCTTTCACGGATGAGCTGTTGGAGCAGCGACTAAACCTTCCATCGAAGGGTGGTCGTAGATGTTGAAGCATGAGGCGACAAAATCGACAGTGGAAGTGCTGCCGGAGTCTCGGCGTTACCTCCGACTGAGTGTCGAAATGGGTGAAGATGGACGGTGTAATATTTGGGGGAAATGGAATACCAATGGGTTCATGTACGAACACTAAGAAAATCATTTTTTTTTTTTTTTTTTATTTTTCAAATATTGCCACATCAGCCTGGAACTAATTCCTGTTTTAGTGGCGCGACTTTTGTTCGCATATAATAAAAGATGGATTCTTTTCTGAAATTGCAACTACCCATTGTGAAAAATTCGATTATAAATAAATACTCAATAACCAAGTAAAGCAACCAGCTTATGTTCTTAAATTTAAATAATTTTCCGATGGAATTAGACAGTAAAAATAGATGAACCATGCTACTTGTACAACTCCGATTGACAACATTGGTTGATAATCACTCACATGGAAGGGGGACCCACGATGAATAAAAAAATCGTGGACCCCCCTTCATGTGAGAAGATTGTCAACCAATGTTGTCAACCGAAATTGTACAAGTAGCAAAATTCAAAATAGATTAGTGTATCTGCCGTCTTTATAAATTGTGAGGGTTCAAGTCCCTCAATCCCCAAAAATCCATTTGACTCCCGACACTGAATAGTTTGAGATGTTGTACTATAATATCTAGACGTAGTAAACTTTGAGTTTTAAAAAAATGACGAATTTTTAAAGGCAAAGTTTGTAAACAGAGTGCTTTCAAAGAAAAAAAGAGGGATTTTAGTTTTAAGATATTTAAATCTTGAATAAGAAAGATATGAAGCATTTGGAGTTCGTTATTTTGTATGTGTTAAAACGTGGTTGCGAAATGTTTATCATTTTTAGCATGTTGTAGACAATTGGTTTAATTAATAGAATTTTGAGATATAAAAGTATGACGTGATGTGAATAGTTGAGCAAGTTAATCAATCCATTTGCCAATTCGCGAGTATCTACTTAGTTAATTATCTTAGCAACTCGAACAAATATGTTTCCATAATCTTCCCACAACTTCTATGTGGTACTAAGCTAAAAGAATAATGTTATTTAACACTGGTGATGCTAAAATATCAATCTATTTAGGTGATCACGATTGATATGTTCAATTGAACGAATCATGTGACATTACATTTAAATAAATTTATCACACAATTACCTCCAAAATCGGTGCTCGACACCAGTTATGCTGAATACTGAGTAACATTACTCAAACTAAAAGGGTTGGCATAATTTGTTCTTGAATGAATAATAATAATAATAATAATAATATTCTATTGCCTTTAAAAACTTTGCAATAGCTTTTGATGGTATAGCTAGTTTCCCATTGAGTAATACTGAAAATGAGTAATGGAAATCTTCTGAATCTAATCTATAGGTGAAAAAAAAATAGGAAAAATCTAAATAAAAGGTTGAGGGCGTTGCTCAGAATTGATTCTTCCATTTTTGCAAAATTTGCCATCTCTTTCAAATAACAAGATAGACTATTAATAAGGACATAAATATACTTTTCAGTCTAACATAAATATCCTTCAAATTTGGTATGTTAATAAGGACATAAATATCCTTTACACTTGCCATTTATATGGATACAAGTTCAATATATACTTTGACGTACTGATCTTGTTGAGTCAATCGTTCATTACATAATTAAAGTCAGTCCTTGTACTTTATCTGTTTTCTTGAAGAAAAAATTGCTTTCAAGACTTTTCAGTCAAACAAGTACAATTCTATCACATAGGTCGAAATATGAATAGGACATCCTACAAAATCACAAAATTTAAACTCCTAAGATTTTTATGTAGACAATTACTATGTTATCTACTAGTGTCTCCATTTTTGGATGGGGTTCGATTCCTATTTTGATTTTAAGACACATCTTGACCCCAACAAGAACATTTCAGATCCACTAAGAAATGACAAATTCTGTTTCAATTTCCACTCAATCCCATATTAGGCATCACAAGTATCAAACTCAAAGATTACATATTTCTTTCCTACTGTGCTAAACATAATTAGATCAAAGGACTTGGAGGAAATGTTGGTAGATTATGTGTATGTTCAATGTGGGAATATAGAATTATTGCCCTTGTTATGAACTGTGAATAAGAATCTGCCAGTGGATATGGATCTTCTCATTGCAACAGGGCTTCTCATTAATTCCCAATCTCTGCTATTATTATTAGTATTGTTCTTGCTTTCTTCTTCCAACACTCTTCTTGAGGAACTTTCCATTTGTAATCCTTCATATGCTTCTTCAATTCTCAGGATATCAGAAATCATAAGCTGGCGTTGGCTCGAAAATGTACCCGAAGAAATTGATCTTCTAAATTTTATAACATCCTCTTTGGGAGTTCCGATAATGTCGTTTCTTGTTTCAGAATCTAGTGTTGTGCTAACATTTTGTAAGGGGCTCTTCGGTCGAACATTATCATCACTAAAAAGGGTTAAAACCACCTCTTCTGAACGATCCCTTCCGTGATCATCCACCACGAAAATCAAATCATCCGGCCTCTGAACTTCAAGAGAAGCTAGGTTGAGGGTTGATGGAGTTTGAGAACTTGGGGCCGGTGGAGGCAACGGAGAGGTTAAATTGACATCGACACGACAAAGAGGACAACTCGAATGAGATTTCAACCATGTATCAATACAAGGAAGGTGAAAAGCATGAATACACTTTGGCAATAGCCTAAGGGACTCATTTTCTTGAAATTCACTCAAACAAACTGCACATTCAGTCCCTTCAATTAGGCCATCACCTTTCTTGTACTTACAAACTGTGATTGTCTTGATAACTGCCTCATCCAATCCAGTCGAGGCAACGGCCCACTGGTCACGAGTCGTCCATCAAGATTCTCTTCGGGTTCTATACTCGTGTTCAGATCATTTCTTCTCCTGCAATACCGTTTTACTATCGTATAGTAGCTTACTAGAAGGAAAGCAATTGCCAGGATGACTATGATGGCTATGATGAGGGGGGAGAAAGGGGTACCGGAATCATCATCTTCCGTAGGAGGAGGGAAGTTTAAGTAACACCATTGTGGACAATATATACTGCAAATCCCTTGTGAACACCCCTTAGCACTATCATAAGGAGGCCAAAGATTTTGATTCCCAACAGAACCCATGTCCAAAATCTGTATTCTCAGTAAAATTTGCAAAAAACCATGTATGACCAGTACCTCTCCATAGTAATATTGCAAGAAGAATTGTCTTTGTGGCCGAGTTTTAAATGATCTGATTGGTTGGATTCGTCTAGAGAATGAGGTTAGAGGCAACTTGAGGTCCAAAGAGACTAACGATGAGTTGATCTTGACTTTAGAATTGGTAGACCTTGTGGTCAGCGAGCCTTTAGACGGATGAGATTTCTTCTTATTGATGGCGGAGAAGCTCCCTTGCCCCTCTAAGGCACTAGGGAGAGAGCTAGTCGAGGAAGAAGAGGGAAGAGATTGATGAAGTTTTGTGGTGGGTGAGGGGGAGGCTAAAGGGAGCTTAGATGTTAAGTGAAGTAAAGTTTTGGTAGTTGATAAGTCCTTTACCTTTTCCAAAAACAATATGGCCCTCATCTTCTTTTTCTTTATTTTTCTTGGCCATACCATTTTTTTTTCTTTTTCAATCTTCACTGCATATGATAGTTTGTTGACCAAATAGATAGTTGTTGGTTGAAAGAATATGATCAAATTAATTATAAAATAATTACTTCATGAATTTAAAGTTTAGGAGTGTACCAAAAAAACTATAGAAAATGACACTACAAAAAGGAAATTTCACTTACTTAAAAGCTAACAATTATTTAAGTAAATTATAATTTACTTAGATCCCCAAGTACATGGCACAAAAACTCATAATTAAGTCAACTTTTTTTTTTTCTTTTAAATAAAGGGATTTTCTTTATTATATTAAGCAGTTAAGAAAATAATTGAGTCCAATTTATTTTTAAATTTCTCTGTTCATTATAGTCCCAATCTGTTACACCTTCCAAAGAGTTTAGAACATCAGTGCATTAAAAGAAATCAAACTTATAGTGTACAAAAGGGGGACTAATACTATAATAATAAGCTGAAGAACCCTTAAAAGTTAATAGAACCCCACATGTAGTAGAAAATAGAAATGGTTACCTTTTATTATTCTATGCTTGGATTTATTAGGCTGTAACTTTTTGTATTGTTAATAGCTAATATGAGGTTTAGGTACAGATAATTAAGGAGAAAAAACTGATTCTCTTCTTTAATCATTATCTCCTGCGCAATCAAAGACAGAAGAAAGGTAATCAAGAAGACCGGATATCGAAATTCCAGATCCCGGCTTTCCTTCACCAATCAATCATAACAAGAAATAAGAATTTACAAAGAAAATCAAAATTGCACCATAAAGTCTAGCAAATTCCGACTACTAAGATTTTGGACATTTTTTAAGCCGACTGTCAACTTATTGCAACACTTGAGTAAATTCATAAATGAACCAAGTAGTGTGGCGAAAAAAAAAATTCATATACTTTTGGACCTAAATTAATTAAGAAAACGACTAAGTATTAGCAAAATCTGAATAATGCTTTCAAACTCGACAGGATTCACACTCGAGCCAGTTTCTAAGTGCGCAAATGCATAAACGTATCCTACGGAAGTAAAGACTTGGACTTTACCAATACGAAGCCATAAAAACTCATTCATGTAGTTCCAAAACGAAAATGAAAAAGTTACTACTTTGTGTGGTGATCTGTTGATCTTTCAAAAATTTCATAAAATGGACAAACTCTTGTCTCGTGTAAAGTTGCAAGAGTATGATTAACCTTTGAATTTGAAATCACTGCTTCTACCTTAATAGGGCGGTGTTCTGACCAATTGAACTACAATCCTAGGGAAATATGAGATCCAGCAGAAAATTTTAGGAAGTTGAATCGGCTACAAAATAATTAATCCAAATCGATTAATACTTATATATTGTGGGGGATCAAAGAAGAAGTATAAATCTACACAGGCTTATTGCAGATAAAGAACCTGTTGGAAAATACTTAACCTAATGAAATTTGTGTGTAATCGGTCAAAAATGTGATCCTGTACAACCAAATTGTTGCAACAAAACATGAAAACGAAAAAGCTATAAATTCACTACATATTTGGGTACAAAACAAAACTATATGTAGCTATAAAAATATAGCCTTTTTTTATTTTTCAACAAAGAATGAAGAATAGCTACAAAGGACTGAGTCTGCAATGAACAATACCGATCATGCTTTTACCTTCCTCTTTTCATCCAATGCCTGCTTGAAGTGTAAACAACATAATATGAAATCGCAGCCAACAATAGAAATTACACCAAAAAGATGTCTCTAATGCTTAAAACATATTCCAGATGACGAAAATAGAAATTTACTAATTTTGGGAGTGTATAACGCTTGCTCTTTTCTGTAGACAATGAAGCAACAATAAAAAACTTAAAGCGCTCATCATATATGTAGTTTCCTTTGTTGAATCTTACTACTTCCCGTTGAACGGGACTATCAATTTAATTTATAAACTCCACATCAAAGAATAGAAAAAAGGACTGGTTTTGTAAATTTTAAGCATGGATAAATTCTTTTTAGTGGCAGAAAAAATGAAGAACAGTAATGCTATTTAGCACAACTGGTGTCACACCAATTTAGATGACAAAGCGACATTAAATGTAAGACAAAACTAAAAGAGACACATAATTCTATCTTTAATTGAACCTATCACACAGTGCCATCTAGATTTATGTTATAGCACCAGTAATGTAGAAAGAACATGATCATAAAGTTAGTTTTCAGTGCTTCACAGAAGCATATGCCATACTATAATAACATGCAGAAGAGAGTACCTTGCTCTGGAAGATTCTCAACGTCAGCACGATCGTCTCTCTCATTCTACAAGGAAATGAAACAGCATCTTTTGAGAAATCATTAATTCATGCAAGAAAGTAAAACATATGAACTAATTATTTTGCTTACCAACTAGTACATTGACCAAATACAAACTAATTATGAAGAAAATGACCAGACCGAGAGTTGGAAAATGTCAAAAACAATTTAAAAACATATATGTCATAAGAGTCACAATGATGCATTTGGTATCAAATCACAGCTAGTTTGTCCAAACTGATAAAGTATTTGTGCTAAGATTCTTTTCGTAAACAGATTACTCCATAAAAAGGTCTAAACATAAAGAAAAGGGGGGAAAGAACAGTCTAATGTGAAGAAATTCCTGCCATTAATTCCTGCAAAATATTTTTAAACTACGCATACAAAAAATTATCTCTACTATTTTTGGTGCTGTAGGATGACATCTTTTTAAGCAGGGGCGAAATCTAATTTGAGTTTTCATTTGTCATGCTGCCTTTGTATCATTTAGAACACGAATGTAATTCAAATTTTCTAAGCTTAATTCGAAGGAGATTTAGAGTTTCAATTTTGCTATCAGTACAGAAACAACCTAAGTACGCAAAACAAGTATAGTTGCCTTAAAAGGAAAAAGAAAATCATGATCCAGGTAATGAGATAAAAATTTAAGAAGTGAAAATGGTGTACTACCGAATATCCTTATTTGTGCTGAATGGATATGACGAGCCATTTGAACAGGTTAAAACAAACTGTGCTGAATGGCCACCAGGTATTTTGATCTGCAAATGTAAGAATGAAGTATTACAACAAGAGGTGTCCAATATATTCTCTTACAGTTTGTAATCCAGAAATTACAAATTCTCCTGTCGAGTTATATACATAAAAGCTAACTTCTATTTATCCGAGACACATCATAAGCAATACATGAATTCTAATCAGTTGGTAAATTACGTGGCTCAAAGTCATAGAAAGCAAGAACTTACCAAAACGTCTTTAGAATATTTCTCTGCAATTAACACAGCTTGAGTTTTCTCAACCTTAACCTGAAAGCTCGAGCGCCATAAAATTACAGTTGTCGGCTCCCAGTTCTCTGAAGAATCTAACTGTTGAATCTTCAAGTAAGAAGCTGATCAATTATATATTAACAAAACGGCTTTCCAAAAATATATATATTAAAAGAACATAGCAGAAAATTTTGAAACGTCATTAGTTACCAATCAAATATACATTTATAAACACAAGTCCCATTCCATAGGATATAAATAAGCAGTGTCCTGAAATCATTAACAAGGACCTTAGAATGTCTACTATACCATTTTCTCAACCTAGAATATTAATGTGCTATCAGAAACGAGTCTCTAAGTAGTTCTACATTTCAGGGAATTTGGACAGAAGTTTAATAAATCAAATACATAAAAGTATCCTCCGAAGAATTTAATTGATATAAACAATTAATTATGACACAACTGTTAAATTCTAGCAATAAAACATTATTTCTGTCATCACATTTGTCCTTTCTGCTGAAATCAAATTTAAAATCTTATATTGAGCTCTGATTAAGAGAAGTGATGAAACTTGGTTTGCCTCATCATTCTTGTATGTGGCTTTGGCCCCAACATAAATTGGAAGGAGGGTGACAAAGGAATGAATGTGCAGTGACAGTGGCAAAGATTACAAGAAAAATTTCTCCAGAATAAAGAGAAAATGGAGAGAGCCAGTGTGTGCTTGAGTAAAACCTACCAGTGTTTCATTTGCTTTAAGAACTCAATGTGTGCTTGAGAAAAACCTACCAGTGTTTGGACACTGAACGTTGCCTGGCCTTTGGAAAGATAAGTATCAATCTCCTCTTGCATCTCTTCATCTGGATATAGCAAACCACTCATCAGATAACATTCCTTTCGACAGGCAACTGTTACATAATATTTTCATAAAAAGAATATGCAAAAACCTAATTGGGATAAGACCCAATATTTGCAGTCATCATTGCTTTTCCTATTTTTTCTCATTTAGGTTAGGGAAAGGGACTGGAAAATGGTATTTATGTTGGGTTTCCATATTTAAAGGTTAAGCTCTATGCACAACTGTTAAATAATTGCATTGTTGACTTGAAACTGGTTGTGGAACACAGAAGAAAAGGTTAAGCCCTTGTTTGGTGGGGATCAAATTTTTAGTAAATTTTCATATAACTTGACGAAATGTGTGATTGAAAAGTTGTAGGTCCCATGAAATATACAGTTAAAATTAATTATTGATTTTTACTTAAATTAACATCTAGATTTTAATTCCTGCCAAATAGGAGCTAATATCAAAGGCATGTTTGATACACAATATACGACTAGACATAATATTATAACAAACAATATTTTAGCTTATATTTATTTCCTATAGTACTATATAATCCGTCTTACAAAACATGCCATAATATTACCAAAGAATTATATTCTTTCAACAATTTCAAATAGAAATTATATTTATATGATTTCTAACACTATCAAAGTAGTAGATTGACAAGAATCCTATTGGAAATTGATTGGGGTCTAACAAGCTAGCAAATGATAAAGAACGAGCATGGTTATGCATTGACCCATGCAAAGATGTACCTTTTATGTCATAACATGAACAAATACAGATTTTTTCTCCATTTACAAGTGAACGTGGTCACTTGTATACAATTGATATCTATGAAATTATTTCCTGGAAATATTGTGATTTGTATCAATATAAGAACAAAGTCCAATATCTTATGTAGACTACTACTAAATAAATAAAAAAAATTTGAAGATGAGGTTGTTAGCTCTGTATTTGAGATTTGTTTGTTCAGTAAAACAATGAGTTATTAACAAATCAACCTTACTCAAACATATTATGCAAACACAGACGCAAGAAGTGTTTCCTTTGTGAACGTTTTGCTGCATAGTGGTTTGTTTCATCTATAAATGCCTTCCAAATAATGTAGTGCCTTAAATTTCACTCTCCAAGGGATCCTTCTGATACATTCTACAATCACATACATTATCAAGATTTCAAACGTAAAGTGAAAATACCAGGCATAAACGAGCCATATACACCAGGAAAAAGGTTATATGCTCAAGCTATGCTCCTAAATATGATTAAGAAATTTTACTACAAACTTCCCAAAGCAGTCAAAAAATTGTAACAGTAAGTCTATTGTACAAAAATATGAAATGACAGCACTTAAATGGGAATATCGTCTTTCAATGCAATAGAACTTACCACATGTTATCTTGTTGTGATCATTGGCAAAAATTCTGACAATTTCACCCTGAAAATGACAATTCAGTGTACGACTAAGAAGTTTAGCATTCTTATACTGTGTAGAGTGAATGGTGCAACAATTAGAAACTATTTAAGAAGAGTATAGAAGATATAGAAATATAGAATTTATCTTAAACCAATAAATATTGAAGTTTCCTTGAATGAGAAGTATTTCCTTATAATAAAAACACGAATTTACTAATTAAAGACCTACCAAGCAAAGAATGTTAAATATTCCTAGAAAAGAAGGGAGGACGCAGGAGCCAACACAACCTTCCTACCAGACATGAATCCTACCCCAACCCACATCCCCTTGGACGAGTTATAGTTAAGATGTATAATTAATATTTTTCTATGTCATCAGTATAGTTCACTTGTTACTTCTATTCAAGCATCCATCAGAAAATAATGCTTAATAGGAAACAATAGTAAACTAATTGGGGTAGTCTATATTGAATCCTTTTAGTCACTCCATATGATCCATCTTTACATTTATGGAAAAATCAAATATAATCATATCCTTTACCAAAATAAGGGACGAAAGGATTAAATTCTTGCAAATTAATGAGTTATTATCAATAATCAGATCCATCCTTTTAGTGCAACTTCAATACAAGGGTAAGCTTAGATGAGCTAATGCATTAATCAATGTTGAATATTTATGGAAATTTTACTGAATAAATCATACAAAACTCAGCCTCATTGGATATTAGATCATATTTCATCTTCAGGAATTGTCAAGGCATTCAACAGCATTATTCCTGTAATGTACATAATATAGGTTCATATACCTGTCGTCCTTGTTCATCCATTGGGATGCATTCAACGGCTATAAGTTTGTCCACATCATCAGCTGTTACTACATAATCCGGATTAGTGGCCCCTGATACAAACACAAAAATAGAGGTAAGAGAGATTTTTTAATGCCAATTATATATATAAAAACAAGTTTCAATATGTCTTCCATTAAAAATAATTTAAACAAAAGTATCGTCATTGAAGATCCATCACAAAAAATGAGAAGACATTAATATACTTACCCTCGATGTACTGTCTAGTTCCATCTGGATAATGGCGAACCCACTAATAAGAAGAGAAAAAATTGGTGACCAAGAAATTTCATTTATCAGTATTAGTAGCTTGAAATATAAATCCATAACATATAAGTAAATTGATCATACCTGGAACATACAAAGAGAAGTTCCACGTACAGGATATCCACAGCCTAGGAGTTTGCCTCCTGGTTTAGCTTCCCCAATTATTTGAAAGTCATCTATTCCAGGGCCCTCTTCTGAAGGAAGATCTTTTATTATAGGTTGCAAAAAAAGAAGATACAGAGACCTGTCAAAGGATATGTGGTATATTACCTCCAGAACCAAAGGAAGCAACTCCATCACCCATCGTTGGTTGATGGAAAGATTGTTCATTGTTCCATTGCTCAGATCCTCTCTGCAGTCCATTCCTGTCAAGAAAATTATCAACATTATGCCCTGCAAAACTTCTGCAATTTTAATCAGTCAGCACTCAGCATGAAGAGGAACTTTCTCAAGTAACAAAGTAACAATTGAAGCAGAATTCGGAGTTCTTAGAAAATGTAAATTGGGGGGGGGGGGGGGGGGGGGGGGGGGAGTTATCCTACCACGTTATGAGCTGTTTCGTTAGGATAGCATCAATCAAGAATTAGGATATTGGTATGTTAGTCTCTCCTAGCTTCCAGTGTAGTTGTGCCAATTAAAATAAACTAGATTATAGAATCATATTATTAAACTTATTGTATTTTACAGAAAGGACGAAGTCGTTAGTCATAAGGTAGATGAAATCCCTGCATTTCTCCAACTGCAGCTTAGTCTATAGTTTTGCTTCAAGGCCCCCACATAATAGCATTAATTATAAGCTTATTTGGCATAGATGAATAATCACATTAGTAAATACATTGGAAACTGGAATCAATAATTTAGAGGAACAGAAAGAACTCAAAAGCACTAATTGTGCATGACAAGAACCTATATTTCTAAAAGACAATTAATGTAAACTGCATATTCGAAGAATGAGAAGTTTCTACTTTACCACACACCCAATACCTAGGGAAATTACAGAAAAAATAAAAAGCAAATAGAAGATCAGTTGTAGATTTATGTGGATCCTATTCTGGCAACATTAATAAACAAAAGGGAATGCTTAATTAAAATATTCAAAGAATTTATGCTTCTCATCAAGTTAGAAGTACAGATGGCCTCCACAAATATAAATAAATACCACAGGCATGCAAACTTTACCACTCTCTTTCAATAGTATACAAGAGTCTTACATAGCTGAAAACATGAATTGTGGAACATAAAATGGGCAGAGCAACATAAGGTTCAGTTGGAATAAATCAATTATTACAATTCTAATTTGATTTAAAAATGATAATTTAAGGTTTACAATGATAAGATTTAGGCATCCAAAATCTTGGTGGCTGCACTGGGGAAAACTAATAATGGAAAAAGATATGCTGACTTATTTTATTCATGTGTTTATTCAAATTGTACGGTCAATCTAGTCCAAAGATTAAGGAGGTCGTTTAGATATTAAACTTTGTAAATATTACAAGTGGGAATTGTTCATCAAAGTTCTTGTATTGAAACTCATCAACAAAATGGGGCGGCGGAGAGGAAAAATAAACACCTTTTAAAAGACACCTATTGCTCTCCTAACCAACTTCTATCCTCATGTTCATGTGTCCGATATTTCCCCAATAATATTTGGTTGTAAAGCCATTGTTCATGTTTATAGTAATCATAGGTCTAAGTTTGATCCCCATGTCATAAAAAAAAGGTTACAAATGTTATTCACCCATACTTAAGAAAACCTTTGTTACTATGGATTAACATTCTTTGAAACCGAGTCATTCTACCCCACTTCACTTCAGGGGGAGTCACAAGATGAAGTTCTGTGGGACAATACAACATATTCGAGAATTCCAGTTGACGTTCAAAATATATCTGATCCTCTGCCGAAAGCTGCCTCTCTGCTACCAGAATTCATTGAGCCAATTTTAACTGAAACATATCCAAATGTTGAAGCTAATGTATAAATACATCCAGATGTTGAAGCTACTGCAGAGCCTCATCAAATTCGTGTCTACACAAGAAGAGGAAATCAAAACATAGAGGCCGAATCCACCTTACATGGTCAAAAATCTGAACTTGAGAAAAATCCTCAAAGCCAAGGTAATTCTGAAATTCCGAAACATATTGATTCTAATCAATTGCCTATAGCCTTAAGAAATGGAATTTGGACATGTACTCAACATCCTATTTCCAACATGGTATCTTACTCTCGGTTGTCACCTGTACACAGAAACTATGTATTTAATCCAAGTGCAGAAAAAATACCAAAGAACATTCAGGAGGCCATAATCAATCTGAGATGGAAAGAAGCTGTAATGGAAGGAATGAAAGCTTTAGAGCCAAACAAGACATGGGAAATAGTGCAATTACCAGAAGGGAAAACAACAGTTGGGTGCAAATGGATATTTACTATCAAGAATAATGCTGATGGCACAATAAGCAAGTATAAAGCAAGACTTGTGGCAAAGGGTTTCACACAGACTTATGGAGTGGACTACTTAGAAACATTTGCCCCCGTTGCAAAGTTAAACACCATTAGAGTTCTTCTTTCCTTGGCAGTAAACATGGACTGGCCCCTTGAGCTAATAGATGTAAAGAATGCTTTTTTAAATGGTGAAATCTAAGAAAAAGTATTTATGAATATTCCTCCAGGATTTGAAGATGTAGTTAACAAGAGCAAGGTTTGCAAGCTAAGGAAGTTCATATATGGACTTAAGCAATCCCCAAGAGCCTGATTTGGTAGATGGGGGCTGCTTCACGTACAGGCCCGTATGTGAAGCCCCCCCATTGGGGGCGCGCCTGCCGTGTGCAGGCACCACCCCCCCCCCCCCCCCCCCAAATAGGGGGCGCCACGTACAAGGCCTGTACGTGCATATTAACCCTTGGTAGATTCACAAGATATGTACGGAGTTTTGGTTATTCTCAGGGAAACACTGAACATACTATGTTCCTCAAGTTTAATTGCAATGGGCAGATTACTATTCTTATAGTATATGTGAATGACATCATTATAACTGGTAATGATGAAGAAGAGAGAAAGAAGCTGAAAGCAAAGTTAGCACAAAAGTTTGAAATAAAAGACTTAGGGTAAGTTACGATATTTCTTAGGAATGGAAATTGCAAGGACAAATAATGAATTATCTGTATCACAATGCAAGTATATTCTTGATCTACTGGAAGAAACTGGCATGTTAGAATAGATACACCATCCTAATAAAAAACTGGGACTAAAAGAAGGAAGTACTCCTACGGATAAAGGGAGATACCAAAGGCTTGTTGGAAAGTCAATCTACCTCTCACACATTTGACCTGACATAACATTTGCAAGTCTAGTAAGTCAATTCATGCATACTCCAAGTGAAGAACATCTTGAAGCTGTTTACAGAATCTTTAAGTATTTAAAAGGAGCACCAGGAAAAAGACTATTATTCAGAAAGCATAATGAAAAAAGTATTGAGTGTACACAAATGCAGATTGGGTAGGTTCTATTGATGATAGGAGGTCTGCTTCAGGGTATTGTACATATATATGGGAAAATCTTATGACATGGAGAAGTAAAAAACAATCTGTAGTTGCTCGTAGTAGTGCAGAAGCAGAGTTCAGATCATTGGCTATTGGCATATGTGAGTTATTATGGTTGAAGAGAGTTCTAGAAGAATTAAGAGCAACTATGATGCATCCTGCCAAGCTATATTCTGATAACAAGGCTGCTTTGAGTATTGCTCACAACCCTGTACACCATGATAGGACAAAGCACTTGGAAATAGATTGTCATTTTATAAAAGAAAAGATAGAAGATGGAATTATATTTATGAGTTATGTTTCAACCCTTCAACAAGTGGGAGATATTCTTACAAAGGGAATAGCTAAACATCAGTTCCATCGACTCACAAGTAAACTAGGCATGGAAGACATCTTCGCATCTGCTTGAGGGAGAGTGTGGAAAAAGATATGCTTATTTATTTTATTCACGTCTTTATTCAAATGGCACAGTCAATCTAGTCCAAAGATTAAGGAGGTAGTTTAAATATTGAACTCTGTAAATATCACAACAGTACTGTATTTGATTTTTATTGTTGTATAGATTGTTAGATCCTATTATTTAGGCTAAGATATCTATCACAAGATATCTAGTTATTGTATTTATTTGTAGCTCTCGATTAATGAAAGAAGTATCTGAGAATCAAATTATTCCAGCAAGATCTCTGTTTACTTTACTAATCTCTCTAGCCAGCCATCAGTGAAGCAGAAAACTAGGCAGGCCCAAGTAATAACACAACTTAACATAAATGAAGGAAAGCATATTGGTAACAACACAAGACTTAGACCTGAAGACCCACACCTGAACCATTAATAAGTTACTGATTAAATGACTTAGAATTGGTGATACAGGGTCTTATACATTGAGAAATTCTGAATCTCCGAATGGAAACCAAATGATAATAGAAGTTAATGCATAAAAAGCAATTTCAGAAACTCAAGGACATGTACAATGTAGTGATCCAATTAATGAGAAATAAGGTAAATGAGAAGAGACAAAGTAAGAATGGTACATTGTAATATTAAAAAAAGCATGAAACTTTACATCTCATAATTATGTACAATCTGTATAAACTAAAGATAAAGATCATGGATAAACTAAAGATAATAATCATGGATAAATAACACCACAAAAAAAAAAAATGAAAAACCATTTCAAGAAAGACAAATCCAGTACTACACAAAATGATTTTCGAGGGATCAAAATCGTGTGATTCAAAAACTCTTACATTTGTTTGCAGTATATATGGGGAATATGTGAAAGGTCTTTAGGTATTAAGGCTAGATCATTGCCATACAATTGAATTGATAAGCAGATGAAACTATTCTTAGTAATAAATGTGTTAAAGTTAAACCATCATTAAAAAACTAAAAAGTTCAGCCAACCTATCAGTGTCAGGCATTGTCATTCGCGTAGTATCGCTGCCTTGGACATATCTTGGCACATTATAGGCAGCTTCCAAATGTTGGCCCTCAATATACTGGTTATAGTCTGAAAAACCATGAACACCCTGAAAACAGCAGAAAAAATGTTAAATGGATTTTTTCTTTAAAAAGAGGAGAGTATAATGAATTTAAAGACGCAATTTAGCTTGAGGCAATCAAAGTAGACAGTACCACAGAACTTCTTGGGAGTTGATCATTCATGAAAGTTGTAGTAGGAATTTCTTTGTCGAAAACATTTCTATCATCATTTCCAATCATGAAATTTAACTCTTGCAGTCTGGCCTGCATTGTGATTTTTCCTTATTAGTTCCATTAACAGACTGCTCACAAGTATAATACCAGAGAATGAAGGGTAACTAAAAAATGATACATTTTGAGAATTATGTTCTTTCACATGATCTGGTTTAGATAAATTTGATTTCCCTAAAGTCACAAAATTATATTCAGTAGTCCACAGTATAAGCTAGCATTAAGTTCAGCCACCACATGTGATGCTCGAACTTTTCAAAATGGCCAGTGTACCCGTGTCAACCCGACACAACACAGTACGGGTACTCCATCCCGACATGGCAATTATACAAAGGTTTATATCTTCCAACTGTTACACAATTTTCATGATTTTAGTCAAATGAAACATTATTTTCATTGCTACTAATGTTTTTAGATTAATCAAGTTGACAACATATCAACAGTGATGATAGGTTAATAAGGTTGAAAAAAAAGTCATATTAACGAAATTTAGACTCTTTTTACCCGTGTCTCCGTATCCTACATTTTAGAAAATAAAACATCCAATACTTGGATACACACATGTACCCGAGTTCAAACATCATAAATCATCAAAAAAGGTAGAACTACAAAATATCTCCTTTTAAATGGGAAAACTTATATCTCCTCTTAAACGGGAAAAGCAAAGAATGGTTCTCAATATTTGCCTATACAGAAGTCATCTGGCATTTGATGGAAGAAAACACTTCTTTGACAGAGAACTCTATAGTTTTTAAGTGCAATTGTTTAGTTTCAAACGTTTTTCACTGGAATAGCTTTATCATAGTGGATATATTCACTATTTTAATATATTTTTCATTTACAAACCATTATAAAGCAGTATAAACAATAACACATGAAAGAAATAATAATTTGGAGGTCATATCTATTTTTATTTTTCTTAATTAAATGTAACTTCCACGGTCTACAACCAAAAATAAAACAACAGAGACCGCGATATCATCAAAGAGTATCTTATATAAAAAGTAAACAAATATACTCACTCAAAGTATTTTAAAAGGTGTGACAAGATTTTATTGGCTAAATACAAGGAAGTTTAATAAAACACTGTGTTTCTCGGAAGCAACAAAAAGAACTCAGTGACAATACACATTTTTTTACTGAAAATGTAAATCATGTGACTATATCATTTAATTATCAGCTTATAGGACGATAATAAATAATAATAATAATAATAATAATAATAATAATAATAATAAGTTAATGGAGCAGTAGTATACCGTGAATATAATTGTTTCGAAAAAGTAAATGCTCATTACAGGAAATTAGAAGAGAATCAGGTAGTGATTACATGGATTTGAATGGGAGACACAAATACTACATTAGTATAATAAGCTTTTACAGGATAAATTAGTCCTGAAAAGTAATAGATCATTATCGACTATGACTATTGACTAACAAGCTTAAACAAAATAACTTAGAGGGATGATAGTTCAGCAATGTCAACCCAAATGTAACCACACAAATATCAAAATTTACTCGACTGCAAATAGTCAGCAGAAGGTAGGCCTGGGCACGGTTCGATTCGGTTCTAAAGACCGAACCGAATAGAATCGAAAATTTTCGGGTATTTAGCAAACGGAACCGTCAGGTCCAAAAATAATTATGGAACCATTCGGGTTCAGTTCCATTCGGTTCGGTTCTATTCGGTTCTGTACTATAATGAAATTTTTTAACATTTATAGCAGCACTACATAAATACAACTACTGAGAGTCTGATACGTTCAATCTTAGTTTTTACAAATTAACATTATACAATTTAATAACATATAAATAACAAGTTGTCCAATAAAATTAATTTACCAATGTATACAAATACCAAAAAGTAGGTAGTAATACTAAAATATTGGTGATCCATATCAATAATTCATTTGCTTCAAACTTTCAAGTCTACATAAAAAAATAAAATATAAATTAGAAGTCATAGAGATAAAATATTTTAAAGTATTGTTAATACTTACCAACTATTTGATTTAACCATCAATTGTTTGACTTACAATACTAACTAGTAACTAATACTAAGAAATTCTACAAGAAAAAATTGGATTGAGCCAGAAAAGTTAGGCTTGGACTTGGGAGTTGAAGCATTAATCACCTAATTAGTTAATTTGTTAATTTGTTTAAAAAAAAATTGAAGTAATTTTATTTATCCCATATTTAAAATTTAAAAAGATTCGGTTCTTAGTTTAGAACCGAGACCCGAATCGAACCCGTCGGTTCTCGATTCAGATACCCGTTCGGATCTTTAACTTATGAAGAACCGCTCGGTTAGGTTCGATTCGGTTCGGGAGACATGTCCAGCCCTAGCAGAAAGCTCTCTTATGAAACAAATAAATTGGTACTATCTAATAAACAATTTAACAGGTGTTTATAGATGTGTGTAATAATCATAACTAATTTTGAGTGAAGAGATTATGCTTCATTGTCATTAAAAGTGCAGACATAAGTCCATTCGCGATATTCCAAATATAATCAATCAAAGTATCACATGGAATATTTAAAGCAAGACAAACAAAAAAGAGCTAACTGGTAGTAAACATTTTTGTCATATGCCGGGTCTTTGAAACTTGCCCACGAGGCCTAACTCCAATGGTGAAAGCTGAGGCATCAAGACTACAAGTTCTTGGATTCAAGTCTAACCAACAGCATAAGCAGTCAGTTCTTTCTTTCGATTATTGGGATTTGATTATCAATATAGTTTTTCTAATTAATGTGTAACATGATAGTGGCGAGTTATACTCCAATTGCTTCACTAAAAGCAGATATATGATACTTAAACCCGTTACTTGCCCAAGCAGCTCACAGTTGGCAACATGCAATAATAAATCCACTTAAAGAAGACCAGGATACAGGAAGTCTGGGGGTACCAATCACATTTAGAGAGAAGCAATTAAAGGTGCAACAAACCTCTCTATTTTTGCAATATTAAAATATATATATATATATATATATATATATATATATGTAAGCACTAACCCATGGCAGAGATTGTCGAAAATAATTAATCTGAAGTCAATGCCTCCCAGTGCATGTTTATTTGTACCTGAGATGCTATAGCATATTATCTGAACACACTGCATATATACGAACTGAATTGCAAATTTACTCAATGGGTGTTTAATACCATGCAAACTATTCATCCATTCAAGTCAACAGTGTGCAGCAAACTACTTGCGCAAAGAGGTTCATTTTCTGAACACACTCATATATTGACATATACAAATAGAACTGCAAAGCTACTCAATGGGTGTTTAATAGCATACAAACTATTCATTCATTCAAGTCAACGTTGTGCGGTAAACTACTAGGGCAAAGAAGGTTAGAACTAAACATCCTTCGTGCCATTAAATACAATAAAATTCATAATAACAAGGAGCTCTCAAAAGCAACAAATGATGATCTTACATGTGAAGTTCTTATCTTCAACTGCAATTGTTCATGTAAGTTCTGCAAAAATTAGAAGAACTCAAAGCGCGAAAAAAATAATAATAATAATAAAAATAAAAAAATAAAAACCAAACTGAGTGTGCAAGCCTTGTTAAAAATGTCTATAATTAGTGACTATCATAAAATTAAGAAGAAAATTTCATGAATTTGGATGGATCATTGTCATCTTATGAAGCAAAACCAAAGCTAATATATATTGAAAATTTGTAATCATACCGTAGCAGTACTTGCTTTGTGCCACATCAAAATCCATGAAAACATATTCAGATTTGTTTTATCGCCCATGAACCCAGTTACAGTTCTCCCAGAGTAAAAACTTTTCTGGTACAGAAATTATTTTTGTTCGAAGAAAATGATGGCTTGCAGGCCCAAGATAAAGAAATTCTCTAGCACCCACTTGGGGTAGACCATATTTAATGGCGCAAAAAGAAAGAGAAATATGGCTTGCAGGTTTATCTCATGCAATAGATGCGAGGCTGTTGATCTAATGAAGCTAAAGGGTTGTAGCATCACAAGTATATTACTCTATGCTGTAAAATCCACACCTTTATGCTGTTGGTGAGGGCAGAAGCATTTGTAACATGAGGCAAAAAACCATACTCGCCCAATAGCCCAAGCATAGATGACATAAAAATATGTTTCTCATCCTCTGCGACCTGAATCACATTAAATATTGAGGATACAAATCCAAAGAGCAAGGAAGAGAAAAAGAGAACGAGAAGTGAAGGACAAAGTATTGATGATAGAAAGTGCACTCTATGACATGAACATATTTCAAGAAGTTAGATTGAGAGAAAAATTCTACACAGTTCCTTAAATTGGCAGAGAAAAAGTCACTTAAACTAAAATTTAGGCAAGGATTGGATGATGATTACATAACTACAGTAAAAAGTTTATTGTTACAGTATTGAACACAGCATATTCATATGACTCGAAAGAAGCGAGTGAGGTATTTCAGATACATTAACGGGGATTGCAGTCAGATTCAAAGATGCAATAATATTTCAAACAAAGTTGATCATTTCGAATTTGCTAAACATGAGACAGCAGGCACATAAGTACTGTTGACACTTTCATCTTAGAACTTCAAATAACATGCAAAACCACTTTTCAGTTCATTCTAGCAGAAAGAAAAGATTCTCATTCTACATGTAAATATAAATTTCAGAAATAATTGGAGAAAAAAGAGGTCCTCGAAAGAAACCAACATAAAATTTTGACTGTACTGGAAAAGTCAATTTTGCTTTATTTTAAGCAGTTTGAACGAAAAGTATGTCTAATTTACTGAAGACTAATGCTATGTAGCACTGAACCAAGAGGGGAGTGAGCCTTGCATCCTACAAGTACATGCCACATATACAAGTGCTAAGCAACAACAATGCTATATAGCATTACTCTTTACAAAAGGGCAAAAGACAACATATAGTACCAAAAAATTCAGATAAGCCAGAATCGGAGATCTAATCAAGCATTTACCTTTATTTCATTGAGCATGTTTAAATTTAATTCAAGATAACCTTTCCTGAGGGCCAACTCATTTGACGCAGAAGTTATAGCTTCATTTTGCTTCTCATCCAGTGCCTATCACATAAAAAATGAAAATATAGTGTGCGTTATTTCATGTAGCGAGGAAAAGAGAAAAATGTCAGTGATTAGTAATATAGGAATAAGGAACAAGGCCAGTAACAAATATATACAAACCATTCGTAACTCTGAAAATTTCCTCTCTAGGGCATATTTTTCATTCAACAGCTGTGATTCCTGACATCATAAATGACAAGCATAATATTCATGGAGGATATATTAAATCATGATAAATTTATATGGGTGTCTACAACTAAGATTTTGATAGATTTTAAAAGATTATAAATCTTCATGAATTTCGTAGATTTGAATAGATTTCCACAAATTCTATAAAAATCTCATCAAATATGGTGAAATTTCAAAATATTTGGTTATATGTATTTTTAAGCTTGAAATTCATCCAAATCTTTTAAAATCCCTTTTATTAATGAAATCTTTGTAAATCTACTAATTATTGAGGATACCTAAATTTTAAAGGGTTTCATTGAATTTCATTAAAATCTCAATTGAGGATACCTAAATTTTAATGGATTTCATCAAAATTTATTAAAATCTCAATTGAAGACATCTCAATTGAGGACACCCCTAAAAGCATATATCTTACCCTAATACTTGCAAGAGCAATTTGTTCTCGAAGATACTGGATTTCTTTCACTTGTGATTTAGCCTTCGAATAAAGTTCCTGGACGCGTACTAAATCAGGAAACATGAAGAAACGATATTTTCTCCATAACAAAACATAACATTTATGACATAAACCAAATAAGTACCAAATATATGTAGTAACTAAAGCTAAATACTAGTACCATCGTTTCTTGATCTTGAATGCGGTCTTTTCCCTTCACACTCTTTGATACTGAACTAGATTCAGTGTTGTGCCTTTGAACAAATGGAAATTGGCTTGATATTTAAGGAATAAATGTTCATGTAAATCACTTTCATAAAAGAAGGTTCGTGATTTACCTGCTAGCAAAGTCTGAGCTTTGCTGCTGAATCTCATTATCTTTGTGGCCATTCATTGTGATATTACCAGAAGACATTAGTTTTTATATTCAAAATCCTTTAGAAAACACAAATTCAGTGCATCCCAACAGTTAATAGCATCTCAACATCCTTACAAATCTTCCCCCATTCTGATAATCTGCAAGGATCCATTGAATCAAGAACCAGTTCAAAATCATTTAAGACAAAGAAGAATATAATACGTAAAACCAACGGCTAACAACTGTAACCTAGATGTAAACGAGATCATGATAGTAGCGTCAATTGAGCCTCGAAATATAAACCGACCCCACACCACCATGGAAGGAACACTTTATATACTAAATTTATGTCACTTCCAGTAAGGAAACCAATGAAGTTTCACCATCAAATTATGCAAAGCTAAGAAAAGCTAAGAAATTAGCGAAGTTGACTTTCCACAACTTGTATCTTTCCTCAACATTCAAAAAAAAAATATCAGCTTCTTAATAAAGGCATTCATATATGAGGTGAGGCAACCTTGGCTCAAATTATCTAGGTGTATTGCGACGAAAGACTGCACATTTAACATTATGCAATTGCATAACAATATACGTTCATATCCAGATAGAAACTAAATTCTTCTTGTTGAATAAACAGCATATCCTAGAAATCAGATTTGACTTATTTATAGGCCGTGCATTAGTTCACTAGATCATTATTCTTTTCTCGTTTTTTTTTTTTTTTTTTTTTTGGTGGGTGGTGGGGGGCTGACAGAATTCAATTTATGCTACAATTTATTCTAAACACCCAATATTGGGGGCAGTAAACCAGAAGTAGCATGAGAATGAGCCACCCCAAGTCTGGTTACAAAGCCTAATTGTCAGCCTATGGCAAGGAGACATTGCAATCAATTTTTTTTTTTTTTTTTTTTTTAAAGGCACTAAAGTTAGAAAGTCAAGTGATTCCAGGCATGAAGTTAACTAAAACAGAAAGCATATAAATGAGTACATTAAATTGCTAGTTTCAAGAAGCGATATAAGTTGTTCAAAGTAACTAGGCTAACAAGAAAATAGATTCAAATTGAAAGAGAACAAGGATTAAATACATAAATAATAATAACAATAACATAAACGAAACAAAATCAAGATTCACTAAAGATCTATGTAATACCACCAGCACCAACACGAAGTTAACAAATGAATCAAGAAAGAAACGAAAGGCAAATGAAGACGAATTGAATAAAATACAGATTATAAAATTATTCACAAACCTATAAAATTCGATCACCATAAATCCCACAACAATAAATTCGCAGAAACGTGCAAAATTCACTGAATTCCATAAATTCAAGAAAAGAAACTAAATTCAGACACAAAATTTATTCAAGAAAACTTTATATGGCAACTGGGTTTATTACCTTTGTGCTTTGATTGAATAAAAGCAGTGAGAAATTTAGACCCATCAAAATCAAGGAAAAAAACGGAGTCCTAAAAACAGTGAGGGGTGTTCGAGTTATTGCAATTCAGTTTCAGAAAAAGTCAAACGCCGGGTCAATGGAGTTATCTTCTTTTTCGCTGAAAGAAATACAAATATGTAAATGAATAAATGAATCAAGAAGTCAGAATGGTGTGTGAATACGAGACTTCAGAATATTTTAAATTTTTTTCGAGAATAGCAAGGTTTTGTTAGTCAGAACTCTGAAGAGTTAACATCAAATGAAATTTAAAAAAACAAAATAAAAAATCTTGAAGGGGTGGTTGTAGCATGTGGGAAGTATCCTATTTCTTTTTCTGTTACCTTTCTATTTTATATATGAAAGATTTTGTGGATTAAAAGTTTGAAAAAAAATTAGGTAAAGTCATTTAGTTCGCATGAATGACTCCCTATTTAACTATGCTCTTACATGAATACATGGGTTCTCACATGAATAAAAATCACCCCCTCATGTGTGTGTGGGATGTCATCCTCGCTGTCAACCGCGAGGTTCGTGTAATAAGGTTCAAAAAATTATTGTATGTTGATTTTGAGTAATGCATATGAACTTCTAGATATTTTTTAATATCTATTTATGTTACTTATCTACAAAAAGAAAACAATGAAGATAATATTGTAAAAAATAAGGGTCTGTTTTCTTTGCCGTTTTCTCTTTCCTATTTTCGAAAACGCGTTTTTAAAAACGAGCCTCAAATTTACAAAGAAAACCCAAAACGACATCGTTTTAGGTGTTTTCAGTTATAACTTGACCAAATTTTTCAAAACCTGTTTTCGTTGTTTTCAATTACATCACCCCCAACCACCACCATTGTCACCTGCAAAACACCACCAACCGCCCCTGCCCAACATCACCCCAACCACCACCATCGTCGGAACCACCAACCGTCACCACAACATCACCCCAATCAACACCACAATCTCCAGAACTACCACCACAAAAATCACCACTACACAACACCGTCATCACCATGTCGGAAGCACCACAAAATCAGCAAACTATGGTTGAAATTGGGCTTGACCCATGGTTGGGTTAGGTGCGCCAGAGGGAGAGGAAGGTCACCCATGTGGTCCGCGACCATAGGTTGAACGTTAGTCGCCAGAATCTGAATTCTTCGAACTGGGCAGAGATGGGTTGAACGGACGGCTTAACTCTTGTTTGGACTAAATTGAAACCTATTTCTGAGTAGCCTAGAGATGGGCAGTCGATCGGTGATGGTCCGCGATCACGACGGTGGCCAGAGGTTGGGATTCCGGCAGGTTACAGAAGAGGGGACGAAGAGAGAGAGAGAGAGAGAGAGAGTCGAGTGAGAGACAGTGAGGAGAGAAAGAACGAGTTTTGGATTTTTCCATTTTTTAAAACAATTTTTTAAAATTGCAAAAAAAACGCGTTTTCAACAATTTCAAAATGACACTCAAAACACAAAACTGAAATACGAAAAGAACACCATCTAAGTTGCCGAGATTGCAACGCGATACAATTAGCAAATAGTTTGTTCCAATTAGACAATTCTTTTTCTAGAAGGGGCTAGAGCCATGATAAATATTTTACTTCATTAATTAACCTTTTATAGCAATTTTTTTTTTTGGTCTCAAATCCTGCTACAAGTGGATTTTGAAGAGAACGAAAGTGAATTTTTGTTGTCTTATCTGTATATTTCTGTGTATACAAAGATAAGAGAAAGAAAATGAATGAAATACAAACGCATGCATAATTTATGTTAACTCGACCTACTAAATTGGGACTTTGAATTGATAGATTAAGACCTTGAACTAAATTTATTTCAACTTTCACCCAAAAAAAATAAAATGATATTTTTGTTTTAAAAGGATGATATAATCTAGTAATTAAGACAAACAAATACTAGATTCCCCTCCCCCAACAAAATAGAATGTCCCAAATCTAAAAACAAGATTTGACTGAAGTTTGATCATGCAATAAATTTCTATGTCTACAAATGTATAAAAACTAACAATTGGCCGTTGAGTTGGGTAAGTTATTTAATGCTAACAAAAAGGTGGTCCCAAATTATTGAGCAAATCTTGACTATGACTATTTTATATTCATGCTGCCTAATGGGCTCATATTTTGTGTACCCATAAAAGTATTTAAATTTTTTTTTTTAAAAAAAAAAAAGTGAAAAAATTTATTTTATTATTTAATTTTTATTATGGTTATTTAATTAGTCTTTTACTATTTATTATTATGTCCAGTACGAGTTTTATTTTGATTAAAAGTTTATTAAAATAACTTAGGGGTGTATTTAATTGAGTCTTTTAAAAATTTTGTTGAACTTTTTTTAAGTAATGATTTCAGTGAATTTCGTGTTTTTTTTTTTTATAGATTTTCATAAAATTAGTGGAAGTATTTTGTAAATTTCTATAGACTTTAATTTTAAAACTTTTGTAGACTTTTGTAGAATTCAAAAGATTTTTTAAAAAATTTCATTTGAAATAGAATTCACATGAATTCAGTGCAATAATATGAAATTCTCACATACGAGGTTGTGGTTCCCACAATTTTCCTTCTACTTCCTCTCCTCATATAATTAAAAATTATTTTAAAAAAATAAAAATTTAATACCTTAATTAAAAAAATAATAATCAAAATTATACATATATATGATAAAAAAAATAAATTTAATATTCAGTATTATTAATATAATATACTTTTAGAAATAAATAAAAATCAATATATTTACATTTAATTATAAAATTGTCATATAAAAATTTTATAATTTAATAAAAAAAAATTCAAAAAAAAAAATGAATGAAAAAAAGTTACAAGAATCCAATTTAATTTTTTTATATAGAAAATAGAAATAAAAATGAGAGAGAGAGAGAGAGAGAGAGAGAGAGAGAAATTTTAATCATTCCGCTAATGTTCATAGAAGGAAAAATGAAAGAAATATTGAAAAAATAATAATTTTTTTGTAAAAGTCTTCTAAAATCTCGTGATTAATGAGAGACAAATTTTGAGATTTTATATGAGTACTTTTGCTTAAAAGTTAGTAATCCAGAAACTTTTATAAAAATTTCTAGAATTCATTGAAATTTGAATACCTCAAAATTTATAGAGACTTTTAAAAAAATTTAATTTAATACACCGTAACTTTTAGATACTTTTTAAAATTTTATAAAAATCTCAATTGAATACACCATAATTTTTAGAGAGTCTAAAAAAGTTTACATTGAATACACGTTTGGTATTGATTTTTGGGGTAAAAATTGATTTTTGAATAGTGATATGATGAGAAATGTGTGGTTGAAAAATGAGGAAAAGTTATTGATGTGATGGAAAATATTATTTTATTGAAAAATGTGTGGTTGAAAATGAGAATTGATTGAAAATTGATTTTCAAAATCAATAGCAAACACCCTCCTAAACCTTTTTATTTAAATTCTAAAAAGTCATTAAAAGTCTCAATTGAATACGCACCCCTAAATTACTCATGTAACAAGTTTTAGGCTATTGACTTCAAAGTCAGTTGATTTTAGAATAACATGTTTTAATACCCATACAGATTTAATAATTTAATCCATCAAGGCAACGAAAAGAAATTTTCAAATAAAGTATTTTTTTTTATTTTTATGCCTTGATTAGTTTAATATCCCTTATTAAATACACATCCAAGTAAACCGACCTCTAACCTGAGTCTTTCGCATAATTTTATCCCAATGATCTTAGACAATCCATACATGATTTTTCACACATGGAATCTTAATTTATCTCAACATCTTCCTACAACAGTGAAATCTTCCAAATTATTCTAAATTTGGTCTAATAATGTAAAATTTAGTGATTCTGGGTTTAGCATATATTGTCTAATATTTCAATCTATCCAATTATGAAATCAACTCATTCCTACATAATGCTAATTTAATTCAAATACTCAATATATATCAAACTTCACTGAGAAAAATGAAAGTTAACCCAAACATGCAATCTATTCACCATTTATAAATTAATTCATAATTCAATATATTCTTCATTGTCAGTCAGACCAACTAACTTACATAAGCACACACAAAGATAATATTTTTGAAATTTTACAAATTTTTTAATTTTTGTTTTTTTTCCCTAATATTTAAAGCAATAAAACACATACAAAAACACACCAAAACAAAAGAAAAGCCATGTAAACAAGATAAAACTCATGTTTTCTACCCCAAACTTAAATTAGACATAGTTCCCAATATCTTAAATCATAATTCCATATATAAAGGGGTGAGAAAGAAAATGTAAAAAAAAAAATTCGCCTGATATAATCCAATGGCTAGTTTGTCCTATTGCACTCGTTGTCTCCTTGGTCAACATTGGTTTAAGTGTTCTACGACGTCATATTCTTGTATAATGCAGTTAGATAAAATATTAAAGATCAAATATGTAGACAAGTGTTACTTAACTCAGAAATCTAATAAACCAACTAACATATCGATGACCTAATGAGAAATGGGGTGTGGATGATGAGTCCCTAAAATTGAATAAAAACTAATTTAAATTATCTTAAACTATTCTAAATCTAAAAAGTAGAATAAATAAAGGGGCAGAAATGATGGGTAGCATCCTAACAAGCGTTTGTTTAAAGCCTTTAGCTCAACTCCTATGGTTTTTGGGCTCTTCATGGTGGTTTGAAATGAAAAATTTTCAATCATGCACTTCAGACATTGGTTGTACTTCTTCAGTCATCTTTGACTCTTCACACAATCAAGTTTTCATTGTTGTCCCTACCAACAATTTTACATTCATCTGGCCTACCTTTGCAGCTCTCCCAATAGTCTAATCGTTGACAATCCTCAAAGTAGGAAGGTTGCTTGAGTGAATTTTCCATGCTAAAGCTCTGCTACTTATCCTTTACCTTCAAGACTATCTCATTTGCTTCAAAATTTAGCAGGGCCCGACTTGTAGACATGAATGGCATTCGTAGGATTATTGGCATTTGATATGCCTCTTCTATGTCTAGAATTACGATGTCAATCATAAAAATAAACTCCTCCACTCTGATAAGCATATCTTTGACTCTTACGTAGGGGTGCGTTAATGATCTGTCAACCAACTATAAGATTATGGAGGCTGCCTTTGGATATTTCAATCCTAGCTTCATATATACTAATCATAACTTTCTCTTCCAATATTCGATTGAGATGATTCAAAGTGCTTTCGAAATCTAACTCAAAGTGACATAATTCTTCTAGAGATAGAAATTTTTCAATTCGAATGTGTACTATTCCAAAAATGGGTCTAGAACTATTATTGAGAATTTGGAATACGCATTTTACGATTGAAAATTGATTTGTAAAGATCTTTTGATTATATTTTTTTTTTTTTTGACTTCTTATTGCATCCAATTGACCTTACAATATCCAATTATTGATTTGAAGTCAGTCATAAGTTTTAAGTATTTGTACTTTAGTCCTCGAACTTTGAATTTCATCATTTTCCTCTATTTTTCATTGTTTCTTTCATTTTTTCGTCCGAACATGAGTTTTTCCTAATAAAAGTAATGAATAATAAATTAGACACTTCATTCCAAAGAATAACAAAATGTCATCATTTAAGACCCTGAATAAGTGTAAAAACTATACTTATAAAATAACTGATTTGAGAGTGGTATATTTGAATTGCATACATTCTTCTTCAAATGATGGGGTATCTATAGATTTTCTTCCAAGTGTTTGGGTAATTTGGTCATTTTTAGGGAATACCATATGGCGGGTCCTTATTGACCCTATTATAACTTATTTGGTTAGGAATTATGCTTTATTCATTTGCCCACTTATCCTTTATTGAAAGCCTGGATACAGAAAATGATTCGTAATCTTTAAGTGAGCCTCCTGTGTCTTTGTTTCGCTTGAGTATCACTTACATTTCACCGATGACTAGCTGTCTTCGCATACTTCATTTTTAGTACAAATAGCAAGCTTCATTGCCTCGATTTTCGTTGTTCATGGCATACCCATAGTATCAGAGGAAAGTTCGTCCTCATTCTGAATTAAGGATAAAAAAAAAAGTAAAAGTTGAGGAATTAATTAATAGTCAATATAAATGCTTCCTATCAGCACCAACAAACTAGAATCAATTTTTTTCCCCTGTTTTTTCTAGTACATTTGAAAACAATTGTTTTTAAACATGACACATTAATATGAGCATTTATAGCACCTTTTGTTCAAATGAAACGAGTAGTTTATAAGCTCTTAGAACAGTTTCCTCTCTTTAAATGATCATCTCTATCCCCTCTACCACAAAGCAAATTGATTTGCTACCTTTTCAAGAGATATTTAATAATTAGTTACACGTAGAACTAGAAATCTCCCAGTGTGGCCATCAAATATCATCGTCCATAATAATAACGACGACTGTTCCTTTGAAGATAAACGTATATTTCTCTTGTTTATGATAATAGTCTATCACAAAACTATAATCCAATAAAAATAGTGTATTTCTCTAGACTAGGCATGAATGTCATCTAGATTTCTGTATATCTAAACCCTTTTAGAAGATTTTCTTTGCAGTTTCTAAAGACACACAGCATTTATTATTCTTCGGAGAATTGATATCGAAAAGCATTTAATATAAAACACAACTAAATAGAATCAGGTACCAAGGAACTTCTCTTCTAGAAGAGACAAATGCTTTCTGATTAGTATCTTACTTCTCAAGAAGCTATACCAAACTAGTATAAGTAATCGATTATTATATTGCAAATAGAGTTGGATTGCAACTCTGAAACCAAATTGGGGTAGAACTTGTCTTATTCTCTGCTAAGCTTCTATAATAGTATCATTTAGTTGGTTGGCAAAAAACTATCTATAAAGCTAGTTATTGAAGTTGGAGAGTCCAAATCTATATAAATTACACGTCGAAATCTCATACTTTCGATGTGGGATTCAAATCTCATACCTTGCAATGAGAATCATGACAACCCACCTTGCTCTACGATCCCGTCATCCATATCGGACCGACATTGTACTAGTTTATGACTTGTTCTGGATGAACACTACTATGATGGCATTACCATTCGCACCGTTCAATTGCAACAAGAATACATGTTGCCTACTCTGATACCTTTTTATAGATCTTGAAAGAGTCATACCTCAAAAGCTGGCTGTTAAAGTTGACAAGCCCAAATATATATAAATCATGCATCGAAATTCCATACTTTCGATGTAAGATTCATTCAAATCTCAGACGGCCTTGCAGAGAAAATCACAACAAAATTGAGTTCTCACCCAGTCATATAATGCTATACTGTGAAAATTGGTAAAATCACTCATCACATATTACAAGAATACTTAAACATTGTAGAAGGCTTTTAGAAATTTAAACCACTCATCACATTTTACATGAATACTTAAAAACATATGTTTTAAAAGGAATAATTTTTCATGAAAGCTAAGTATCTATAGACAGTTTCCTAACATAATTTCTCATGTGCAGTTGTCCCTTGTCAAGAGTTTCAGCCAGTTCATTGGTAAACTTTTCGAGAGGATTAAAGAGGCCAACTTTATTGACTGAATCGCGTTCACAAAGAATCAGAGCACATGTGAATAAGCAAAAGAAAGAATCTATTTAATTCTTCATAACTTCATTAATCTGAATAAGTTCCAAACCAATTTTAATCTAGAAAATTTTGCACACTAAAGTTTAATTGCTCAAAAATTGAAAAAGTTTAAAATATCAGACTTTACACAAACTTATTATTCATAATTTTCAAACAACTTCCAAAATAATCCACAATTACTCATGCCATCACACATATAAAGATCTACATAATGCAGCCCACACTCAAACCCAATAACATTTGAGAAATTTTGAATATTGAAAATTAATATAATACCCAACTGAAATCTTCATCAATCCATGACCATATAATCGGTTTTATAGCACATAGAAAAACTCAATTGTTGCACAAAAGAAATTGTGGGAAATGTATTGTGACCAATTGTTAAATTCAGGTATGTAACAACACCATTTAGATGCACCTCAAAATTTTCAGGCATTATCAAGCTAACAAGATATCAAAATGTAATTGCATCCTCACACGAGAATATGTATCTTCATATTCAATGCTAGGCCTTTGCAAAAGTCCCTATGCTACAAGTCGTGTTTTATATCTCATGACTTCTTTTTCGCACAAATACGCATCGATATCCCACTATCTTTACACATTTGGGAGTTTGGACAACAGGTTCAAAAACTTTTAATTTTTATCGTGAGTTCAATTATGTGTGGATTGCACCTATTCAATTTGACCAATCATTTCTACATGAACATTCTTCGACGGACTTTGGTTTGTATCCCCACTTTCATTATAATTCTGAGCACCATATTATATATAAAAATATTTTTCAACAACATTTCTTTTCGATTCTAATGAGGTTCGTGTGGATGAACAGACACTTGCATACATGGAATGTTGGGATGTTTCTTGTTCAAAGAAATTAGCGTAACTTTTGCATACGGTGTCCGTTTTAGGTTTATGACCTCATTCCGGAAAGATAGCAGTGATTCTGGAGTGAACTCAACGCTTTGCCATGACGTATGGCATATTTTGGGCATTTGAAGTCGTTTACAAGTCAAAACAACATCTTTAGTTTATTAGTTCCTTATTTTCAACATTACTTCTTTATTTTCAGCATTGTAGCCCAACAGGCCCAGTAGGTTATCTTTCCTTTCGTATTAAAGGCCCTCAAATGTCTAGTAGGGTTCCTTAGTTGTTGATTAATAAGAAAAACGTTGTTTTCTTAAACACGATCCAGTTTTCGAGTGTAAATATCGTGTTTGTAGATTCGATCTACATCAGATTCCATCTTGTTCCTCCAAGCAACACAATACTGGTTCTTCTAGAGCCTTAAATAAGCTTTGCAGAATCTAAGATGTAATAACCTTCACCTGTGTTATTGTCAAGTTCGAAAAGTGTTTTATTTTTAAGAACCGTCTGTATCGTTGCACTATCTGCTAAGCAAATACTTGGAATCAACCAATGAATGAGTAATGTCCACGTTTCTTCAATATAGGAGAATAAAATTTATCAGATGAGAATATGAACCTCTGCTAACTCGGATGGCTGGAATTCGTGCTTATAAATTAAAGAAATACGAAAGACCTAGAGAGACGAGAATAGAGATGAAAGATTCTTGTTTTTCACTTGTATATTTTAATGTCTTTTACTAAGCCTTTTTGAACGCTTAAACAAATTATGGTACACTTGCAATATTGAAACCATCAAATGCATACATTTTAATATAAATTAATGGACTTGACTAATAGATGTAGAACTAATTTCATGTCGATTTGACATCCATGACATTTATAATATAAATAAAAAAAAAAGGAAAAAAAATCATAATTAAGAGGTTAAGTATCACTCATTTCAAAACTAAGAACAAATGTTTCAAATTTCAAAAATTATATATTTATTAAAATTTATTTATAATTTAATTAATTAATTACATATTTTATTAATTAAATAAATTAAGGTCGCAGATTTATACAATTTGGTCAGAAATTACGATTTAGTTAGTCCTTTTTTTTGTCACGAATTAAAATTTTTATATGTCATAAATTATTTTACGGTCACGAATTCAAAAATTTTTATAGGTCATAATTTGTTTTACGGTCATAAATCAAAAATTTATAAATTACAATTTATTTATCGATCAAAAATCACAAATATTATAAGTCACGAATTATTATACGGTCACAAATCATTAAATTATCGATCACAAATTAACAATTATTTAGGTCACACATTATTTTTTGGTCACAATTTATTTTTTTCATTGGTCACATATTATTTATTGGTCATAGCTTAACCAATTTAATAGTCACAGTCAACCAAATAATTTATGACCACCACCAACACCCGCAACCACCATCTCACTACTAACTCCAGCACCACCACCACCACCACCACCACCGTCGTCACCAGAACCATCACCACCACCAAAATACCCACAAAACCCGTCGCCGCCACAACCACCACACACTAACACTGTCTGCACCACCACCTCCTAAAAACTACCACAAAACATGTCACCACAAATGCCATCGTAAACTGCCACAAAAGCACCACAAATCACATACGCTATGGAAGCAGCAAGCAGCGTTGTGATCCTGTCGGAGAAAAGTTCATATATTTGACCAGGCAAGAACAATGGATCGTCATTCCTCTAGAGGCGTAGTTGCGGCGTGACACTGCACAGAGCTGCTCATTCGCACACAAAGGTGTCGTGCTGTAGCTGCACAAAACGACGACTGTGCCTCTGATACCGAGCCTCAACACCGAATGTGCCATCTTGTCGGAGGTGGTGTGTTGTCAAAGAAAAGAGAAGGGAAAAATAAGGGAAACTATAAGAAAGAAGAAAGTGACAAATGATTTAGGGTCTCACGCTGGTAGTGCAACGACGAAGTGTCATCATAACGACGACATATGTGGTGGTCTTTGGCGAAGGTTTCTGGTGGTTGGGGTAAATGGATGGAAGAGAGAGAGAGAGTAGGAAAATGATTAGGTTTTTAGATGGGTGGTTGTATATGCATATTAATTTGATTTTGTAATGTAATTATTAATATTAAATTTTTTAATTATAATCTGACTTTTATATAAATAAATTTTGGATCTGATTTTTTAAGTTGGATCTTAAAACATATGAATGAGGTGTAATTTCCACATAAAAATATGAGAAAATTACATGCACCCAAGTCTTTAAAATTCACAATTCAAACATCAAGTATGAAATTTATTTATTCAAACATCAGGTATCAACCTAATTATAAAACCACCCACCCCAACCGTCACACTCCCCAAATCCTAATTATTCTTATTTCATCTCTCCTCTCGTCATTCTCTCTCCTCTCGCCGTTCTCCAACCCACCACCGCCTCCATTCTGTCTCTACGGCCATAGCCCAGCACCCACCAGCGAATAGCTGGTGAAATAATCAGCTTCACGATGGCGGAATGCCTGTGCGCAATTTGCAGAAGCAATATTTTCCCTTGGCGCTACTGCAGTTCATCTCCCAACATCCACACGCAAATCGTCGGCCAGGAGAACGATTCGCCGAGAGTTGCAGCGGTGAAATAATCAGCTTTGTGACGGAGGAATGATTGTTCGCGATTTGCAGAAGCACTATTTGCGAAACAATATTAGCCCTGACGCTACTCTTAGTTGGAAAATTGTGGTTGTGGTTGTGGTTGTGGTTGTGGTGCGTAGTGGTTCTGGTGATGGTGCTTTTTGGTATTTTGTGTGGTGGTGATGGTGTTGAAGATCGACGCTGATTTGTGTGAAATCTGTGTGGGGAAGTCGATTGTGTTGGTGCGGTTGCGGCAGTGGAGATGGTCGTTGGTGCAGGTGGTGGAGGTGGTCGTTCTGTTAGTGGTGCTGGAGTTGTGGGCTCTTTTCAGATCAATGGCTATGAGATGTTGGTATGGTTGGATGTGGTAGTGGTGGTGGTGTGAGCTGTGGTGTTGGTGGTGGTGACAGTGGTAGTCGTAGTCGTGGTGTTGTATTGTTATTGTTGGTGGTAGTGGTTGTGGGGTGGAGGATGGCGGCGGCAGCAGTGACGGGATGGGACGAAGAGTGTCTGTGACCAATTATTTGGATTATATATGACCAATTAAAATGTGACCTAAAAATTTGATAATATTTGAATGAAAAAAGATTTGTGACTAACTAATTTGAAAATCTGTGAGCTCGAAATAAATTGTAACCGATAATTTGTTACCTCGAAATAAACTGATCTGTAAAATTTTTGATGTGTGATTTCAAAATAATCTGTGACTAATCAATTTGATAATATGTGACCATTAAATAAATTGTGATCTTAATTGTGTATCTGTGACCATTAATCGAATAATGTGACTTATATTATATTTAATTAATTATATATGTACCTGATTTTTGAATTTTTAAATTTTGTACCTAATTTTTGAATTGGGGGAAACTTCACACTTGAAGTATGAATTTTTCCCTAAAAATATTGTACAAGAAGTTGACAATTAATTGGGCAATGTGTCAGTATGTAACATTTATAGGCCAGTTTGTCACGAACTTAATACGGTTGCATGTCCAGGCCCAATAACCATAATCAAGTCCAAGAAAAGAATTGGGGCAAATGCGAAACAATATAACACTAATTTTCAGTTCTCTAATTTACATTAAATTTGACAGTATAAAATTTACATTGTGTTCAACAATTGGAATTTATCAATATTCCACACCTTTAAATTCAAATTATTCATCTACCATATGTAATCTACATGCTTGATTTTAAAGTCGAAATAAAAAAAAAAAAAATTCTCCTATATTTTCAAATTGTTTTTCATTTTCAATGAACATTTCTTTGGACTTCAATTAATTTTAATAATCTACTGAATTTTTGAGGCATAGCCTATGTCGAGCATGGCAGGGCAGAGCAGGGAAGGCTATTGAGTTTGAGATAATGCTTTGCAGCCTTATTTTCAAACTCGATGCCTGATATAGAGTGTTGTAGACTATGTTGAACAGCGCATATTAATGGGTGTCACTATGTTTTTTTTAAATGTTGAAAAAAAAAAAAAAAAAAAGTCCCATGAACCTACCTTCCTGAACCAAAATAATTAGACTTGATTATTATACCTTCAACTTCTGAGATCGAGGCTGCTGTACCAAGTACCAACTTGGTTGAGTGAAACTCATTTTATGTCCAAAGGGGGTAGTAATTAGAGCTCTTACAATGTAACCAGTATTCTAAAATGTAAAACGTAACTAAACGTAGAGGCCAAAATTCAAGATTTAGGAGTCTAGAAGAAGCCTAGAACTAAAAAAGTGTTTTTTTTATTTTTAATATTATTTTAAAATTTTAATCATTCTAAAAATCATTTAATTATTAAAAAAATACATACAAACATCTAAAATTTAAAACAAAATCTATATTTATGTAATAATTCATACAATTAGTCAATTATATAATTTTCAAGTTTTTGAAACGCAAAAGCTATATTATTTTTATAATGTGTTTTCATTTCCAGTTAGGGAATGAAATTCTAGTGGATTGGATGGTCAGTGGTGGCCGGTGTTTTCTTTTTTTTTTTTTTTTTTGGGAGGGGGAGGTGGAAGATGAGGATTTTTATTTTCATTTTTCTTTTTTCTTTTTAATTTTTTAATTTAATTTTTGACTTTTGTTAGTAATAATATGCAAAAGTTACCATTTTTCCCTTTTCATTTGGTCAAAATTAATCAAATTTTGAATATTTTGTCAACTAGCGGTCAAGTGGATAGTTTCATTTGGATATCAACTGCATATTTGTGAAAGATTATAGACCTCTGCTTGCACAAATTGAAAGTTAGAGTAAAGTCTACAAAAATTGAAAAGATCAGGGACCACTGTTGCAATTTTTCCTTATTTTATTTATTAAATAATTTTTAGTATGATTTAGTATTTATAATAATAATAAAAATAAGTAATGCTTTTTTTTTTTATTATTATTATTTCTAGACCTTGTTTAGACTCCTAAAACTTAAAACTTGACTTCCATGTCTAGCTATACTTTATGCTATTTAGAACATTGATGTAGGTATAATTGTTTAAAAACTTGAAATTAAAGTCAAATATAAAATTTATAAAAAAAGGGGTAAAAAAATAAAGCGCCTAATCGTGCATTAAGTGATCAACTGACATTATCAGGGCATGATGTTTCGTCTGTGCCTCGCATCTAATCACCACCACCTATTATGGTTATTTAGCGCACATCACCAGTGGGATCTTACAAGATCAAAACTGATGGATGCATCACAGATGGATTTGCGAGCTGTGGGAACATCATTAGGGACCACATAGGTGATAGGACGCTTCATCAAGGCATTCTCAACATTGTATGACCCATGTTTGAAGCTCAAAGTTATACTGGATGCGATTCTATTGGTTAGAGGACTTGGACTTTTAAGTATTTGGATAGAGTCAGACTCCACTACAGTCATCCGTTGCATCACCAGAGGCGGATGACCATGGGCTATTCAGGGCATACTCAGATACATCACAAACATCATTTCCTTCAACAGAGATACAGTTTCCCACATTTTCAGAGAGGAAAATTAGGTTACAGATACTCTAACTGCAGAGGGTTGGGACCATCGACGATATCATGTATTTGGACCAGCTGACCTACCATGACATATTAGGACACTCATACACATTGATAGACAAGGACTACCCAACATTAGGATTTGATTTTTTATTATTTAATTGTTTTAATTCTTATTGTAATAGAAGTAGTACTTCCTTTTTTGCTACTTTACATTTATTCTTTATCATTTACTTTTTTTGTAAAAGAAGTAGTACTTCTTCATTTATTACTTTTATTGTTTTACATGTAATCACGGTATTTCTTCACCACAAAATGAGGATATATTAATAAAATCCCAGTAGTATTTCCCTCATTTAACAAAAAAAAAAAAGTTGGTATAACTAGTATCTAATGGGTCAATCTTGACGTGCCACCTAATTAAGCCCAGTTTTATGTACATTTACATGAATTTTGCTATTTGTACAATCGATATTGACAACCTCAGTTGACAACATTCTCACATAAGGGGGATTCACGATTTTTTTATTCACCGTGGATCCTCTTCCAATGTGAGAGAGATTGTCAACCAATATTGTACACATAGCATGATTGTACATTTACATACATTGATTATCCAATTTTTACTGTAAGTCATGATGTAGAAAGATCTCTTTATTTATGATCATAATTTCATATAGCATTTTCTGAAAAAATATACTATGTTATCTTCGATCAATTTAAAATCTATCTATTTCAAGATCATGATATAATATTCACAAAAGGTAAAAACAACCATATAAATATAATGAGTGTAAATTCAATTTGATGCCTCTGAGTAAGACTTTTTAGATGATCGACTTGTGCGTATCTGCCTATTACAAGAAAAAAATATAAACTAGAATAACTAAAGAAACTAGAAAACTAATCACAAATAGGTAAAATTTCGAAAATCATTAGTATACACTTAATTATTCCAATTCTTGCTCGCAGAGGTATATACTGTATAACACGATGACTCATGAGCTTTCTTATTGAGTTTTGCTTAGAAGTCAAATTTGGCTTTAAAAAAAAAAAAAAAAAAAAAAAAAACCTAGAACAAAGTTTGTTGAACAAATTTCTGTAGAACTTTATCCCTCTTTTTAGATAAAAAACTAGTTAATGTTGAACGTGCATTGCACGTTATTTTATAACACTTTATGAGTACAGTGAAAGTAATATTTGATCCTCCATTTAGCATTTTGATCAAAATATAAGATGTATGCAAACTTTTGAAAATAAAATGCTAATTATTATATATGCAAATAAATAATAAATTGCATTTAAATGTGAGTATTAGAATTACAACTAAATGTATAAATGAAAATGAATGGTGAATATGATACATGAATTAACGTGAATGTTAATTAATTTAGAATTAATACCAATGAATATATACGTGACAATAAATGTTAAATCATTTATACTAAATGAACATGGAGAATACATGCAAGAGTAAGAATTTTGTAGTATTTATTATATTTTGTAAATTAAATACATATTGAAAAACGAAAAGTTGGATATTATTGAAATAATTAAATTGTAATGAGGTTAAAATCGTCCAAAAAATGATTATCTCTTGATATGATATTTAATATATTATAAATAATTTGTAGAACCATTTTTCTCAATCTCTATAAATCACATCAAATACTGCATATTTTTTGGATTACGATCTATTACTGGCGCCTCCACCTACCCTGCCCTGGATCTTGTGAATGAGGTAAATCGTAGGTGATGCCTCCAAGGGTACAGTCGTACAGGGTGGAAGGTTGCTTGTACTCTTGCACTTATCCAAGAGCCAAATTTATATTTCAGGATTCGAATTCTTGATCCGACAGTCTTAAGTAAAGTTGAATTTCTCTATCTTCCCTTTTTACCATTTGAAGATTTGTCCTGAGGACTTCAAATACCGCATATTAAATATATATTAAGTGCGATGTACTTGACTCGACATGTTGATTGAACCGTCCAATAGTGAGGTATTAGACAAATGATTAATAATTTTTAGGTAACAAAGACGGTGGGGGACCTCGGATTTAAGCATGGGATTAGCAGAAATTAATGACCTTATTCGAATCCGACGTGTTCTGATTGGTCGATGGTGACGCTGTCGTTTGAGACTATCAAGAAAAGTAATTAATTAGTGTATTATTTCATAAGACGACAAAATTAACAATTAACTCATTAGCGGCACCATTTGGAGCACTTGGACTATATGAAAATGACACAATGCTTTTGAAATGTTCTCAATAATATTTTCGGAATAAAAAAAAAATGTTCTCAATAATTAATCCAATTTGTGAAATTTATTATATATATATATATATTTTTTTTTTTTTGAGTAAATTTGACTTTTTTTATTTGCTCGAAATCAATTTAGACGTTTTAAGTTTAATTAACATGACATGACGTCAAATACATACGTAATAAATAGACTAGCAATATATAATAATTTTTTTTTTCCTGTATTTACTAGTATGTAAAACAAAGTTTTACCACGAAATATTCTTGATCTGGAATGAATTTATTTTTATTTTTGCCTCCAAAAGCTTCCATTTTCTTTCATGTATATGTGCATGAAAGAAACAAAATTTTTTAATTTCAAATATGGTTTACATTCACTATCAAAACACATTTTGTTAACTTTTTAAAAGACAATAAAAAGGTACTTGAAGTGCCACGTTAAAGGCATAATTGAATATTAATTAGTTTCAGTGCAAGTTTAGTTTATGTGATAAAAAAAAATATTAAATAAAAATTTATACACAATAAAATTGGTAAGTCGTACTTCCAAACAAGCATACCAAGTACCTTTCAAGCATTAAAGTTTGAGGTTTCATCTTTAATCTTGCAATAATTTATATGGGATTTTTTCATTAGCACATCGAAGATTGCACCCAAAAAAAAACCCCCCCATGAAACTGCAAATCAAACTAAAATCATAGATTTTAAACCGTTGGTTCAGGACGTGGGCTAGCAATTTTTCCTTTCAAACTAAATCAAACTGTTTTAAATTGGTTTGATTTATATTTCGATTTTCAAAAATCGTATAAAATTGAATTGGATCGTTTTTATTAACTTATAAATTTTACAATTTCACTTTTCAGAAGAAAAAAAATTACAAATTTAGTAACAAAATTTATTCGTTCTATTAACATATTTTAGAAACCAACTTTTACAAACAAAATGTATTTATGAAAAATATGAATGTAATTTAATATTTAACATTATTAGTTCTCATTTAAACTTATATGTTAACTCGTTTTAAATATATTACTATAATGTCGATAGCTAAACTGCATATTAAAATCGAATCAAATTGCAAACTATGGTTTTGTTTGAAAAAATTTCAAACCACTTGTAAATATGACATAAACTTATTATTATCCTAGCATGTCCCTTAAAGATGACTCATTTAAGAACATTATTTTTGTAAATAAGTGTGTTTGTATAAGTTTTAGTCAGGTCGAATTGTTCATTGGAGCACAATGAATTCTAATATCATTATAAGATTTAGGATGTTCATTGAAACTCTTATATATAGTTTGTATTTCATCGTTATTCCACTTGAATTGTATCCTTAATATTAAGGTCATAACTAGTATCGTTTTGTTAACTTAATTAGGGGACATTTTATGAAGTTTGTAAAAGAAATTATCCGAAATTTTATTTTTTCGTTACAAATTTTATCTGTGACTCGTGTGACCTTAACATGCTGTGCCAATTGATGAGTCATTTGAGTACACAAATATTGATATCCGAATGTTTGTTTGAGTATATTATTTTTTTCTTTCCAAACATTTTTAAATAACATATTTTTCCCTTTTTTTTTTTTAGAATAAAAAAGTATATATTTCATAAAAATTTTACTTTACTGTCAGAAGGCAACTTAACATAACTTTCACACTTTCACTAGTAAAAAAATATTTATTTTCGAATTATTAATTTATTATAAATAACATTTTAATCATAGTCAAACATGCTTGGCATCTCCTCCGAACATAAATGTAACTACCATAATATAGAATTACTAAATGTTGCATCACATGACAAACAAAAGGGAAATGCTTTTCCACCAATTTTTCACAATCATTTTTTAAGTGTTTTTTTGACTTGAATAATTTTGTATTTGATGTTGCCTTCCGTCAACCATATGAATTCCACGTTTTTTAAATTGTTGGATCAAATTTGACTTGTGAATCATTATTAATATATAAAATTGACGGGGCAGTTTGAGAAAGATGCCTTAGTCAGATTTTAAATCTTAGGGTCCGTTTGAGAGTTTTCGGTAGGACTTGTAGACATCCGTTTAAGTATCGTTAATTTGTCAACGTTTCTGAACAAATCGACTTTGGGTAATATTTAGTAGCGATTTTTCAAACATTCCAACTCATACTTGAAAGTTTATCCATCAGTTCTGAAAGTTTTTTAATAGAATAAAATTACATATGTACTGTTAGTGAAATTTTCAATTTTCAATTTCTTTTTTTTTTTACTCATACAAGTGATATTTTATTCATTAGTAATTTTTTTTTACGTAAAAGTTAATATTTAACATCGAACTTTTTACTTATAAGGAACTTTTTTATATTTTATAAGTGAATTTTTGTCTTGTTATTTTTTTAAACAAATTTTTACAACAATTAATTTTTTAGTTATAATAAATTCTTTAATTATAAAGTATTTTTTCTTATAAATATATTTTAATTAATTAATTTCATCTATAAGTTAGTTTTGAACAAAAAAATTTGGTGGAAAATAATTATTTTATATAGGATAAAATTAGAAGAGAATCTAAGAAACGGCTAACTCCACTAATTTGATGAGTTGAGAGAAATTGTCAAAATTACACTGCATCTATTTTTTGGTGATTTTTAAATCGCCCAAAACTAGTGCCTAAAAAAAACTAGTAAGCACCGCTTTTTTCAACATTCTATAAACGGTGTCAATCAAAATCGCTAAAAAAATAGGGTAGCATAATTCAAGTCCTCTAATCTTGAATTTTATGTATTAATCTGATTTTCTATAATAAATAATGAAACTTGCACAATAATGTAAACAATAGGGTAGCATTTCTTGATAAAAATATCCAAACCCCTTGTGACAGTATAACTATCAAAAGGATCCCTATTAATGATTAATATGAAATAAAAAAAAAAAAAAATCAACTTAACACAAAAAAAGACGAAATCAAATATAATTATGTAGGTCTCTATTTCGTTTGAAATTACATTCTCAAGAATATAGACCAATAATAAATGATATCTATCTATCTCGTCTCATCCGACAAACTAAAGTAAGAAATAATTATATTCCCAATCTCATTTTGCCCTTCATATATGGAAGATATGAACCCTAAAAGGCAGATAGAAGAAGACACAATGTAGATTCTTGTTTTTACTTTTTCGTTTATCTCAAATTATAGGTCAATCTTTAGTTTTCTATTATGTTGTTACTTAATGTGCTATATTATTAATAAATATGAACCACTTCTGTTTAAATCATATAGGGATATATTAAAAAAATGTAAATAAATTTATATTTTCAATTATATTATTACATTTTACCTGAGACTAAAATTCCCATTTTAATATCTCAAACAGTAATATATTAATTTAAAATTGTAAGGCTTCTGACAAGCAATTTGTTTGACAATAATAATGCTTTTGCGGGTACTTCTGGAACACAAGCGAAATAAATATAAAATATGAGCCCTCCTTGGGGTACAGAAGAGATGGCTACAGAATACACACAAATAGGTGGGCCTCGATTTTTTGATAATATTTAATTTACATGAGACCCACCTCTTATATGAATATATGTAACATTTTTGTGAAGCCCTTTTCTCTGTGCAAAGGGCTGTGCTCATAAAATATTCAATGAAATGGAATTGAAATGACAACATTAATTGAGTAATGGCCCTACATCTACCGTACAAAAAATTGAAAACACAAAAAGAAAGGGCGCACTTCGTTTTGTTATATAAAAATGGAGGAAATGAATGGAAGGAGTACCGTATAAACTTACAATCAAAATCTTAAAGTGAAGTGTCAGTCCCTCAAGGCTCAAACCCCACTCTCCTTTAATTTTTGCTAAAATTTTTGTATTTGTCTGTCTGTATTTAATGAAAAAATTGAAGTGTATGGTGTGGACTCTAGGTTATTTATCAGTGTTTGTGTGCACTTTGATGAACTCCATACCAAAGAAGAGAACCACTTGCATTGTGTGCATAGATTGTGGTGCCCGGAATTTCTGGGATCATAGCGGTAGGGTAGAGTAGGTAGGTGGGAATTGAGAGTTGGGTTGGTGGAGTCTTTTTAAGGTTTCGAAAATGAGTCGGACTACAATTACCGCGTATATTATCGCTTGATTTACCACATACACACACCCATTGGGGGAAAAAAATTATTTTTTAAATAGACGGGGCTCACCGCACTCATATGAGAGGGTGCGGTAACACTTGCGGTACAAGGAGACGAATCGTTCGAAAATTGAGGCAGAGCCACAGATGCAGCCCTTTCCCATCCAGTTGAAGCAAAATTAAGGTTGCATGAATCCTTACAAACCTACCCCAACTTGCTACTTGTCGACCAAGAATAATGGGGTACGTGTACCGTGTGTACACATTCAGAATTTGGACCAATATATATGACGCTTAGGATGCTTTTAATTGTGAGGATTGATTTAATTTTCAACCAAAATAATATTATTGTTGTTAATTTTTTTATTAGTGGATACATGAGTGAAAGAAATAGACAGTGAATTATTTGAAAAATAAAAATTACATCCTAAAGAAATTTTTTTTGTTTTTGAAAAAAATATGGTCACATAACCAAAAGTTCGAAAATATTTTTCATGAAAAAAATTGTCAATCAAACACCCAAAAAGTAGGAATTTTGGTGAAAAATGACATTTTTTATGAAAAATTAGTGTGTTTGATTGGTATGAAATATTTTTCTTATTTTGAAGAAAACAAAAACCTTACCTAGAGAAAATGTTTTTCTCAAAAATAAGGAAACTAGACATATTTTTAAATGTTGAAAAATATTTTTTGTGGAAAAAAAAGGCAATTAAACACTCCATTACTTCATAATAGGTCGGTCTTATTATTTGTAAGTGGTGCTTATAAATAATAATTTATATGATAATGGTGTCATTACAATATTCTTCAAGCAAGTTGGAATATCTTTTAATTTATTTAAAAAATGTGATAATAATTTCACTATTATATAGACTGTTATTTGTAAACATGATTTACAGATAATATTACTCTGATTTATATCCTAATTGATAAAACTGTCAATACTTATTACAATATTTTAGACTCTTTAGAAATTATTGTAATATATGACTCATATATAGTAAAACACATGTATGCTTAAATAAATAGACCAATGTCGGAGTGGAGTAAGGGGAAACGCAACACACCGAACTGAATGAAATGATACGTTGGGAGTGTAGGGTGTAGGGGCGATGCTCCTGCGGTACAGTACATAAGTATTTTGGGATTTTCTTTAAAATCTTGTACAAGCTAAAATTAGTATATATGTATGATGTAAGTCTCTTATTCATACATAATAAAAATCATAACCGTTTCACTTTTGTGAACGTAGGTCTATTGTCGAACAAGTAAATATTGTGTTATCTTTCTTTCTTGATTCTATATTATTCATCACTATTGTTGCATAAAATACAGCATAAATCAAATTGGGACTTCTTAATTTCTGAGTGGATACATCTTTCCAATATGTATAAAAACTTAAAATCTCATGGACCGAATAAAATTATTTATTTAAACTGTTTATTGCAAAAATCAAGTCTAAGGGCCAGTTTGGGAGTTTTAGGGTAGCGGTTATGAACGTTTTTAAAGTACCGACTTTGAGCGTTTATAAGCAAACGATTTTGAGTGATTTTAGTAGTTTTTTTAAAAAACACCCCAACACATGCTCTTGAGTTTATTTTTTAGGCCTGGACAAAAGTCTCGAACCGAACCGAAAGAATCGGAACCGAACTGAATCGAGTGGTTCTTCTGAAATTAAATACCCGAACGGGTACCCGAATCTAGAACCGAAAATTTTGGCTCAATTCTCGATTCTAGACGAAGAACCGAACAAGAATCGAATCTTTTTAAATTTATAAAATTTTTATATTATATAAATCACATTATTTAACTTTTTCTAAATAAATTAGCAAATTATTTTCAATTAACAAATAGTTGGTAAGCATTAACAATACTTTAAAGTATTTTTATCTCTATGACTTCTAATTTATATTTATTTATTTTATGTAGATTTGAATGTTTGAAACAAATGAATTATTAATATGGAATGGATCACCGATATTTTAGTATTAGTATTTATTTTTTGGTAAATGTATACATTTGTAAATTAATTTATTGTACAACTTGTTATTTATATGTTATTAAATTGAACTACGTCAATTTGTAAAATTAAGATTGAACGTGTCATTAATTATTTTTATTATAAATATTAAAACATTTAATAATGGTACGGAACGGAACGAAACAGAACCGAACCCGAACGGGTCCATAATTATATTTGGATCCGACGATTCCATTTACTAAATACCCGAAAATTTTTGGTTCGATTCGATTCTCTTTAGAACCGAACCTAACCGGACCATGTCCATGCCTACTATTTTCAATCTATAGTTTTTTGTATGATTTTTTTTTATCCATACACGATATTTTACATATAGTTAAATTTTCACATATAAATTAATATTTACATTTAAAAAGTTAAATAATTACTCAAAACTTTAAATTAATATTTTTCTTAGAAGTGAAATTTAAAATTATAAGTTAATTATGTACTTTTAAATAATTTTTTACATAAGTGATTTTTTTACTCTTAAGTAACTTTTGTGTTTTATAAGTTAATTTTTAAACTTATTAGTAGTATTTTTACTTTATAAACAATTTTTTAGACAAAATTAATTTTCATCTTATAAGTAATATTTTACTCATAAGTAATTTTTTTAATTGTAATATAATTTTTTTGCTTATAAATAATTTATATGTAAATAAAATAATTATTTTATGAAGGGTAAAATTAGAATATATATATATATATATATATAAGAGACAGTAAAAAATCACCAATTTGATGGGTTGAGAGAATTGCTCAAAATTGCAGTACACTGTTTTTGGGTGATTTTTAAATCATCCAAAATCGGTGCTAAAAAAATTGTAAGCATAGGTTCTTCCAACCTCTCATAAATGATGTCGCTCAAAATTCATGGAAAAAAAACTCCTAAGTAGGCCCTAAGAGAGCAGTTAGATGTATCTTTGTATGGACACCACTTGCTTTACTCTTTTGTGTACAGAAAAGCACACAACTCCCTCAAAATAGGGGGCTCGCGTTTTTTTTTATTGGCATGGACCCTCTTCTTGTGAGGGGATTGTAAATGTACCGTATTAGTAGGACCGTACAAACAACATTCTCCATATTTGTATACTTTAGTCAAATGAGAAATTAAATGAGGAAGAAATAAAGCACTATTTTTGTACATCAATGTTGGGTAAATCATGTGTAGAGGGATGGGAATAGATTAATACTAATTTAACATTAATGCCAACTAACCTCAAAAGGGTGAAGATGAGAGTAAGGTGGGGTCAACACACGTGGACTGGGCCCATATAGCTGGTATTTGCGATTGAAATTGTTGGGAAGAGTTCATAACTAAGGAGTATTTTTTACCTCAATTCAAAAGTTAGATAAATAGTTTGAAAATTAAAAAATCAGGTATGTATTTAATTAATTAAAAATATTTATTAAATAAAAATAATAAAATCACAGTTTGTGATTAATGGTCACAGATTCATAATTATAGATTACAGATTTATTTACTGGTCACATATCGTCAAATTAATTGGTCACAGATTATTTTGTAGTCACAAATCAAAAATTTTGTAGGTCACATATTATTTCGACGTCACATATTATTCAATTTATAGGTTACATTTTATCAATGGGGCACGTACGTCACAGTTTGTTGGTCACATTATTTTTAGTCACATACACCTAATATTTAGTCACGTATCAACCAAATAGTTGGTCACAGACGTCCCACAGCCACCACCACAAAATCGCCATCAACCCAAACTGCAAATACACCACAAAATTGCCACCAACAGTTACCATAGCCACCGTACCATCACTGCCAATACCAACAAACAGATCCAAAATCGTCCAGCACCCTCACAACCGCCATTGCGTCATAGTCGTCGTCGTCGCCTCCACCATCGTCACATCAAGTGGGTTGCTCCAACGACGATGGTGGCGACGGTTTCGATTTGAGAATATAGAGAGGTCAATAAAGAGAGAATGAATGGGGGATGAGAGAACCACCTTCGTCGTTGCCACAACCATTGCCACAACCTCCAATTGCACCACTAACAAAACCTCAACACCTCATCAGCACGCTCACCGTCACCAGATCCAACACCACAATCGCACCTCTACCTGCACAATCATCGCCGCCAAATCCAACTCCACTGCTGCACCTTTACCTGTACAACCAACAAAAATCCCCCAACAACACCAAAACTATCCCAAATCACCACCACTACCACCACCCCAAACAGCATCAATACCACCACCACACCGTCAAGAGCGTGTGGCCGAGTTGGCAAAAGGGCACTGCTGGGAAATCAGGTTTCGCTTCAACGAGGGTTCAACCCACGCTTGAGACATCCACCTTTTCCTTGGGAAATATTTACCCGGCTGGTATGGTTTGTTGGTATTGTGCCAGTCATCAGGTTTACCCAGTGCGCACTGGTGGTCGGGCTCCGCTCTAAGAGTGGTCGGGCTCCGCCAGTAGCGGCTGCGGGTTCCTGAGTCATTAAAAAAAAAAAATAAAAAAAATACCACCACCACACCTCCAAGCAAATTCTCCATCGCCACTGTTGAAAACCACCCGTCGCTCTTAGATCTTCTTACATGGGACTACGTTGCCGTCGCTTGTGTCACTATGGTGTATGTGGCAGTCGCGTCGACGCCACAGGGAGAGGAGGGAAGAGATATGTAGAGAGAGAAAGTGGAGAGAAGAAAATGGATTGAAAATGAATTTAGGGTTTGTAAATTAAATTAATTTTAGTATATATTAATTAATTGATACCTCATTTTTGCTTAAATAAGTTTCACACCTCAATTTTGAATTTGAAACTTTAAACACCTGGAACCAAGTAATTTCCTCAAAATTGAGAGGTTTGACCTATTACTAATGAGAGAGATGATCTCCTGTCCCAAAGTGAACGTGATAAAAACAATTCATTGCTAACGTGGTAAGAGAATTACACTTGAGGTTCTCTTCAATAGTCATATATTTAGAGAATCTTACTTAAGACTCTCTATTACATTAGTAGTGAGAAATTTTTATCCTACCATTAAGAACAAAAGATTAATTATATTCCTAATGAATATGATTCCTGGGAACCATCAACAATAGTGCTTTTACAGAAGTACAAGAATTGGTTGTTAAGAAACATATTCAATAGATTTTAAATACAATATATATTTTTATTCTAAAGAGTTAATGTTTAAACATAAGTTTCAAATTCAATCGAGCAACTACCTGGGAAATTTATTATAATGATCGACATGAGAATATAGAATAAAAAAAGTCGGAAAAATAGTATTTCACATAAAGAATTATAATAAAGATCTGAGTCTTACTTTATATATTTTTGATAATGTAACATCCATTTATCAGAAGTGTGTTATATACACTGATAACATATAAGAATTATATATTTCAAAAGGAAAAAGGCCTATAATTAGCATAAAAAATTGGTTTTCCTTTACATCAGTTAACTTCATACTTAACAATAAGTCTTGTCAATTTGAAATATATATATATATATATATATATATATATATATATATATAATTATTAGTAAACAAAGATCTTACAAAGATCTCTCAAAGTTAATTAATGATAGTATATATCTAATGCCTCCTTTATCAGGTAAAGTGACAATTAACAGAGAATTGTGCCTTTAGGACGTATATAATATTTATTAATGGTTTAGTCTTATGAAAACCACTTTAGACAAGATGGACATAATATTGACATAAACCTTGACGTAATGTTACGTGACAATATATTATTGGACTGTTTAAAACATAGTAACTTTTCCATCCAATCACGTCTTGTCAACATCTATTATGAAACTCTATTTGTCACATACTTTCTAGCAAAGTAGATTCATACTAGAATATATTTCATACGGTACGAACAATCACATAATGTTTATTAATTAATTTCACACAAACTTATAACGAGCCATTTCGTATGAAAAATTAAGTTTATTAAAATCAGATAATTCTACATGATATTATTTAAGATGGACTCATTACAACATAATAATCAACAATATTTGTAATTTTGTGCAAACTAACGAACCACTTCTTAGTTCTTATGAGAGATTTAGTTTTTAAATGAGATGGTAAGTTTGTTATCTGAATTCATAGAGTAATGCTAGTATCTATTAAGTTTTAGTTGGTTCTTGATTGTTTTCCTGTAAATTATACAAAATTTTATATTTTCTTCAATTTCAATATTTTTTTCCCTTTACTTTCTAGAAAGAATAATGATATTTATAGTGAAAATTATCAATAGTCGTCCTACGTGGTATATACATGACAGTTTATTATTTGATGTATATGTATATGCTACATAGGGCAATTATCCGTACTTTTTACTATGAATAACATTATTCAGAAAGAAAATAACGAATTTAGATTAAAATGTTATTCTTTCTTCCTGACGTATTGACTACATTATTCTGATTGCTGTTTTAAAAAGAGAAAGGGATTTGTTCTTCTCTTTCTCCTGTTTTTTATCTTTCATTTTTTATGTGGTGTGGTATGGGGTGGGGTGGCGTAGGGTGAGAAATCTGAATTTCCTCCTGCACAAGGCATTAGTATCATGACAAGCTATTTTTGCAAATTGGTTTATAGAATGTCAGGTGACAAGATTTCATTGAATTTTGGACAAAATATAAAGTAAAATTAGTCAATTAAATTTTACCATCTCAATGTTTGAAAATAAAATGGATCGAGATAATAGATATGACACGATATGAACTATATGATCACAAATAAATAAAAAGATAAAAGACAAATACAATAATTATGCCTACATAATTATTCTATCTTTAAGCAATATAAAACTTGTGAAAAAAGTCTAGTAATTATAGGGGAGCATGCCAAACTCCAGAAATACTGCAAAGATGGAAACAAGATAAAAAAATGTGGAGTAAAGAAAATAATATTTTTTCAATAAAAGCGCGTTTAATAAAAGAAATATTTTCTCCAAAATTAAAATCCAATCTAATTTGGGGAAAAAAAACCCAACAATCTCTACCTTGACATAAATTTTAATGGAACGAAGGAAACTTCAAAATCTTTCCACTTGGATAAATAAATTTGACAACGAAAAATTCTAAATCTTCAATAAGGTGTATCAAAAATCCACTCCTCGTAGGATTGAATTCCATGTCAGAAATCGTCAAAATATCTCCATCACTCAAATAGTTCTCGTTTATGTGGGTCTCGTTTGAAGTATTTGATTGTTTTCTATGATTTGCAATCAAATTACATTTGTTCTGTAATTTATCGCAATCACTCTTAATGTATCATATATTCTTGCAATAATAACAAACTTGATTACTGAAATTTGACCTCGACTTACCATTTTTTCGATCACCATGAATAATAAGGCATTCTCTATCTTTGGCTTCGGATTCAACCAAATATTTTTTCTTCTCTTTTGAAAACAATACATCATACGCATTTTCAATAGTGAAAGTATCACGACTATACAAGATCGTGTCTCTAAACGAAGTAGGCAGCTAACACAAAAGGATTAAAGTCAAATCTTCTTCGTCATACTTTACCTCCAAAACCTCCAAATCAGCGACGATCCTCTTGAACACATCCAGAAGATCTTTCAAAGCTCCACCTTCTACCATGTAATGAGAATACAACCTCTATTTTAGATGCAATTTGCTTATCAAACTTTTAGTTATGAATAATTGCTACAATTTCAACCACAACGCAGTTGTCGTTTTCTCTTTCAAAATGTCTTAAAAATATTGTTAGAGAGACGAAGATGGATTTGTGAAAGTGACTTCCAATCCTTCCGTTGTTTCTTTTTCGTCTTCCGAGTTGTGGACATTTTGTCAAATTCCAACAACACATCATCAAAATTCATCTGCCCCAGTACAACTCGCATCTCCCATTGCCACAATAAGAATATTGTACTGTAATCCAAGAGAGAAATTTCAGACTTATGGCTACCATCAATAACAAAAATCTTGAACAAATTACAATCATTAGCTTTAATATCACTTGTTAGGAAATAAAACGGATTGAGGTAATATATATATTATAATATGACACTATATGAAGTATATGATCGCAAACAAACAAAAAGATAAAAGACAAAAAATTAATTGACAAAGGATCATGATATTTTATTCAATTCACGAATATGGAGAAAACAAATACTATAATTTTGCCTACACAATTATTGTATATTTCAGTAATACAAAACTTGTAAAAATAGTCTAGTATTTATAGGGGAGCATGTCAAATCCTAAAAATACCACAAAGATGGAAACACGATTAAAAATAATATGGAACAAAAAATAATATTTTTTCAATAAAAGTGCGTATAATAAAAGAAAAAATATTTTCCCCCAAAAAATTCAATCTAATTTTGGTCAGAAACCCAACACTCAACACCTATAAAATTATTTGTACAAGTAGCATTTTTGAATTATAAATATGTTTTCTTCCATACATGAAAAATAGGCAAATAGATCAATGCACACAGCCTCATTCACCCTGTTGCTTTCTTCCACTAGAAAATTACTCATTATTTTAAACAAAAGCAGCTTATAATTAATTACCCTCATCTTTGAATATGCTCATATTTTATGCCCTTATATGTTTACTTTAAATTTTCAGAATGGCTGCTTCTGTTTCTCTCTCTATACATCTTCCTCGTCCTTGCTTTTCTCTCCACTTGATTTCCTTTGTTTTCTATTCGTTCTAGGGTTTGAATTCTTGTGCTTTAATTTCTATATTTACTCATAAAAAAATTCTGTTTTTTTATTATAATTAATTTTCTTGATAATCATACTTTATTGTTTCTTGGTTTCCTGTTCTCTTTGTTGTAGTATATGGCTGGTTTGAACTTAGGCTCAGCTTCCCACTTTGTTTCTCAGCTCCACCTCCAAAGACCTCAGGAATCCGATGAAGAAACCAATAGAAATCAGTTTTCCGGCGAAAACAACGATAACTCTCCTCACGGTCTTGAGCTTGGAGCATCTAATATAATTTTAGGTGACATGGTGGCGCGACGGCAGCGCGGCCGTCCAGCAGGGTCGAAGAACAAGCCAAAACCGCCGGTGATTATCACCCGGGAAAGCGCGAACACGCTTCGGGCTCATATTCTGGAGGTCAGCAGTGGCTGCGATGTCTTTGAGGCGGTGGCTACCTATGCAAGGAAGAGACAAAGAGGGATTTGTATTTTGGGTGGAACAGGTACTGTCAACAATGTTACTATACGGCAGCCAGCTGCAGCCGGCTCTGTCGTGACCCTTCATGGCCGGTTCGAAATTTTATCTCTCTCCGGTTCCTTCCTTCCGCCACCAGCTCCGCCAGGCGCCACCAGTTTGACTATATATTTAGCTGGTGGACAAGGCCAAGTTGTGGGAGGAAATGTGGTGAGTGCTTTGATTGCTTCTGGACCAGTTATCATCATCGCTGCTTCATTCACCAACGTGGCTTACGAGAGGCTGCCGTTGGACGAAGACGAAACGATTCAGATGCAGCCACCGGTTTCGCAGCAGTCTGGCAGCGGCGTCAGCAGCCAATTTCCTGATCCATCATTGGGACTTCCTTTCTTCGACTTGCCATTGAATATGCCTAATGGGCAGCTGCCAATGGATGGTTCATGGACCAGAAACTCGGCCGGCCGGACGCAATATTAGGTCAAAATTAAGGTGAGAAATCAGTGTAATATCATCATAATAAATCCTACATCTTGTACATTGATTCACTTCTGATTTGTGAAAACCCCTTTTAATTACTTATTTTTCTTAATTAACATGTGGAACTTATGAGTTAATTAAAAATATTTTGAGGGTTATTTCTTTAATATTGCAAGTTGTTCACAAGGTCTGAAATAATTGAACTTGTTAAAATCTATGCTGAATTCAATGTAATTCTTCCCAATTTGTTGTATAAATATTAAAAAGCTCTGAAAAGAAATTAATTATTAAAGATTAAAAAATCTTTTGTGATCTAATGCTATGATCATGAAATATATATCAATTACAGTTGTTATAATTAAGTAGAACATGTATAGATTCCTTTTCTTCGTCCAGGCCTTGATCTATTGTTTTTATTAGTACTCTCTTTCAGAATGAGTTGTCTTTTATCTATATAATATATATTATCGGATAGGAATCAACTTGTATTTTGGGCAACTTTTAATTGAAAGCATCTCAAATTAATCAAAGTGTGTGACAAAATTCACCTTGTAAATGTTGATTAATCATCCCTGTGTTCTTGTGCAATAAACCTCGGCCGAAGACTAGTTGTAGGTGGTCTGGGCCGAGCTTTCGGAAAAGCCATATCATAAGTATTGATTAGTGTCTACACTTACTCTTTTGTGCTGAAGATAGAACCCCTCAAAATATCTTCACTAGCTATTCATCTAGTTGTCTATGCAAGTATTAGTAAATTGAGATGAGAGCTTTATTCAACAAGCTCTACCCTTTTCACTGATTTGGATTGTTAAAGATAAGGAAAGACTAGCATAATATTGTAGGTTATACTTTTCTAATGTCTGATATTATTTCTATGTGGATTATTCGATAGTATAATCTGCGCATAGAAAATTTCAATTTAGAGTTATTTGTGACATCGTAAATAGTGAGTTCCCATGTCACACTTAACTCAATTCCTAGAAGCCAATTCTGAAACTTAAAAGCATTTTCTATTCTTTTCATTTGAAGCAAACATATGCAGTACTAATTCAGGGAGATTAGATTATTACGACTTCAAATATATATTAGGGTAAATTAGGTCAACAATATGGGATTTTATAAGAGGGAAGGAGAAAGATCTTAGTCTATGCTTTGTTATTTACTATATTATATGTTTAGGTAGGATAATGTAATCCTCAGTGTTGAATTACACAATGTTTACCATCTAAAATGAAATATCGATTCGATTTATTATTACATTAATTTACTAACCATATTTTCACTTAATTGCTTAATTTCTTCCCTTTTGGCTTGTCTACTCAAGTTTTGATTATAATTAGTTAATACACAACGAGCTAGCCTCATGACACCATCTTGAAGAGAATTAGGCCATCGATATATAAGCAGTTTGTATATATAGGAATAGCCAAATTGATTCTTTTTGTCAAGACTTGGGGGATTAGATAAAAGAAAGTCCTAGTCTAGAATGAATTGATCTTTAGTTGGGATATTAGTGAATCCAACATTAAGAATTGATCTTTTCCGTTCTTGAACTCATTGTCTATTCTACCTTCACCTATAATGACTTGATTTAAGAATGCAAGAGCTCAAAAGGAATATTTTACATGAGATCAAACCCTTTGTTAATTTGACTTTTTTTTTTTTTTTTTTTATTTAATGTTAATCATTTGAAGAAGTTGTCGTCGTGTTTTAAGTATGTACTCCATTTAGATTACGAATCACATATTGTGAACTAATTACAGCCTTTAAATCCACAAAATTATGGTGCTGGTCAATACATTTTCCTTAATTAGTGAATAATTTCAACTAACTACCGAACTAAACTTGGCATGGTGTCGATTTCTTTGTGTAGCTGCTAGGGGTGGAGTGCTGATTTTTCCGATCAACACTAAGCTTCCAATTCTGATGCATTTGTTTTTCACACTTCTTTCTATCAAGAATGCAGAAAACTTCAATTATGTGACTACTTTGTACTTGTGGATGAAGAGTAAGGTCTACTTGTTTGATATAATTTCTCTGTTATATTGTGTGCCTCCTGATATCTAAGTGCATGTATTGTCTGAATCCTCGTAAACAAGAATGAGACATTGAATGTTTGGTAGGTGTTAGCGAATGAGATTCAAGAATATATAAATGGCAAGATTAGGGATGTGTTGTAATGCCCTAGCCCACATTCAATCTTCCTAGGGCTGTCAAGTTTGGTAATCATGATGTAAGATACTTTTTTCTTTTTGTTCATTCGAACTTGAAGGTGAATATATTATTTTTGGGTCAAATTTAACATAATATTTCGATATTGTCCATCCAAGACAAAATTGCTCCTGATATATAAGGTCGATGAGTTAAATACTAAACAAAAACCTGGTGACTAGCGCAACCGACCGTAAATGTTGGAGACTCTGCATGTAATGTACCCGTAAAATAAACATTAGAATCATTACAATGGAAGTCTAATACAGAGAAGATCACAAACTAATTACTGAACAATGTTTCAAAAGATTAAAACTTACATAAAAGATACACAACAAATTATATAACCTTGAACAAATCCTTTTCTAGAGCACGTACTTGAAGCGAGAAATTGACTTCACTTTAATGTTCACAAGCAATGTTATATGTACAAACCAAAGATGATCCTCATATAACGTGACATTAAATAATCAGGATAATAAAGGGGATCTCATAACCACACATTTGATTGACCTTATATTTAACCACACGTCACTTGCCACATCAAATGAAGATGATACTACTTTGCGCATATAACATTTTTCAATGTTCAGAGATGCTAACCAAGCTCTACACGCTTCATGGGACTTGAAATTTGGAACCTCGACCTTACCAATTAAGAGCTAGGAGTATTGGTACAATTAAGAGTTTGTTAAAAGCTGCACCAACTCAACGTATGGTCCATTGCAATATACAGCATAAGAAACCTTTGTGTTATTAAAAGTACACACATTAGCTGGTGATGAAAATATAAATCAATTTATAAAGGATTTGGGGCTATTCCTTTTACAAGGTTGACCTTTTAAGATGGACCCCCAAATTCTAAAATGGTATCAGAGCAAACCCAGTTTTGCAATGTTGTGTGCCTCCAATATCGATTTATTCATAGTTGTTTAGCATGATCTATGTTGTGCGTGAGGAAGCGTATTAAAAGTCCCACATTGGCTGGTAATGAAAATATAAACTAATTTATAAAAGATTTGAGGTTACTCTTCTTACAAGGTTGATCTTTTAAGATGGACCCCAAATTCTAATATATGTCTCCAGTTAAAGTTAAACAAATGTCATAATATTTAGAAGAATAATTCCCACTTTTTTTTTTTTTGTTTTTTTAACCATTATGTAACCATAAAAGTGAACTTTGCCCTTTTTTCTTTTTGAATGACCTTCCAACAAGGAGCCATGTTTTGTAGTGTTTCTAATGATTAAAGAACAACCATGTAATGTTGAGTAAACATCATATAATGTGCCTTAGTCGCACAATATCCTATTGTGTTTTTGAGGTTATGAATGAACAAACCTAGCTAGTGGAAATAATATTTTAATCTAAACTAATCATGTTTTTGAGGTCCCAATGTTTTCGTTAAAAAACTAATTTATTTCAATACAGTCCTTCTAGTCTGAACTTTTTGAGCAAATAATACGGGTATTTGTTGACATTCAATCAAAGCACATTGACATTTAATCGTATTGACAAGGAATCTAAATATACTGTCAAATTTTGCAGTGAAAACAACAATCATTATTACAAAGCGCTTACTAATATATTATCACATACATCGTGTCCAACGCACGAGCACATGATAAGATTCAATGCTCACATTTGCTCCATCTTGTCAAACACCCAAATTTTCAAACGATGTCGGGGTGAGAGGGTTGGGAGGCAATGAAATCGTCCATCCTAAATTGGCAATTTAGCCCCTATTACAATAACTCTTACTGAAATTATTTAAAATTTTCAGAAACGTCATGTTAGATTGATTATAGGGTTGTTACCACATTTCTTATATTTGCACTACATTTAAATTGCACTAAGGGCTCATTACCCTCTTTTTTTTTCTTTTTTTTTTTCACATTAAGCGCATCTTTCCCTGATAACGAGTTCATCCAAAAAAAATTTAGCATGCTTTAAATTGAGGAACAAATATTTAGTTACATTTCTGTATTTATTATTTTTTTTTTTTTTTTGCTGATTTAATAATATAAGGGATAAAATAAATAATTTTTACTCAACCTTAACGTAATTTTTGGATGGAACTGTCATTAAGGAGAAAATTGTGCTAATTAAATCTTATGTTGGCAGCTACTATCTAGCGGGTGTTTTCTTTTATGCTCTGTTGCTTTTGTTGCTGTCTGAAGTAGAGCTGGACAAAATTCAACCCAACTCGTTCAATCGTCCAACCCAAATCAAATCGATCGATTTGGGTTGGATTTTTACATTCAATTGGGTTGGATTGTGTTGAAAAATTGAATTTGAGATTGGGTTAGGTCGCGGGTTATGAATTAAAATTCAACCCAACCCAACCCAACCCAATGAATTAAAAAATTAATATCTAAGATGAAAAAAATAAATTAAATAGATATAATAGTAAAGATAAGAGAATGACTTATAATATTTAAACATCAATTTTCTTCACATAGATCGATTCACATGAATACTATTTACAAATATAATGTTATTTGATAATAAAATAAAAATTAAAGAGAAGATGTTCAAATGAATGAATTCCAAAAAATTGTAAAAAAATAAATGCTTCATAAATTTTAAACTTATTTATACATTATTTTTAGAAAGAATTCTTTATGTGTATTTAAAAAGCGGAGATTTTCAAGTAATTTCAAACTCTAAAAAATTATCCATATTTAACAAATAAATCGGATCCAACTTTAATTGGGTCGAAACCCAAACCGACCAACCCAACCCAAACCAAACCGATCAAATTTGGGTTGGGTTGAGTTTAAATCAATAATTGGGTTGGGTTGGATTGGGTTGATTTTTGAGCAAACCGACCATGTTGGGTTGGGTTTGGGTTGAAAAAAAATCGACCCAACCTGACACACGCCTAGCCTGAAGTGTTCACAAAAATACGTTCGATTTAAAATCACCGCAAGTGTACAGTTCGTTACAAGTAATAAAGTGAACTTTTAGAGTCCGGATTATCGATCCCACAGAGATTGAGTAGTTCAACAATAATTATCTCGACCTTAACCGAAATTATATATGTTTTTAATTATTTTATACTAAATTCTAATCGAACTAGATAATAAAATCCTACTATGAATGAATTGAATAAATTATATGCGAATTATCCTATAATGCAATATGAAATTCGAATACGAATTGATTAATTTAACGATAGAAAAAAGCACTAGGATCACGAATTCTCATGCAATAATATATTTCAATCCTAGTTTTACAATTTGACAACACGATTGAAAATTGAAGAATCAATGTTCCTATTGAATTTAACAATCTCTTTCGAGTAATGTTAAATATATCCTAGCATGCGATTCAACTATATTTCTATGACGAATAAAAAATAAAAGAATGCATGAAGTTTTGTAAACACTTAAAGATTCACATAAGGCATAGCAGTATATTTCTATCTTCTATCGGACCCTATGACAATTTATACTACGTCAAACCTATTTTCTTTCTTTCGAATGCATAAAACAGGTCACCACATTCATATAATTAACGTGCACAATAATTATATTGAAAAAATACGTATAAATCATTCAATGTATCAAAAATGTGTTTATAAGTCAAAAATATAAAATTAAAGATTAAAATATTATATTACAAGGTTAATCGATCTCCTAGTATAAGAAAATTTAGCCTAACATGCTAAAGAAAGAAAAACAAAAGAATAGTTGAAGAAATGTCATCATCCGAGTAGATATTCAATTAATTTCTTGGAGTAGTTGATAATTGTTCCTTGTATTCTTATTCTCAAAATCACATTTTCTTCTCTAAAATTACGCAGTCCCTATTTCTGGTTGAGTTTAGAGTTATAAAGGAGTATATGATCGATTTTTCATAGGTGTTTAACTTTAAAAAGAAAACTGAATTTCTCGCGCTAGAAATGTACAAAGCCACCTCTTGGTTATAAGTCAAGCGACTGCTTGACTTTAGAATTTTTCCTTCTGGATTCCCTGGAACTACTTGGGCGACCACTTAAGATTTCTTCTAAACGACCGCTTGGTTCAATTTTTTCTCCGTTTGACGGCTTCAATATTTTGGTCATAACTTTTTCTAGCGATGTCCGATTGAAGTGATTCAAAGTGTTTTGTAAAGATAATTCAAAGGGCTACAACTTTGATTAGATATCATCTTCCAATTCGATCGTCTGTCATGTAAACAATGGGTCTCAATATGAGGCTAAAAATCGGTGCATAACTTTTCGATTAGAAATTGATGTGTGATCATACTTTGACAATATTTCATCCCTGTGTCGTCTTCTTTAAACCAATTGAATCCTAGTACTCTCAAATCTTCATCTTTGGGGCTACACAACTTTTGAATATTTGCACGTTAGTCCTTGAACTTTCGCTTTCTTCCGTTTTGGTCATTTTTCGCTCGTTTTCACATACTTCTCGTTATATCCATCAATGTTGTCCTATAAACATAATTTATATCGAATTAAGCCATATTTCAACATACTCATTCACAATTATTCATATTTTGTGGTTTAAATAAGTGCGCAAAATGCACTTATCATGAAGTAATTAAGAAACGACCTTCGGACTTCCTGGGGGGAAAAGGCAGCTCCAGCTACTCCAGTGAACAATTGAACACTTGCACAAGAGGCTGGAACCTTCTCCCCCATTATACCTCCGACGTGAGAAATAGTAATATAGATTATTTATGTAGAGACTTAGGAAAAATGAGAAGAAGCTACAAAATGTTTTGTGAAAAAGATCTTCCCTACATGACACACCTTTAAAAATTTTTAGGCATCAAAACCATGCAAACACTATGTGGTTTACGTCCATGTGTCCAATGAAAATTATCCACTCACCACGCGATTTTTACTCACATATTTATTGGTCAACCTCTACCAACTGAGCTGTTGAAAATGACATATGGTAACCATCATGCAGTTTTCAATCAATTAAAAGGATGTTCAGAAAATTGGAAGTTATACTGGTCAATCTGTTACAGTGTTAGTTAGGCTCGCATAGAGGTAGATGGACTAACATAGTGGTAGACGAGATAACATGCAATAGTCGGGTTAGCATAGCAATAGTTAGGCAATCGCCTTCATTTGATTGGCCATCATAGTTCATTTCCCATATCGTATAACATCACTAGTCCCTTTGCCTCTCATCGTTGGTTGTTGTTAAGAGGTATACTCACTCGCAAACGCCTTTTTTATCCCATTACAAATTGACATTTGGTAGAGCACTAGTGGATCGATCGCATCAAATGATGAAGAGCAATAGGCTTAGTAGCCTTGTGCACTTGGTAGCCTATGAATGGGTTAGCATTTTAGGGAAAATTTCCCCCTCCCAAAAGTTCGAAGGTTGGGCCTGTATAAAGGAAGAGGTGTTTCATTTTTTTTTTAAAACTTCTCTCCCTTTACAAACCCTAGCCACTCTTCAAATCTTCACACATTCAAGGTAATATCTTCTTCAAACTCTCTCTTTCTTAAAAAATTTAGTCTTTAGTTTCATTCCATGAAAATATACAAGACAATTTTATCATCTTCCTCGGATGAAATCAAAAATGAGAGAGGGGACTGGTCAACCCATCATCGGATGGGACGGTCGACTGGACCAGTGGTCCCACTTGTCCATCAACCAGCTCTCCTTTGGGGTTGGTCATTCTCATTCGTCAGTTGATAACCCGACTCATTCCATTGATTCTCATTTCTCTCAACTACGTTCTCTCAAAAATCATATTGGTTCATCTAAGTCTTAAAACCAAAATCTTGAAATTGGACGGGATTCGACGGGCGAGGTTATAGTTCTTGAAATTCCATAGTGGCCTAGTTCTTATAATTCTCCAGTTAAATTGAAAAAAAAAAATTGTTTTAAAAGTTAGCCTGCGTCGACGATTACGTATATAAAGCCTCTAAATCCAATGAGGAACTTCAAGGATTAGATCCTTGCGAGGTCACCATGTTCAAAGATAGTAGGGACTGAGGTTTTAGATTTCTTATCCATCCTTTTTCTATTTCAATCTTCAATAAGTTCCACCTTTCTCCTAGCTAGATAAATCCCAATGCATGGAGGAAGGCGCTATACGATTTATACATTTGCCTTAGTGAAAAAATCGTGTTCTCCATAGACCTCTTTAGATGCATCTTCGAGATGCATGTTTTATCTCAATATAATACATTTTTCTACTTCTCTACTAGAGTTCCACTGCGTGTTCCTAAGTATAGAATTTTCAATAGTGGATGAAAGTCTCGATTTTTCTTTATTCAACCTTTCGAAAGCTGATTCCCATTCAACAGTAATTGGAGATATCCTCAAACTCGCTTGTTCAACAGTCATGTCGAGCTTACTCATCTGTTGAGATAAATAAATACGACAGTTGACCCGTATACCACCTCTTGAGTGAATTGGCCAAATAGTCACTGAACTTTACATCATACTTCCATAAGGTCACTGAACTTTAAAAATCATCCAACTCATCACTGAACTTCCCAAAAGATTTATACGGGGTCACTAAACTTAAAAAATCTTCTCATTCATCACTAAACATTGCAAAAAATTTTCCAGGGATCACTAATTGGAAAATCTTTTGCAAAGTTCAGTGACCCCATGTAAACCTTTTGAAAAGTTCAATGATGAGTTGGGTGATTTTTAAAGTCCAATGACCTTGTGAAAGTATGATGTAAAGTTCAGTGACTATTTGGGCAATTCACTCACCACCTCTTGCACCCATCATATTCTCAGTTTTGACCATGAGGAAGATGTTGATATTAGAGATCAGTCGACCTTGGTAGGCTCTCATTTATTTTTTTACTTTTATATTTGCACGTATTTTCACTTGTTTTTCAAGCCTAATAAACTTTATTGTGTACATGCATGTATGGACTTTGACTTGGCTGAAACTTTGAACTCGTTACCTGAGCGTGAAAGTGATGAAGGGTTTCTTCCTACTATTGATAGGCTCTCGTTTGTGTTTTTTTTTTACTTTTACATTTGCATTTATCTTCATTTATTATTTTCCAAGCTTGATAAACTTCATTGTGCAATGCAAATGTGGACTTTGACATGACAGGAGCTCTGGACTCAATACTCGAGCTTGGGACTGAAGATGGATTGCCTCTTGCTCTCTAAAAAAAGAAAAAAAAGCTGCAGACAAGGAAAAAGGAAAGTGCACTAGTGACGGAGCTTCACAATTACTAGATGAGCCTATAGAAGTCGACCCACTGCTCGAGCTTGGAGGGGACAACTCGAGTTGCATCAGGTCTGAGAGTCGGGGTTTTCCATTTTAAGCGTTGCGAAAAGTTTCTATTTTCTCAACGTTTAATAAATATTGCGAAAAGTTTAAATTTTACAACATTTACTAGACGTTGCTAAAAGTTTCTCTTTTTGCAACGTTTAATAAACGCTGTGAAAAGTTTAATTTTCTGCAATGTTTAATAAACGTTGCAAAAAGAGAAACTTTTCGTAACGTTTAGTAAACGTTATTAAAAACTATATAGTTAAGTATCCGCAACAGTCACTGAACGTTGCTATATAATGAACTTTTAATAATGGCTAATAAACGTTGCGAAAAATAAAACTTTCCGCAACACTCAATAAACGTTGCAAAAAGGAGACATTAGCAACATTCTTTTGAAAAAATATTGTCAAATCTCAATTATGTTTACCAATGACAATATTCACTTATATTTTTGTTGCAATAGACATTTTTAGCAACATTCAAATAACAAATATTGCATTTTATATTTTGCAAAATGCCATTTTTTGTAGTGAAAGGGTCATCATGTCTATATCAAGCATAATAAAGAAAAAACAATTTGGGTAAAAATTAATAAAAACAGCATGTGGCACCATGTCAAGGCTCCCAAGCCCAAAAAAACTGGTTATCATACAAACCACATTTCAACTTTTATACTATTTCTTGACTCTTATATTGGTATTTTCTTCGATTTTTCGAAGGTACTGAGATATCAATCGGGAGACAGCTTAACAAGTTAACTAATGGAATGAACTAGTCCAACAAGCTACCTCAAATATCAGGAAAAAAATTTGGAGAGAGAAAATAAGATGATGTGCGAATTTTATTATTCTCGTGAGAGAAAATAAAATGCATAGTACTTTATAATAATCATCGTAAAATCCAATAAGAGATAGAGATATACTTTTATGCTTTGCATATTTCTATAGATGTTATAGCATTTTCAATGCATGTTTTAATGCTGCATCTTTCAATAAGATGTAGAAAGGTCACATGAGAGGATATATTTAATTGATATCGAGAGATGTTTTTAATTAACTTAAGAACATTGATAAAAAAAAGAATATGCACATATTGTCATGTTATTGAATTGCATTGAAATTGATTAATAAGAGGGATTCGAGTGCTTCGTAATTATCCAATCTAAATTTGCAAAACCTTCATAATTTTATCGGTACAATTGTTAGTTTAATTAGATTAATTAGTATAAATCATTCAAACAAATTTAGCTATTCAATTAGAGTTACAATTGATTGATACTAGATTAAGTACATAATACTCGTGGGAACGATATCCTACTCATTACTTTATTATTTGTTCACGATACCATACACTTGCAGAAAATCAAATGATCATATTGAGAAAGAGTATCTTCATACGAGGAATAAACTTTAAATTGAATTCTATTGGTCCATCATCAAATTCGAATGTAACGTAACAAAAGAGATGTTTTTTTTATTATATCTAAATTCTGTACTAATTATCTAAGGGTGTTTTTACTTAAATATGGGAATTATGTATTGGAATTGTGAATTAATGTATCCTATTTTTAATTCTCGATCTATGTAATTTAGTACAATTTGTGTATTCTTGGCAATCGATAATTCCATTTTGTTCAACTGTCTCTTCTGAGATAATGTAAACATATCCAAAGCATGATTCGATCATATTCATATTCCAAATTCATATACAAAGTAACACGTTAAATTACACAAGTATCTAGGTGATTGCACATAACATATATGTTATTCCTAACATCTATTAATTGCATGTTAATCTTTAAAATTTCTAACTTAGTATAAACCCGTCAGAACTATAGCAGGTCACTAATTAACTAAGTGATGGCCAAGCAATTAAGTAATACAACAAAGTATACAAGATTGATAAAAAAAAATGTAAATAAATTAAACTACTTGGTCTTTGAATTAAACTAATAAGGTTCATCTACACCTTAACACAAAGAAAATTTACCTTAGAAATATGTGGAAGCAATTTCTTGTTCTTGATCTTAATTCCAAGCTTGATTCTTCATCTTCTTGATGTAATTTGCCTTCAATTCCTTGCTAGGTTTGATATTCTCTCCAAAAAGATGGTAAATTGGCCTCTTGTTATTGAAAGATTTTATAATGTGATGTGATGTGAGAGGTTAGAGAGAGATCCTTTAATGTTCTACCGATGTTCTACCCACATTATGTATTGATAGAGACTTGAATTAGGTCAGACATCACATCCAATTTAGATTTCAAAAGGTGTTTGAATCAAATAAGGAAATTGCCTCATTAGCTGGAACTACTATCATGCAATCAAATGGTTATATTTATTGCGATCAGATGGTAAAAGTAATTTGCTCTCCGATTGGACAAATTTACTCCTTATGATCACTTTTATATAATTTTTAACATTTAATGAATTCATTCAATTTGGTCTTTATCTTTCCTCATTTGTTCCACTCTGAACTTTTTCTTACAAATTTCATCATTTTCCTTCTAATTTCATCCAATTGACTCCATATGATCTTCAATCATTATTCCTTAGTTCGAATAAACTTTTGAATATTTGTAATTTAGTCCTTGAACTTTAAAATTAATCATTTTGCCAATTTTTGTTCATTTCTTTCAAAATCACATCCAATTGTCAAGTTTTACCTAACAAATAATATAAACAAGAGATTAAGCTTTAAGCTATCAAATTAATTCCAAATATCCTAATTTAACAGTGTAAATAACCGTATAAATTGCACTAGTCAAACATCATCAAATTTAAACATTTGTTTGTCCTCAAACAAAATTGTAACGTATCTCAATAACCGAACATACAACAATTTTGGTTAGACATCCTGCTGTTTGTCTCAAGATTGAAATCATTGTGTCAAATATATGAATACCTTCAAAATCACGATAAATCAATTTCTACTTATCCACTCTAAAACTAATGTGGGTGTTTGAAGTTGCTCAAATTCTAAACCATCAATGGTCAAATCTATCATTTCTTCACTCTTGAAATACACACTCCTAAACTTGTCCTTCTAACTCTATTTCCCAATGTGTAATTTAATGTTGAATTTATATACTAATCCTTCCACTATCTAGTTTGGATAAATTTTACTAATTGCAAGTCAATATCTTAACAAATAAGGATTTTCTATATTTTGATTGTTTCAATTTCTACGACTTAACTAGGCTAGTAATCATTTGTAAAATGTCTAATTGTCTCAAATAAGTGATTGGAACTTTGTAGTGCATCTTCTGCACATTTTGTTTTTGCATATTTGTTGTGCGTATCATGTTTCATGCAATAGTTTGATCCTTTTTTGAGTTTTCTTTTTGAAATTTTCAATGTGTCCTCATTGGATTTTTAATAGGTTGCTTTCACTAATGAATCATAGTAGTTTTTTTTCCCCTTTTTTAATACGATGATTAGTGTAATACCCCCATCAACACCATATTCTCAATAATCAACCTCTAAACTTAAGATTTTCACCTAGTTTTCATCTTATTAGCCCAAGACAATCAATACAATAATTTTCACCCATAGAATCTCCATTTATTTCAATATCTTTCTGCAACGGTTCAATCATCCTTAAACTATGCTAAAATTTATCTAAGGATATAAAATATAATGGTTTAAATGGTTTTACATCTAAATTCCTTTATTTCAACATATCAAGCATGAATCAACTCATTCCTTTACAAAGCAAAACTTAATTCATATGCGCAATGAATATCAAATTCTACATGGATAATCATCAATTAATTCAAGCATATAACATATCCACAAGTCATAAACTAATACATAGTTCCAAATATATACATTGTAGCCAACAAGGCTATCTAACACACACGATCAAGCAAACTAAAAAGAAAATTTTTTTGAAAATTTTAAATTTTTTTGCAATTTTTCTACATATATAATAATACAATAAAATTTCATACAATTCATCTTGCTTTGAATATAGGAGTTGCTGAGAGTAAAATTCGGGAAAAAGAACCGATTGTATGGGAAATACTTTGCCAAATAACATCAAAAGTGTTGGTTTCAGAAGATAGAATGTCTAATGTTTTTTCACCCGGAGAATTAATTGGATTATTTCGAGCGGAACGAATGGGGCGCGCTTTGGAAGAAGCGGTAACAATAAAAGAAAAAAATCCACCCCAAACTTAAATCAGAAATTATTCTCAATATCTCAAAATATCATTAATTAAAGCAAAAATAAAAGGGATAAAGTAGAGAATTAGGTACTCCCTTAATATATGCCTGATAATGAAAGCTGATTTTGAACAAGAATGCTGAAAATAGATGGTCCAAGACTCCAAGTTGCTATGTGCTTCCCTTTATCCATTGTTGGCTTGTGTGTTTAGATATCATCTCCTATAAAATGAATAAAATTCAATCATTAGTGATAATAATATATATTAAGCTCAACCACATCACAACCAACAAGAAAATCCACTGACGGGGCGATGTTGCCTATTACTGGTGTAGGTTGCGATTGCCTACAAGTAATGTGTTTCGGGTTATGGCTGCGGGCTATCATCGCAAACAATAATTTTTTTTTATGATATATGTATATGGATGAAGATACCTAAACTACTGATATCACACAAAAACAAATAAATTATCTAACCTATTAACCAGTAAGCATAATAAATAGAAGATAAGATAATTATGTTATCTCTTAATAAGCGATTTTTTAAAGTCATTAGCTTGACTTTGCTGTTTTGACTATTTATGGTTACTTGAAAATGGAATTTTCAACCTTGTAACGGTTGTACTTGTAGACATTTCTTGATTCATCTTTGGCCCTATGAACTTTAAAGATCCCATATTGGTCCTTGATTACTCCAATCAGTCTTCCAGATCCTTTTTGTATTGATGACTTTCATTAGAGTTGGGCATATCTCTCGAACCAAACTGAACCGAACCGGACCCGAACCGAACCGAACCGAGCGGTTCTTTGTAACTGAAATACCCGAACGGGTATCTGAATCGAAAACCGACGGGTTCGGTTCGATTCTCGGTTCTAGACCCAGAATCGAAGAACCGAATAAGAACCGAATTTTTTTAAATTTTTAATTTTTATATATGAGAAAGATTAAATTATTTTAACTTTTTACAAATAAATTAACAAAGATAGAGTTTGCATTGAAGACACTGAGTTCTATGAGAGCATTGAGATATGTAATAAAATATATATTATATTTTTTCTTATTAAATCTTATTAGTTGAACAATTTTTAGTTTATTTATGTTAGTTAATTGTGATTTTTCAATTTTTCTTTTAGAGTTTCTTAGTATCTAATATGACAAGTCAAACAATTGATGGTTAAATCAAATAATTGGTAAGTACTACTGTATTAGCAATGTTTTAAAATATTTTATCTCTACGAATCTATGACTTCTAATTTATATGGAACACCGATATTTTAGTATTACTAATTTACTATCTATTTTTTGTTATTTGTATACATTGGTAAATTAATTTTATTGGACAACTTGTTATTTATATGTTATTAAATTGGAATAAGTTAATTTGTAAAAACTAATATTAAACATGTCACACTGTAGTGTTGTTATAAAGTTAAAAAAAATTAATTATAGTATAGAACCAAATAGACCCGAATCGAACCGAACTAAACCGAACGGAACCAAACCCGAACGGTTCCAAAATTATATTGGGACCCGACGGTTCCATTTACTCACTACCCGAAAATTTTCAATTCGGTTCGGTTCTCTTCAGAACCGAACAGAACCGGACCGTGCCCATGCCTAACTTCCATAATCATCTTTCTCTTCATGGTCAATTCTTTTGTATTCATCGAGGTAGACAGGTTGCTTGGGTGGAGTATAAATGCTGAAATTTTGTTGATATTCTTCAATCTTCAATATCAGCTCAACATTTTCAAAATCTATTAAGGCACGTCCAATAGCTAAGAATGCTCTTCCCAAGATAATTGTCATATCTTGATTTTCTCCTATATCAAGGATGATGAAATTAGCTAGAAAGATGAAATCTACAACTTTGATGAGCACATCTTAAACATTTCCTTAGGGGTGTCTGATTGATGTGTCAGTCAGCTATAGAGTTATCGGAATTTCCTTTGATCCCTCAAATCTAATTTTATGTAGAATCAATTAAAGCATTGATATCATGTGATTTTCCTATAGAGTAAGGTAAAGCGAAACTCTTTAGATCTTTTAGCTTACAGAGAGCTTGTGTTGTAGGATTGCACTGCACTCTTGTGTCAAGGTCACCTTTTCATCCTCTGGTAGCTTTCTATTCTTAATCAATATCTCTTTCAAAAACTTTACATAATTTGGAAATTTTAGAATTGTGTCAATGAAAGGAATGCTTATATGAAGTTTCCCAAGGACATCCAAGAACTTCGTGAACTACTACTGCAGCATATTTTTCTACATCCTTTCGAAAAAAGGATAGTGAAGGTATTTATGTATTGATAAGAACGATTGTGTTAAATTATGGACTGTTCGAATGTTTTCCTGATTGACTTTTGTTGATTCTTCAAATTGAGCAACTTATTTCTCGCCCATGGTAGGTACCTGATTATCCTAAGTCTCTTTCCCTTTTATGTTGATATCTAGCAGCTGAACTCCACTTCTTATAGTGATAGCCCGAACATATTCCTCCTTTGGCTGCTTTCAAAGCCTCTGAGTGAATATGACTTGTGGCACATACATAAGCTCGTATAGAGGTAGCAAACTGTATTGATAACGTATCGACCACATCATCCTGTACAGCACTAAAAGGTAACATCTGTTCTCGTAGATTTTTTTCAATTTCGCTTGACAAGATACCTTCTGTTTTGTTGGAAAATGCAGTTGCTATCTGTTTCACATGATTTCTCAAATTTTTGAATAGAATCCTACCTAATTTTCTAATGCAATGTCAGTCTTTTAATGGATTGAACAAGAAAATCTTCCTATGATGGCATCTTTTCATGTTGTTGAAATCTTGGTGGTTTTCTTGACTTTGATTTCCTTGAACCTAATTATTTGCCCATAATTTGGATGATTTGTTCAACCTGGATTATATGTGTTGGAGTAAGGGTTGTTATTTTGCCTTTGGAAGTTCTCTGCGTATTGTACTCTTCAGACTGATATGTTTAAGTGAAAGACGGGGGACAACTTGCAGTTGTATGATTTGCCTCATAGCTTGTACAAACGGATGTAGATTGGTACACCATGTGCACTGTCTGAGTAAGGGTGTCAATATTCTTTGTCAATGGTTTCCAACCCTAATATACCATCAATATTGTGAAATCTTGTTGTTTTCCTCATTTTAGATGGCCACATAACCTGATTTTCTGTCTTTTTTCATAAAGGTCATAAACATCATCTATGTGCATCAAAGTACTAGCTATATTACAGTATTCAAGCAATAAGCATGAATAGAAGATGTAGACTTAGGCCTGTTTAGAAATGTCTAGGTTGGGACATTTTTGAAATAGCTCCTTGAACATTTTTCGTACTTTTGCATGAACTCTCGATAGGTAACAAATGCTGTCTATCTTTTGTGTCATCCTTCAAGGTGTGGGAGAATAGACGCATTCAAAAGGCAAAAAGTGTTAAGTATCCCACCTGGGGAGTACGTTCGCAAGAATGAAACTCAAAGGAATTGACGAGGGCCTTGGAAACAAGTAAACTTATCAACAGATTCTCTACCCTCTCTTTTTTCCATTTCATTTTCAAATCAAGAAGTTACAATTGGTCAAATCATATGAAAGAAAAAGAGAAAAAGATTAATTACTAGTCTCTGATCATACATTCCTTCATGACTAATGACTTTACATAATAGTAGAGAAACTCGGAGGTGATCGTGTGGATTCTCTGCCTTCTAAAAGAACCTGAAGTCTTCATGGTTCTGGAAAAGATTTATAAAATCTAGTTTGAGATGAAAATTTGTTTGCACAAACAGAGGATATATTAAGCTGGATTGGACAGGAGCTGGAATGGGAATCATTTAATCCCCTACCAACATATCTCCATCGTTGGCAACTCCTCTCCGCTAAACCAGCTGTATGGACTGAGCTGGTAGTAACTAATTTTGATCATGATTCTGATTTTAATTTCAGTCCGTTTCTGTTTCCCTTTCGCTCTCTAATCTCTATTCTCTACTTCTTTGCCTTAATGTTCTTTAAATATTGGGATTTCATCAGAATTTTGCATAAACTGCTGTTGGGTACTTGAAAAGAACACAGATATAAGAGATCAGGTGTGTGATGAATAACCTAAAGCAACAAAGAAAATTTGAATCCAAATATAAACTAATAAATTCTATTTAGAAGCTTTATTCCTCAATAATGACACAAAAAACTTGTTCGTACAAAACTTACAAGCATACGGGATCATTGATAAGTAATAATATAGTGAGAAAGTGTATTGTCCCACAAAAAATAAACTGTAAATCGAATTCTATTAGTCCATTTTCAAATTCAATTGTAACATAACAAAAGAGATTTCTTTTTATTATATCTAAATCATCTACTACTTATCTAAGGGCATTTTTATTTAAAAATGAGAATTATGTTTTGGAATTCTGAATCCACCTACTATTGTCCTATTTTCAATGCTCGACTTATGTAATTTAGTGTAATTTGTATATTCTTGACAATCAAAATCCAATTTTATTTAACTCTCTCTCCCTATGTAAGTTAAATATATCCTAAGCACGATCTAATTATATTGCTATTCCGAATTTATATGCAAAGTACTGCATTCAATTACACGGTTATCTAGGTGATTCCACACGTCGGATATGTTATTCCTAACATATATTGCCTAATGTTAATCTTGCAAAGTTCTAATTTATTATGGAATTTTGTTACTTGTACAATATTTGTTGACAACAATAGTTGACAATCATCTCACATGAAGGGGGCCCATAATTTTTTTATTCATCGTGGGCCCCCCTCCCATGTGAGTGATTGTCAACCATTGTTGTCAACCAATGTTGTACAACTAACATGATTGTTTATTATGAACCTCTTGAAACTATAACAAGTAACTAACTACCTAATTGGTGGTCAAACAATTAAGTAATGCAACAAAGCATACAAAATCAATCAAGACCATAAAAAAAATCATTTGACTCCCACTTCTTAAAATTTATATTCCCCTCAAACTCATTTTCTACCACATATTTTATAGGATGTATAATTTTTATCATCTTTTCAACTACACATTTCACCAACCTTATTAAAATCTTCTAAATTTTTTTTTTTTTTTCCCCAAAATCATGGAGCACCTTAGTTTTATATGAATGAAGGTAGTTTTGAACTTGTGTACACAAGGAATGAATTCATATGAGCCATGAATAATTAATTAGATTTATGACTAAGTTAAGCATCCTTAGTGGGGAAATATTGAGGTTAAGATAAAGAAAAGGAAATGAACACTTGCATAATTTCAATATAGCTTTGGCTTTGTAGATTTTTACTCAATAAGTTACTAATTGGAAATGTTTGGTCGTGCTTAAAATTAATTAGTCTAAAAGGTAAAGGACGAACTAACTTATTAATCTTAGCCAAACATGCTACTCAATTCAATCCTTAATCACTTTTGGCTTGTTTTGTAGGTAAACGATGTACTATGAAGAAAAAGATAAACTACGAACATAGGCTCATAATGACTATTTGACACTAGTTACCTGCTTTCAGCAAGTTTAGATTATCTAGAAAGAACAGATAACTGTAAAACTCAAAATTTGATGAATAAATACAATTGAAAAACAGTCTTAGAACAGACATTCAACAATAAAATGAAAGCTAGTAGAAAGTGATGAACAAATTGGATATCTAGTACCGAGACAAACAAGAACTTGATCGATTTCCTCAAAACTCATTTTCAACCACACATTCTCCCAATAAAATAATTTTATACTTGAACCAATAATTGTTTCCTACTTCATAAAAAAAGAACCAAATTTCATTTCCATAATCCACTGGAATCCTATTCCAAACAGATCCAAACGTGCAAGAATAGTACGGTACTAGAGGGGAGAAAAGAAGAAAAAACTTGCAAAACCAATTTCCACAATCCACAGGAATTTATAAGAAAAGTAAGCCACAGTTCATTACAAGTATCATCAGTATGTGAATGCTCAAACGTATTGTGCCATTAATAATTCATTACAATAAGAGCATTCACAAGGTAACTCGAGGGATATTATCAACTGATGCCACTGCAACTAGTTTCTTTCAAATCACAACAATTTATAAGTTTTATATTGTATTCATCACATAAAACCCCTGCCACCTAAGCTAACCATCAATTTGCCCCGGCAAAACAGGTAGGATTTTCACGTCAGGTGATTGTGAGTTGGATATTGACATCAGCTTAGACCTATATTTCTCGTCTCCATCGTGTTTGAGAGGTTGGACAACTTTCTCATTATCCGATTTTTTAGGTGACTGTTCAGTAATGAACTCGGTCTCCGGTAGTCGGTAAGAGATGGCAATCAATGACTCGCGAGTCACGTCCTCCGGAACCTCCTTGCAGGGCTCTTTCTTGTCCATGAAATGACGTACTTTGTCCTGCAATATATGATGGTGATTGATCAAAGATGATTGTAAAATATATGGTAGGAAAATCCTGGTATACAAAATCCAAAACCAAGTCTGCAAGTCATTTGAGCGCAACTTGGATACAAATTTGACATAGCGTAATGAAAAGTACTCACCATCAAAAGTTGATCTACATATAGTCAATTTGTACAGAGTTATGCAGTGTTTCTAAAAGCAACATGGTTGTTGAATTCATGACAGAATGATGGGCAATCTGAGTTCATAGTTCTGATGCAAGCTTCTCTAATATCAATATCAGTCCAATAATTACTAATCTTTTCTTACCCTGATTGTATTTAAGAAGAGACGTCATAATGGTTATTGGTCTAACTACTATTTTGACTGATCAACATAACTCTTTTACAACCTCTAAGTAAATTTTCCAACAATAACCCAATATACAAGCAACTCAGACACATACTTCTAATTACATGAATATTGAACAGATCAGTTTTTATCCAACCCCGTAACTCACTTCCATTCAAATCTGTAGCAATTAGTTGCCCAACTCCTTCTAGAGACCATGTAAAGCAGGCTGATTCAACTGTAAGCAAAGGATAGATGGAGAGTTTATTTTGTACCAAGAGATGAAATGGACATTAAATGTCAACGAGTGCAAGCAGGGAATTCTTGATTGTGAAGGGCTTGGAAGAACTTACCAGCACAAAAGCAATTTCAAGTAGGCCGATGTAAACATTTTTTAACGTTCTGCAGTAACAGACAAGACAAAACTGGAAACTTTATGTAAACAGAATTTAAAATTCCAACAAGACCGAGTCGCATTGAACAGTTGTAACATCACAGGAGACAGGATAATATCTGGATTTGAGCTAAAGGTTAAACGAAGTGACATATAGTCAGAGTAAGTTGATCTTGCTGCAAACTCATTGCTTATAGGCTCTTAGCAAATTTTGATAAGGAAGATGAAGAAGAGATCATAAAAAAGTTAGGTTATAAAACAACGAAGACCAAGAGAACTTCAGTACAAAAATATAACCTGGTAATAATTTGCAATTGGATATTACTATTTATCATCCAATTCTGCTGGTCAATGGAAATTACCAAGATGTTTTACTTGTAAACTTCCTTTGAATGAAATCAATGCTAAGTCACTGTTATAACATTTTAGAATCAAAGAAGTTGTGCAACTATCAGTTTTCAAAAACCAACCTAATAGCAATTCTTTAATTGTATATAAATACATAAATTTATAAAGATTCCCCCGTCCCATAAAGATAGGCTTGCTTTCCTTTTTCGTCTTTCCCAAATTATATGCCACTTACCTTATTGAGATTATAGTTAATTACTTAGTTTTCTAATATACCCATGTTTAATGTACATTGTTATCAACAAATATGAACAAGTCCTATTCAGATCATTATTTAATATAGGAGTATATTAGAAAAAATATAAGAAAAACTTATATTTCCAACTATATTAATTACATTTTCTTGTTGTGTGAAAATAGAAACAAGCCTATCTTTGTGGGATGCAGGGAATATAAATAATTTAATAATGAAGTTTTACTAAGCCAATGATTTTAATAACAATTATAATTGTTGAAAAAAAAAATCAAATCATCAATTCTTAAAACAATGAAAACAATATTTCCAAGGTGTGACTCTTTGATATCTATGTTTCTATTCACTAACTCAATTTTTATTTTTTTTCTCATTATTCATAACTACTATTCACTTTGTTTTCCCCCATCAGAAACTTCTCTCCCCAGTGAAAAACCGCACATAATTTCACTTTGAAAATTAAAACATCTTCAACTAAATGCCATGCCAAGACTGCTTCTTCACCGAGATGGGTTTTGAAAACTGGAGATAATTACGAAGAATTCAGTGGCTTTTTTGAGCCTTACTGTAAGAAATAAAATCTCTATGTCTGAATTGGTAAAACCTTGACCGGGCCCAATTTAACTGGCAGTTGGCCAGGTTGGATACCTGTTTCTAAACAAACCGTTTTTAGTGTATAAAAGGACCAGTACCAAGTTCTCCAATCAAACTGGCCTATCAGAACCTGCTTTCATTACATTGGCAAATATAAATAGACCTCCTGAGGAACAATGTGAATATGCTGAGGATTGACATTATATAGTCTTCACAAAGGCATACAACAAAGATATAAAGTCCAGTGGTAAGCTCGGTCAATTAGACTGTAAATATGTAGATGAAATTACAAGCCAGGCTGTGGGCACCATGAATATTTGTTCCAAAATATCTTCAAGGTTTCCTTAATGAAGTTGAGTTTGAACAACACTGGAGAAATTGATGTGTTTGATGTTCGAAATTCAATGTATTGCTTGTATTTGTCATAATATTATTTCTAGTTCTGTTGGGTATTTTATATAGTTTCAATAAAATAGTTTCAGGGTTTTAAGAGTTAATTTGTTATTCAGCACTCTTCGTTTTGGGTCATATAGGATGCTGGCATGAAAAGTTTAAAATTCAGGCTTAATATCTTAAGAAACCTCAATAAATACTTCAACTTCAATCTTATTTAGGGACTTGTTTTTGGTCTAAACCAAAGTGACTAATGCTACTTATTCTAATCATTCTACAACTATTATCTTCTCTCCCCCACACTCCTTCTTGCCTCTACTTTGTTATGGCTGAGGCTCGTTATTCGTTTTCTCCCTTAATCTCATCAATCTTCTTCAATTCTAACCATAGTATCTTCATTCTCAATCTTTATAATGCCTTTTAACCTTGACAACTAAAAATTATTTGTAGCTGGAATTCTATCTTTCTCTATTCTTCACTCTTCAGTGTAAGAAACTTGATAACAAATATTAGTTGGGATCTTTCTCTAAAACTATCAAATACACTCACCTCTTGCACAATGAGTAACGTCCGAAGTGTATTTTCCGATATCTTTATCTTCTTCTTCGTCTTTTTCATCCAAGAATTTGATAAAGTCTAGAGATTATTGAGCAGTACGAAAATCAACTTACACTAAATATATCTAACCGTGTTTACATTTAATCTCCTATTTATGTCAATTTTTTTTTTTTTTTTAATGCATTGTAATATTACATTCAGTAATATCTATGATTTCCTACATTGGAGTTTCATCTTTAAGTTAAAATGGTTGTGTTATCAAATAATGCAATTGTTCATTTTAAGACGGTGATTTGAACCGTTTACTGGTCTCATTAATTCCTCAACTCTGAGGTTATCCAGACATCCTATAATTACGATCACTTTAACTTTAGGAGTTGAAGTTCATGCGAAATAGTAAATCCCCCAGAACTATGAAAACAATTCAAATTACAAGATTTAAACAACTAAGTTGCTTAGTGCTACAACCAAGGGATTCAACAATTTCTTGAGGATATACCACCACCAAGCCCAGATTTGTGCATATAGCGCTGTAGTGTTACAGCTGAGTATCATAAAAGTAAAATATACTTCTTTGTCTGTGATTTCATGAGTCCTATGGAATGTATGGATAATAAGTGAGTAGTTAGCTGAAGATCCAAGGGAACATGTGGATAAAAAATGTTTGTCAAGCTTAAATTATTATTTAAACTTTGCCAAAGATGCTCCCCACTACCAAAAATCAAAATTGATTAATAAATCCAACAAGTTCACTCAAAATTACAACACCCAGGTTTTGAAACCCTCAACAAAGCAAAGATATGATCAACCAATTATTAACATTATTCAAAATTCAAATATCAACGACGAGTGCACATAAGCAATAGTAACTCAGCGCCGAATCCCAGCTCTGAGCTTTTAATTGCTTGCAAGCAGATGGACAATAACAACCCATTTCCTAAAACCCAATAACAATCAATTTATTGACCAAGATATCTAAAAAATCATTAACCGAAACTTGAAAATTAGAAAGTCAAAAGAATGATAATGAAAAAAATACCAAATCCCGTAATCTCTGTAATAAACGCAATTAAAATTCAAGTGCTGAAACAGATCTTACTGTTCAAGCAAGAAAAAAAAATTCAAACCAGAATTTATGAATATTTAAAGCAATAATTATGAATTGGAGCAAGCAAATTAATTCTTATCGAGAAAAAACAGAAAATTATATCTATACGGAAATGAAAAAGTACCTTTGGGCTATTTATAGGATTGGGGGTTTCTGAGGTTTAGGTCGATCACAATAACAGGTGAATCGCATATCTTACTATTTCAAAATACGTGTACAGTGGCGGTTATCACGTGCGGTGCGCGTGAGGCAAGAAAATTGTTTGAGATAGTCATTAAACTTTTGTTTTCATTATAATTTAGGCACTTTGTCTACGTTGTAATAAGAAAACGATCGCGCTATTATCCAACTCAGTAGAATTGGGAGACATATGAAAACGCATTATAGAAGCATAATTTTGTTCAATAATAAGTTTTTTTTTTTTTTTGGGTTCAAATGGTCAGTGAAAATAATATTCTAATATAAATCAGAACGTATGATTACACAACAAATTAACTGCAATTCAATTCTAAAGGTTCAACAACAATAAAATACTGTCACGTTCAAACTCAGGACGAACACACTCCTCTACTGCCAAAATGACTCAACATAACCTCACAAAATTAAAAACATAAGTGTATATTAATTAAATAAATAAAACTCGAGCCCAACCAGGAACAAGAAGTCACGATCAGTTCCTTAAGAATCTCCGTCTGCATCATGTGCTTAATGGATTTTTCATAAGGAACCATTATTTTTCTTAGCCACAACAGCATTTATGTTGATTCAATATGATGAATTGGTTAATTTGATATAAAACTGAAAGTTCAAATACTAATTTTAAAGGGAGGGAAAAATTCTTAGTCACCAGAATGAACCAATTTATAAATTGGATGACTAATAGGGTTATTGGGTAAAGGTCGACTAAACTGTAAAAAGTAAATACTAATGTTAGAATGTGTTTGATGTTGATTTTAATGTAATGAGAATATAATTTTTGGAATAGTGATTGATGGAAGAATGTGTGGTGAAAAAATGATGAAAAGTTTTAGATTTGTGTGTAATATTACTTTATTTGAAAAATGTGTGAAGAAATGAAGAAAGAAAAAAAAAATGGAATGGAGGCCAAAGCGGACCCTTAGTAAATTCATCCTAACATTGACCTAAAAAAGGATAGAAAGTTAGGGTTTAGAATTGAACCCGTAGTAGTAGTAGTAATAATAATAATAATAAATAAATAAATAAATAATTGAGGCGAAATCACTTAAATGGCTAGTTTACACGTGAACCAGCCGATTCTGCATGTGAATTCATCAGTTTAGCTTTGTTTTAAAAGTTTACCCCTTTTTTTTCCCTCCTTCTTCTTCTTCCTTTTTATTTTTTTATTTTTAAATAATACTAGTTTAAGTCGATTTTTTTTTTTTTAAAGGTAATTAACACAAAACGTTCCTATCTTTCAATGTTATTATACAAAATGTCCATACTTTTTATTTTTTGACATTTTCACCCTATTTTAACATTTCATTGCGAAAAATATATTTTTTCTCAATAAAAATGTAAAATAACAAATATACCTCCTATTTAAATCAAATTAAATAAAAATTAATGAAAAAATTACAATTATACTCCTAAATTGTTTATAAAAAAATGCAAATGAGTTCAAATAATTTATTAAAAAGTAATTAGCACAAAAGGTCCTTACCTAGGGATGACAATGGGTTGAGCCGAGCCAGCTCTGCCCATCTACCCACGAGCTCAAACTCGTTCAAGCACACGTAAAGTCAAGCTCAGCTCGACCTACAAGCTCATGAGTTCGTGAACTTTAGGGCCTACGAGCCGTCTCCCATGGGCGAGTCGAGCTGGTTCGGCTCGTCAAACGGGCCGACTTGCTCAGCTCGGGCTTGTAAATCGCCCACGAGCCGATGAGCCGCTCGGCCCGTTTAACATTTGTATCTCTACCTTTCCATATTATTGTGCAAAACGTCCATATATTTCATTTTTTTTTTTGACATTTTCACCCTTATTTTCACATTACATTACGAAAATCATTATTTTCATCCATTTTCTCAATTAAAAAATGACAAATATACCATTATATTTAAATAAAAATAAATAAATTACAAATGTACTTCCAAATTTTTCAAAAAAGTGCAAATAAATTTCAAATAAATAATTAAAAAAGAAAGTTATTTTTAATTTTTTTGTACTTTTTTGAAATTTTTATTTGAAATTTATTTGTAACTTTTTTTAAAAATTTGGGAGAGTATAGTTGCAATGTGTTCTTTATTTTTATTTTGTTTATTTTTGTTTTATTTAAATAGGAGAGTATATTCATTATTTTGCATCTTTTAATTGAGTAAATGATGATTTTCGCAATAGAATGTGAAAATAAGGGTGAAAATGTCAAAAAATGAAAGGTATGGACGTTATGTATTAATTACCCTTTTAATAATTTATTTGAACTAATTTGTAGTTTTTAAAAAAAATTAGGAGTATAATTGCAATTTATTTTTTGATTTTGATTTTTTTGAGTTTTTTTTATTTAAATACGAGGGTATATTTGTCATTTCACACTTTTTTTTATTGATAAAATGACATTTTCCCAATAAAAAGTAAAAATAGGGGTGAAAATGTCAAAAAGAAAAGGTATGGACGTTTTATACAATATCAATGAAAAGTATGAACGTTTTGTGCTAATTATCATTTTTTAATGCCAGCCCATTTGATTCAATTTTGACAGTATTTTTTTAAAAATAAATTCCCCCATGTGAAATGTTGAATACCACACTTCAATTTCAAAAGCTTTTAAATTGCATACTGCAGTCGTGTTTGCTATTTTACCTTTTGAGCTACAAAAAATTTAAGGCGTGTTCAGTTTATTATTCATAAACGTCATAATTAATTTTTTGGAATTTTAATTAAGCTAAAGTTGTTATCAAATCATTGAATTGCAAGCAATGATGGAGTCAACACCCGACGAGGGGGCGCGACCGTGCATGCTTGCTTCGTCTGAAGTTACAATTGCAGTCGAAAGCCACGAGCTAGAGAGGAGGAAGAAAAAATCGCACCTAGCAAGGCAACAAGAAGAAGAAGGTGACCCAGGTTTTTTTGTGCCTTTTTTGGGCATCTTATTTTTTTTGAAAAAATAAGCCCAAACCCAATAGAGTTCAATTGAAAATCAATTACCAAATGGTTCAAATCCACTACCCACAATACCAGCATTCCAGTTTCAAAATCGATGCAAACCCTTACAGCTTCCTCCCTCTTGCTGCCATGCGAACTTAGCCGCCTACTGTTGTTGCTGCTAGCTAGTCATCGCGACGCTAATCTCTCAGGTCTTGAACTGTGAGCTGCTCATGCCGCATTTTTTTTGTTATTGTTAATTTAATTCATTTGTTGATTTATAATTTATGAGTAATGAATTTTTCGAAAGGTTGGAAGAAGAAAAGATTTTTTAGGTAGATGCGTGGAATTAGCTAAGCATTTTATTCGAACAAATATAGAACCAGAATGGATGGTTTTCTGTTCATGAGATGGATAAAAAAAACTGATGTAAGGTAAGATTTAAATATTTATTCTTTTCATCTAACACATAAAATAATAAAAATATTTTTTTTATTAAATAAAACTATAAAAAGTTACAATAATAATAATCTAAAACATTCAAATGTCTATATTAAATTTATTTTTCAAGAATGTTTTGATAGAAAATCAACAACTATACTCTTACAATCAATTTGCTTTAGAACTTCTTTTTTTTTTTTTTTTTTTTTTTTTTTCCATAAACACTATAAGCAGTCCATTCAACTTTTTTATGATATTGTTGATCAAAAGGAAGATTTTATCATCATCAACTTCGAGAAAATAACCATCCATAATTTAAAGTCTAAATTTTCAATCACTTTTGTGTTATAGAAAACAATTTCTAACAAAAACTTGCATTTATCAATATCATAATCCTTGACATGCTCATTTTTTTATTCAATATAATGGCATCAACAATTCAAACAATTATAGTTTGTAACTTTTTAAATCAAATAGAAATTCAAAAATATTTTCATATTTTTAAATTGTTCAAACCTTAACATAAGTGAAAAAAAAAAAAAAATTTAATCAACTGTAAAAAATAAATAATAAACTCTAAAAACTTTTTCCACATAATGTTTTATCTTATCATTAACATTTCGACCAAAATGTTTCTTTCTATAAATAATACATGAAATGTAGGTTCAACTTCCATTTAAGTAGCAATTTCTTTAGAAGTAATCTTGTCTGATTTAAATTCAAATTCTCTATATGTTTCTAAAAATAAAATAAATACTTTCAAGTTACTAGTAGTAACACCAATAAATATAGAGGAAATACCTCTAAATAGTCATCTCATAAAGGTGATTTGTGAAAATAAATATCAAAAAGTTAGAAGTTTTAAGAATAGCCATTGAACAACAATCTTTCCAAAAATACCATCTCACATAAAAATTGCAACAAAAGTCATCATAATGTATAAAATACTTCAATTAGGTCCCCAAGAAAATATAAATCCAAAATCTTTAATAAATTTAAACCCGAATATTATACAAAATTTTATTGACCTAAAAATTGCAACAAAATGAGAATTAAATTATTTAAAAGAAGATTTAAAAAGTTTCTTTTTAGATTATTTAGATCCAAAATTAAGATATAAGAATACTTATATAGATAGCCAAGCAATTAGATTTGAAAATAATATACATAAAGAAATTATCAATCTAGAAAGAAGAATTGAAAAATTAAATATAATCATTGAAGAAAAGGTCATAACAAAAAATAGTGAATTTTATAAATTTTATTGCGATTTATTAAATATTTATGAAAATAATAAATTTTGAGATTTTGAAGACGGTCTTAGTACCCCCCCAATCTTAATTGGTATCAGAGCCATAGATCATAACATGATAATAGAAGATTTAGGAAATAGATATAAAATTGTAAAAGATAGATTTGCGATAATAATAGGAAAACCTATAATAGAGAAAGAAATCTTAAAAATCATACTTATAAAATTAAAAGATCTACCTTTAGATATTAGAAAGGAGATAATAGAAAAAACAGAAATTAGTATAATAAGAGACCTTATGATATGGGAAACTATTATAGAAACTATAGATCGAGAAGAAATAGCTGCTATAATAGAAAATAATATAAGTAATTATGGGAATTAAAATTAAAAAGATAGATAACTATTATAAATTAGAAGAAGAAAAAGGATATAAAATATTTTATGAACATATTCCTAATAAATCAAAAATATTAACATTAAATATAATTAAAAAATTACCTAGAGAAATAAAAGAACAAATACTACATAAATTAAGTATATGATCTATAAAAGATAGATATATATATATATATATATATATGAAATGATTAATAAAGAATTTGAAAATATTTTATATTACAGAGAAATATATGAATCATCATAAGCTATAAATGAGTAATGATAAAGTAGCTAGAAAGCTTAATAATATTGTTAGAAATTTAAATAAAATACAAGAAAAAACATCAAATATACTAGAAACACCAGGAGAAATAAATAAATCACAAGGAAAAATGTTAGGGAAACTAAAAATCGAAAAATTAGAATTAAAAGCAAAATATTTTGAAACCGTAAGAGATAATCAATTACCTGATAACGAAATAGCAATAGAAAGTCTTAATAAAATCATTAATGAAAATAAAGACAAAAAGTGCAGATTATCATATTTATTAGAAGTAAAAAGTGGAAAAATATAATGGCTTTTTCAGAATCATTTGATGAACTAAAGAAATTAGTAAAAGAATTAATGAATGAAACTAAAGAATTAAAAGATGAAGTAGGAATGTTAAAAATAGAAATTAGAGAAATGAAACAAAATATGAAACCAACAGATAAAAAAGTGGATAAAGATAGAATAAAATGAGAAATGACAAGAATAGGAAAGAAACATGTAGAAACGAAGGATACTATGAACCAGGAAGTATGGATGATAGATTTAGAAAAGAAATATTACCAATAATCCTAGAACAAGAGAAAGAATTTGAAAAATATACAGAAGAAAGAGGAAAAAATAAAAAAGATGATGAATGAAGAAATAGATAATCTAATAGAAAACTTTGACCAATTAAGTATAGAAGAATTAGAAAATTATGAAATATTAATGAATACTGGTGGAGGACCAACACCAGCACCAGGAAGTACAAGTAATAATCCAAAATTAGAATTTCCTGAATTAGAAGGAGGATATGCACCAATACCACATAGACCTTATAGGCAGTACTATGATAGAATTATACCACAACATAGAATAGAAAAATATAAAGATCAATTTACCCCAAATTTAGACTACAATAAACCAATAAATCATGGAGGAGCAAAACTAGATTTAGATTGTAAAATAGATATTAAGAAAGCCTTGTTACAATGGGCAGATGCAATGATATTATTCTTTTTATATAACCAAGACGATACATGGGAATCTACAGATAGAAGAATTGACTATTTAATAGCATCGTTTGAAGGAGATGTAAGAAATTGGTGGGAAGGAATAACTGAAGATACTAAATTATTAATGAGAAGAAATATACAAACAGAAATGCAAAAAACCTCACAAGAGGGAATAAAAAAGTTAGTAGAATATATATCAGATGAATTTCTAGGAGAAAATTGGATAAACAATTCAGAAGAAGAAGCTAGAAGAGAAAAATTAAAAGCAAGATTAGGATTAATAAACATTATGATATGTGATATGTGCAAAATAAAAGAATATACATGTCAATTTAAAATTTTCTATTATACTCAATTTTATAGTAATGAAAATCAAGGACCATACTTAGAAATGTATTTTGCTAAATTACCAGGAACATGGAATATATATTTTAAAATAGAATATGAAAGATATATAAAGGATAATCCTGTATCAGATACATTAGGAAGTAGAATAAAATTCCTATTTGAAAGATTAACAGAAATATGTAAAAATAGACAACTAATGAAAAAATCTGGAAAATTAACAAGAATTTGTTGTGAAGAAATAGAGAGACCTATTAATTGGGGATCTGGACCGGAAAGAAAATATAAAAGAAAATTCAAACAAAAAAAGTATAAAAAATATAGACAATTCAAAAAGAAATATCAAAAATCAAATAGAAGATATTATAAAAGAAAATATCAACCAAAAAGAAAAGAGTTTAAAAAAGATAAAAAACAATGCAAATGTTGGAATTGTGGAGAAATAGGACATATAAGCCCTGATTGTACTAAAAAGAAAGTTAGAATTTTACAACAAGAATATGAAGAAATAGAAAGTGATTTAGAAGAAATAATAGATATTAATAATTATGAAGGAGAAAAGGTTTACATATCAGAATCAGAATGAGTCACGAAATAAAAGAAGCTGAAACCATAGAAGAAAAACAAGAAATAGAAAATTCTGAAGGATATGGATTAAAAGTAACATTTGATAATAATACATTTAGAAAAATAGAAAAATTATCATTAGATTTAAAATTAGGAGAATGAAAAATATTCGATAAGATATTTAGAAGAGAAAGAGTAGCTATAAGTGAATACCATAAGATAGAAAAATCAATAGATATAAGAACAGCTTCAGGAAGTCATAAATTAGCATTACTAACAAAATCCACAGTTGACCAATTAATGGCAAAAGTAAAAGGAAGATAAAAAGAAAAGATACAATACGTTTATCTAGCAGGAATACAATTAATGTTCAAATCCCTATTTAGAGAAGGAATAGATTCACCAATAACAGTAAGTTTACATGATGGAAGAATACTAAATACTAATGACAGTCATTTAGGAACTATAGAAGGAAATTTAGCATATAAAAAATTAATATTTACATGTTATCCAAAATATTGTGTATCAATAAAAAATAAAGATTTTAATGAAGTATTAGGATTACATTTTAAAATACATAGAAAAGATATTATGGAAGAAGGAAATCATATTATGACCATAGAATATAGAGCATTATATACATTTACTAACTCAAACTATGTAAACATTTATTCTAAAAAACCCTATATAGAAATTCACAAAGAATGTAAAGACATATTGAATATTGTAGAACCAAACAAACAACTAAGCCTACTACCAGAAATATATGAATTAGAAATATCTAAAACAAAGCCAGATGTAACAGAAAAAATAGAAAATAATTATTTAATAGAATTTAAAGATGAAAAATTAAAAAGAAGTAATAGTACATCTATAATACCAAGAAAGAACATAAATCGAGAAATAATGGTAAAAAGGAATATAGGAAGTATGCAAATATATGGAGAATATTATAATGGAATAGAATATATAAAAGGAAAAAATATCATAATTGATACAGGAGCAGCAAACTGCCATATATCAAGAAATAGAGATAAAAGATTAATAAAAAGAAGGGTAGAGCCTTATAAATATATCAATTTTGATGAAAAAACACATACTAGTGAATTAGAAGTAAAAATACCAATAGTTTTAGATGGAGAAGAAATGATAATACCATGTTATGTAGATAATAGTATGGGAGATCATTACCATATATTATTAGGAATGAGTTTTTTACAAGCATTAAATCATTATAATATTAATAAAGAAGGAATCTATATAACACATAATAATAAGACATTGTTTTGTCCAAAAGAATGAATAATGTAATAACATTTCCATTAGCAGTATATATACAAATTACCATTGTAGAAACTAATATAACAACATGTGCTTTGATAGATACAGGAAGTGATATAACTATTATCAAGACATTTTTGTTAAAAAACTGGAACAATGATAATACTATAAAAATAACAGCTGTCACAGGAATATCGACACCTATTACTAAAAATAAAGAAAATGTAGAAATCCTATTAGGAAGTAAACAAATAACTATAAACAAAATATATGCATATGATGTATTAGAATGTGATATATTATTAGGAAATGAATTTGTTCAACAATTCCAATATTATCAACAAAATAATTATATGATTATGTTAAAAACACTATGTGGACATCTACTAAAAATTTCAAGAGAATTTAAATCATACAGAGTTCAGCCAGCCCAGCGTGGTGAAAGGACAATAAAAATACCAATAAAAACAACTATTAAAATACAAAAATACAAACAACAGAAAAATCAGAATTAATAGAAGATATAATAAAAAAGATAGGAAATGTCTATAATGAAAATTCATTAGCTTATTGGAAACCCGAACATCCAAGGGCAAAAATAGAATTAACTGAAAATGTAATAATAAGAGTAAAACCAATGATGTACACTATACAAGATACTCAAGAATTTAGAAAACAAATTGAAGAGTTAAAAAATATGAAATTAATCAGAGCTAGCAATGGACCACATAGTAGTCCAGCTTTTATGGTAATAAAACACTCTGAACAAGTACGAGGAAAACCAAGAATGGTAATAAATTATAAAGAATTAAATAAATATATAAAATTTGATGGATATTTTTTACCAAATAAAGATGTTTTAATAAACCTTGCAAAAGGAAAAGAATATTATTCAAAATTCGATTGTAAGTCAGGATTTTGGCAAATCAAAATGGAAGAAGAATCAATACCATATACGGCATTTAGTACGCCTCAAGGTAAATACGAATGGATAGTTATGCCATTTGGATTAAAAAATGCACCTCAAATATTTCAAAGAAGAATGGATAATATTTTTAGAAAATATAATGATTTCTTATTAGTATACGTTGATGATATACTAATATGTTCAGAAAATAAAAATGATCATAAAAATCATATTATAAAATTCCTAAAAGAATGTCAAAAAGAAGGAATAGTTTTATCTGAAAAGAAAGCTATTATAGAAAAACCTGAGATAAAATTTCTTGGATTAATTATAGATAAAAATGGAATAAAATTACAGTCTCATATATCTAAAAAGATAGAAAGATTTCCTGATAAATTAGAATCTAAGGAACAAATACAAAAATTCTTACGATGTTTAAATTATGCAGAAGGATTTATTGAAAATCTTTCAAAAAAGAGACATAAAATACAAATTTTACTTAGAAAAACTAATACTAAAGGATGGAATGAAGAACATACAGAAATAGTTAGATTGCTTAAGGAAGAATGTAAAAATTTACCAAAATTAAGATTACCAAATGAAAAGGATAATTTGATAGTTAATACTGATGCCTCAGATAAATATTGGGCAACAATATTAAAAACAGATTTAAATGAAATATGTAGATATTCAAGCGGAACTTTCAATCAAGCAGAAATAAATTATACTACTCATGAAAAAGAATTATTAGCAATTATTAGAGGAATAAAGAAATTTTCATTATTTTTATTATCTAAAAAATTTATTGTTGAAACTGACAATTCTCAAGTTGCAGGACTTGTTAGAAATAAATTACCAATGGAACCCCAATATAGAAGGTTACATAGATGACAAGCATATTTATCATTCTATAATTTTGATATTATTCAAGCAGGAACATTGAATTTGGAGATGGATAATATCAAACAGGTGATATCAGAAATGAAATCTGCGGCAGCCTATGCCAAAGAAGAAGCGGATGATATAAAAATTGGAATGGAGACATTAGCTGAGCTCTTAAGTCATAATATTAAATTATTACTTGAGATCAGTGAATCCCATGCCAAGGTTACAAACGAAATGAAAGACAAAATTGATGCTCTTGAAGCACAATTAATGTCTACTGATACAAATAATAAAGGGATTGATGTCTTGGCACAATCCTATGATACCAAACAGGGATACCAACAAGTACCAAGGAGTGATCCACAATGCGAAAGCAGTAGTGGACCCAGCACTATCAAAAGAGATATACAAAGTCCTAGAAAGTTGACCATAAAATCTAATGATGAACATACAAGGGTTATTAGAATCAGAACCGATGAAAATGATGATACCCCTTTATCAGCAAAAGAAGAAGAATATAGATCTTTTGCCAAAATTGTTTATGAATTACAAGAAAATGACACCTATTTCATATCTTCAGGAGATCATGTTTATCCAAGGTTACTAATTACCAATGATGCAGACCCTGTCATGGTCAAAATGGCAGCAGACTATGGATTTTTAGATCTTATCTATCCCGGAAAAGATCTAAAAGAAATTGAAAGATTCGATGAAATTTTTAAATCTGAAGTATCCAAATTTGCCAAAGGAAGGTCCATATACATAAAATTTTATTCAATCAGTCCAGAAATTGATGGAATAATATTTTATCCTGCCGAGCATATTATAACAATCGGATATGTTTGCAGAGAATTCCAGATTGATGTCGGTCACAATAGAAAGCTATTACCAAAAATCACCAGATCGTGGATAAAATCTCGAAGAGTTTTAGGGATGAAAGTTTTATATAAAATGGCAAAAAGTTTGTATGACAAAAAATTCAAATGCCTATGTCAATATGAAGGATGGACTCTTCTCACCAACAATGGAGGAGAAAAATCAACAATTCTGAAAGAATACATTGAGAAATTTGATACTCATCAAATCAATGGACCTATCACAACCATACAAGAGGCATGCAGAATAAGAGAATGCCCCACTTGCCGACAGAATCAAAGATAAGAAGACAAAAATGATAAACACATGGAGGAAAGGTGTCCAAGCTGCTACAGGAGAATATTTCCAGCTGTATGTAAAAACAAGATTTGAAGGACAATTATAGAAGGACTGTGTCCTTTATCAAAGAAAATGTAACAAAACAACAAGGATGGAGGGGCCATGAGGCTCTTGATGAAAAGTACGAGGCAATAAAATATTATTAGTATGATGTAAGTAATGATGTAATTTATCTTCAGATTTGTGTATAAATAGAGGCCTTTGGGCTAATGAAAGAGGCAGAGTTGGTTGAGCACTCAAATTGTGAGTTAGCCAAACAAATTCCTGTCTTCCATTGTAATCATATTTCAGCCTTTAGATATCAATAAAATTCCAAATTATTTCAGATCCAAATTGTCTTTAAAAATATCATGAGTTTCTAAACACCTCATCCCATAGATTCTTGAAAGATTGAAGAAAAATTCCTTTCTTACTTTAACAGAAAGAGAGTTTTCTTTAGTTAATATCTATAATCCGAATTCAAAGAACTGACACAGTGAAGGTGGAAAGCTGGAATAGCAATTATCCCGTAGAGGCAGGAGGCCATTGAAGGGAGCCATTTGCAGATCCAGAACCTGAAGGTTACTCGGTTCTAAGAATAAAGATTTGAGATCAAAACTAAGGTAAAACTATTATTTTTGTTAAATTTAGAAAGATATTTTCTGAAATCTTAAAGAATCGTTGGGATTACTTATCTGCATGACTAAATTATCTAAATGTTTGTATTTAATATTTATTTTATTCGTATTGTTTAGATTTATATAACATGCCAGGATATACAATTGAAGGACTAGATAACTTATTAGAAATTTTATTAGGAAAATAAATAATATCATCTCTCAAATGGAAAGAATAGATAAATCATCGTCTGAAGAATATTATATACTTGGAGAAAATTTTGATAGATATATGGAAGATTATGTCAATCTATTAGATCAAAGGATGAATTTATATACTAGAATCCGAGATAGAAATAATACAGGACAAAATTGAAAAACTATTCTAAAAGATAAGGATATATCCTGCAATATAAAAACACATTTCATTAAGGATAAAATAGTATTTTTAACAATTAAGACCATTGTGAAAAATAGCAATAGTAAACCGACCATTTAAAAAATTACCCCATAAATACATCCTCATTTTGTAACATTTTTCTTACTCTATTAATAGTAGACAATATATTATATCAAATAATCATGCCAAATAATAAATTTTTAGCATCTCTAAATGCTTTAGTGTCAACACATATTTTTACTAAGTGTTTAATGCGGTTTTTATTTCTGGCAATTGAAATCTTATTGTTTTTTATACTTTCAGCTTAGCTTTTTAACGTGTTGTGATAATGGCTCAAGTTTTAAATCTTTCATATTATCCTAAATATATGTTCGTTTTGTAGAAGTTGAGAACAATACGCCCCTGTTTGGTAAGTATTAAAATAAAAAATTTAATAAAATGTGTGGTTGAAAAGTATGAATCTCATAAAATACGTGATTAAAATTAATTGTTGACTTTGATTTAGATAAATACCAAATACAGGTTTTATATATAAAACATATAGTTTTTTATACAAAAATTTGCCATATCACAAAGTGTAAGGATGTAATTTTTTTCTTGAGAAATATAATTTTTTATTATTATTTATAAGAATAATATATTAATAAATTTTTTGAGGCATTCACGGAAACGAGGCCTCGGATGATTGCCTACCTCATTTGTGATGACAAAAAAATCCGTCCTAAATGGGGCCAAAATAAAAAAAAAAAAAAAATCTGCCCCCATTAAAAAAATTTAAAATAGAATTTTTATTATTTGTTAGTTTTAAAATATTGTTTAATGTATTTACAATTTTATAACATGTTTCTAATCCAATAATTATATTATAAAATAGTCAATTTAAAATTTTACCTAACTAACAATTGTTTTATATAATTTATACATCCGGCCAACCAATATTTCTATTATAATTAAATTATATAATCAAAGTAAGTTTATAATTTCTTGATCGAAAAAACTAGAAACAAATTCAAAATATATGGAATGACGTTTAAATTTTGGGTTAAGGGTTGAAATTCGAATAATAGCATAACTCGAAAATTTGAAAAATAATAATAATAATAAATAAAATGGGGCAAGCTCCCCCAGCACCGCACCACCCCTTTTAAAGTGGGGCGGGGGTGCCCGCCTCGCTGCCATCCTATATCTCACATGTAGCAAAGAGATGGGCAAGTTTTCAGGTTTTCGTTGAGCACCATTCTCAATTAGTTTATTTGCATGTTTTGATATATGTTTTCTCGTTTTAATGAAGATCATCCTAGAGATGGCACCCCCACCCCCCTCAAAATAATAGTAATAATAATGGAAGGGGAAAAAAAAAGGAAAGAAAAGTTTAGCTAATGAATCCAATGTTGAAGTTGATGTAACTTCAGAAAAAATAAACTAAGATCTTGGTAAGTTAAGGTCAATTACATATTTTGGTCCAAAAACTCGATCAACACCAAAAGCGTAAAGTAAAAACGAAGAACAGTAGAGAACACAATTAGTTTTCAAGCCAAGCCTCGATAATTCGATAGTTAACTTTCAACTTTCAATGCCTAATATCGTATTGAGCATCCAAGGACTGGATATAGCTCAAGCACATTAACACTTCTAAAGAAATCATTCTGAAATAAAGCACCAAGCCCTAACTACATAATACATATTCTTGCTCCAAATTAGTGTTCACCCATGGAACAAAACACTCTCCTCACCCTAATAGTTGTAAATTACGAAGATTTTATAAAGAGAGAATAAGTGTAGAAAAGAATTAAAAGGTGTTATTTTGAATTGCTTTTTGTACCGAGAAGAAGAGGAAATGCATATTTAGGTATGTCAATAAGTCAACCCAAAACTCAAAGTTCGGACTCGGTTCGAGTAAAATAAATTGAGCTTTTTTCTAGCCTGAGTCAAGCCGGCTCGATTTTTTAAAATTTTTTTTTATTCTTCTTTCTCCCCCCTTGAAAGGCAGTTTCTTGCCTTTTTAAGCCGTCTCGTTTTTTTTTAACGAGCCGGCCCATGAGGCTTGACCCCAAAATGGGGCTTGGCCTGTGCCTCGAGTCGGGCCGAGCCGACGAGCCAAATTGTCATCCTAGACGTATTCAGTTGCAATAATCCTAAAAAGTAAGTTTTTATACTTCAAGTAATAACCCTCAATTCAACGATTGATAATGTGCTAGATGTCACCATTAGAAAGAGGCTTCCATTTGATTGCAAAAAGCATGTGTTTTTTTTTTTTTTTTTTTTAAATTTAAAAGCAATTGTTGACATCGACCAATTGTTTAATCTCCACATTTCACAACAAAAAATCATTTATAGCAAGATTTTTTTTATATAATAATGCTAATTGTACATGAGAAATTACTTAATAGTTTACATACAGATTATATATCAAATAGAGAGTAAATATTTTTTTTTATTTAATTGAAGAAATTTTGAGCCAATAATATCTCATCATATTATGAGAATGTAAATCATTATGCACGTGTAACACAATCATTTTTTTTAATGCATATCACATAATATTTAAAATACATGATTTGGCTCTTGTTTGATGGCCATTATTTGAAAAAAATAATTTATTACATAGTGATTTTCTAGAAGAATGTATGGTTAAAAAATAGATTTTTTTTTTTGAATTTACGTACAGAATATTTTATCGTGTAAATGTGTGAGTTGAAAATAAGTTTATAGAAAAAAAGTTTCCAAATAATGACTATCAAATAAAGGTTTAATATAGTTGATTTATAAAAAAATAAATCCATCAATGTCAGAAAAATAATTAATAATAACTAATTCGTCCAATGGAATTTGGCCATTGTTTGGACTCCAATAAAATTAAATTTTGAGAACAAATGTATTTTGGAATCAGTTGTGCTACACATACACAATGATTTTATATATATATATATATATATATATATATATATATATAATTTGAGATATAATTTGATCAGAATTTTTTCAACAAAATTAAAAAAGAAAACTTCTCCAATCTATTTTTGACATTTATTTTATATGTAAACAATTATGTAACATGATTCATTTTTTGGTAGTAATTTTTGAAGAATTTGTGATTAAAAATGAAGAAAAAATTTAAATTTATGTGTAATATTATCATATTATAAAATGTATAATTGAAAAGAAGGAAAGAAAAATGTATATTGAAAAAGCGAGGCAAAATTTTCTACGCGCCCATTTCCCTCCAGATTTACCCTAAAAAGCCACTAAAAAATCATAATCCCTCCAAAGTCCGCCGTATTTCCATTTTCCCTCCATTTCAACGCTAAATTCACACCGAAAACTGGGTCTCGGAAGCACTGGCGTTATTGAGGTAATTTCATGGATTTCCTAAAAACCTTTTTTTGGCTTTCTTTATCGTGAATTTGTTTTATCCTATTTGGTTTGATTTACGACCTGCATTTATTGCCATTGGAATAGACTTCTTCATCTTCATCTTCTTTTTTATTATTTGTAATTCTGAATTCTTTTACTGATCCGTTGGAGGACTTGCTTGTTCTTCTTCTAGTTAGTTTTAGGGTTATAATTATTTGCAATTATTTTTTTTTCTGTGCAAATTGATTCTATATCGAATGGAATCGACACCAGAAACAGGGGAATTTTTTGTTTATCGTTCTTAATTTTTTTTTTTTTTTTGCAGTATCGTTTATGGAATTGGCCGTTTTGTAAGTTTATTAATATAAAATTTGTAAGTTCATAAATGAAAACATGTTTATTTTAGAAGGAACTGGGGATCTTATATTGGAGAATCTGCTAAAAGCTAAACCATGTCGGCATGATAAAGCCAAAAATCAATGATTGCAAGGCAGATTACGAAAATGTTTGAAAATATAGCAATTCAAACATTTATTCCACGAATTTTGTATTCTTTTGCCTTTTAACAATTCATTCAAGTCATATTATCTAGCCAATTTACTAACTTTACTATGGTCACCTGTGATGCTGCCCTTTTAGGCTTTAAGTTTTTATTTGTGTGTTTGTATCTACAATGCAAAAAAGACACCAATGGTGTGGCAATTTGATGGCGAAATTGAACATTCTAAGAATAAATTGTATTGTGTTCTTACATTGTAGAGTTATTTTTCACAAGAAACCATAACTTGTAAAAAATTAAGCTCAATAAACTTAAATCTTACATTGGGTTGAGGTGGATCAGCTCAGCCTAGCATGGACACTCTCCTAAATTGAAAAATGAACTTTTTCTTTTGGGTAATTTATTGGTTTGTTTAAGTTGCAATTGATCATTGTTTTATATTCATTATAAGATAAGAGCATCTTCTTCATTCTAGAAGGATCAACATTTACAAAATTAAGGTATTTTAGTAAGGAACTAATCTGTCTAGTGCCTGTGCACTTTTCTGATATGGCAAAATCTAGGGTACTGGAGTTGGAGAAATGCTATTGAGAAGACAACATCAGGTGTGTGAATCTGCGTAGATGGGAGCTAGGAGTTGCATTTACTGGTTTTAGTTATTCGCTGTGAAGATTTTTCACCAAGGGAAGATTTTTATCCATTATTACTTGTTTCAAGGATTTACTCCTTTCTCTTTTTCTTTTCGGAGGTGGGGGATGGGATGTGAAATAGAAAAAGAGGGGAAAATTTGTGCACTTTAATCTTTTTCCTTCTCGTGCTTATTGATAAAGAAAAGACGAAGTGAAATATGGATATGGAACATCTAGGACTGGGAAGTATTGGAGGTGCGGAAGCAGTACTTGGCCTTCAACCCAACTCAACAATGTCTATTGCTTATCACTCCCTTTTTGGTTCCCACAATGACATAACACTCCTCGAAATTGATGAAACTCTCATCCCCGATATCCTTCAGCAAAGGTATGTAGTTTTATTTTATTTGATCAAGCCCTATAGTTTATCCATACGTTGTTTTCATCTTATTCTTATTTGTTCAATAGAGTAACTATAAGAGGACAGCCTGATGAAGTTGCAGTTCTTTGTACTCAGTCAAAAACCTATGCCCTTAAATATGTGGGGACATCCAACTCTGTATTACTTATGCCTCCTTCAGATAAAGCTGTGAATGAATGTAATGATAGGACCATACCGGTTGCATCGGTTATCAAAGTTGCACCAGGCAGTATGGAACTTGTTGAGGTTGCACCTAAATTAGATAAACTTAAATTTCTCCTCTCCCAAAATCCTTATAGTTTTGACGAGGCTTCAGACATGGATATCTCTCACGAGAGAATGAATACAGGCTTATACAGATGGGACGATCTTGCTGACGAGGTACAGGCTAGCAATGAGGAACTAAGGTCAGGACTACAAGCCCTTTCAGCTGTTGAAATTGATGGATACTGGCGAGTTTTGGATGACAAATACATGGATATGATTCTGAACATTCTTCTGCATGACGTAATATTGAATGATTGGTCCTTTAATGCACTTAATGAAGATGAAGTTCTGCGTGCATTAGAAACAGATGGGTTTCCTGGCAATATTGCAATGCATTGCCTGAACGTCTATGGTAATAAGGTGGAAGAGCGTGTTGGTGGAAGTTGTGTGTGGCGGTTGGAGGAGAGGCGCATTTGTGTGCACTTTGCAAGAGAAATCTTGAAAAGTGGTAAGATGAAAATGGAAAAATTTATGGCAGAATGGATACGAAAGGTTCCTGATGGTATGCATGCAAGTTTTGACATGTTGGAAGGGGAAGTTCTAACGGAAAAGCTAGGGATAGAGACTCTAATTTATTATTTCAGCATATCTTCACTCCCGTCAACCCCTGCTGAACGTTTTAAAGTACTATTCCGGGAGAGGCAAAAGTGGGAATGGAAGGATCTACAGCCATATGTCAGGTTTGTTTATGTTATTTTGAGCGAGTTCTGTATTACTAATCTGTCTAGTATTTGTACGTACTTTATATAAGCTGCTTCTCCTAATTGTTGATAATGTCGATTTATAGGGATCTAAGAGTGCCGGGACTTTCAGCAGATGCTATACTTCTCAAATATACTCGAAGAACTCAGCCAACTGTGGACGCTGAACCTGTTTTCAGTGCAAGATAGTCTTCTCATATGTTACGTCTATTTTGTCAGGTAATGTTTGTTCATGTGGAAATCAGAAGCTTTTGTGTCAAAATATATTATTCTACAAGAAGATTAAGAACTGTTGGCTTATATTTCATTTTATTTGGCCGACCGAAGTAATCAACGTGTCTGTAATAAAATGCATTTTTTACAAGCCAAGAAAGGAATGAACAAATATACCCTTGTGACATGTAATTTTCTTTATATTAAGAAAGTGTAATTAATATAGTTGGAAATGTAATTTTTTTTTCCTTAATAAATCCCTATGTTAAATAAGGGTTTAAATAAAAATAATTCATTTTTGTTGATAACAATATATATGAAATAAGAGTACATTAAAAAATTAAGAAAATAATTATATTCTCAACAAAGAAAGTGGCTTATAATTTGGGATAAATGAAAAGGAAAGCAAATTTATCTTTATGGGATGGACGTGGTATTTTTCTTTTTACATTGTGCGAACGAGTCTTTGTGAAGTGGAGTTTGAACTTGGAAGAATGTAATGGCTAAAATTATATTCTGTATGCCTTTGGAGAAAGAAAATAAACACAAAAAAAAAGTTTAGAGAAAAAAAAACTTGTAAACATTCAGTAATTTTTTTAATTGTTTTGAATGGAAATGGACAATCAATAATATCTGCTAAAACAATGAAGAAAATATGCTAACAGATGGAAAAGAAGTTAAACAACGGAGAGAATGATAGTAAGAGAGCTCCCTCTTAATGGTAGCTATGCATTGCAACAGTCAGATTCACGTATAGAAATATTCGATCGACGTCGATCATATCATGCCACTTGGTAAGCATACACGGTCAATGACTGTAACTTCAAATTCTATTTTCATCTACATGCCATCGAGCGAGCAAGAGTATTTTCAATGAACACTTTCTACAAATTTTTAGGCAATTATTTAAGAATTTTCAATATTGTTATCCATGTTTAATCTTTCAAATCTCCTAGTGTTTTTATATACATGCACAATTTAATTTGAAACCACCTACTTGCAATTCAATGATTTAATAGCAACTTTTAGTCTAATTAAAATTTCAAAAAATTAATTACGACGTATATGAATAATAACTTGAATACTACCCATAAATTTTTTTGCAACTCAAAAAGCAAAATAGCAAAGCACGACTACAGTATGCAATTTAAAAGCTTTTGAAATTGAAGTGTGGTATTCAACATTTCACAAGGGGGAATTTATTAAAAAAAAAAAATTACTGTCAAAATTGAATCAAACGGGCCGGCATAAGAGAAAAATCAAGACTCGGTTTAAACCAGTAAAAAAAAAAAAAGTAAAAAAAATAAAAATAAAAAATGAGTAAACTTCTAAAACAAAGCTAAATTAATGAATTCACATGAAGAATCGGCTGGTTTACACTAAGCGCCAATTTGACTCTCATTATTCCACATTATAATGTGAGGAATAGTAATTTTGTAAATTGTGTGGTTAAAAATGATTTTTTTTTTTTTTTTGGGGGTAATATTACCTTACTGAAAAATGTGTAATTGATAAGAAGAGAGAAAAATAAATTATAATTTAATGAAAAATAATGAAGGTCAAAATGGGGGCAAGAACCGGTTGGTTCACCTGTAAACCGGCCATTTCATCTCAATTTTTTATTTTTATTTTTTTTATTACCCGTTCAATTCTAAACCCTAACTTTGTACGTTTTTTTAAGGTCAATGTTAGGATGAATTTACTAACATTAGTATTTACCCCAATAACCCTATTAGTCATCAATTTATAAGTTGGTTCATTCTGGTCACTAATTCCTTTTCCCTTTGCAGTTAGTATTTGAACTTTCAGTTTCATATCAAATTAAGCAATTCATCTTATTGAATCAACATAAATGTTATTGTGGCTGAGAAAAATAATGGGTCTATTGTGTAAAACCCTCGAAAAACATTTGATGATTTAGGCTCAGAAATCAATCAAACGAACACCAATCTACTGGCTCGATCTAACAATTTTCTACACCTTGGTTGCCTCAATTTTACCCACTCCGGTTACCCTTCTTCTAATCCACAAAGAACACAAATGGAGTGGTGATTTGTAGCCACAAAGGCAAAGGAAAAAACACTGGAATGATACATTAGATGAAGACCAAAACACAAAGTTTACCACCGGTTTTCTCTCTTCCGAGGCTGCTGAATTTTCTCTCTTCAATGCCCAGTCGTTTTTCCCCCTTCTTTTCCCACGCAAATCACACATTAAATGCTAGGGTTTCTATCTTATAAAAAGGCTAGGTTTAGACTTTAAGTTTGGATCAAGACTAACTCATAATGAGCCAAATTAATAGGCTAACGATAACCAAATATAACCCAACCAAACTTAGGCCCTCAAATGTGTATTAATTGTTCCGAGTTGAGCCGTCACTATTGGTGTCGATAAAATATCCGACATTGATTTTTCATTATCGCCCGTATTTATTGGGTATCAAAATCAAACAAATCTCCACATTGATTCCCAATAAATCTGCAAGCAAACAAAACATATAGTTTTATACTTACATAATCAAGGTAACCAATAAAATTAGTATCACAGACCTTATCTCGTGTTTCCAACTTGAAACACATATCATACCTGCTCCATATATTCACCGGGGCTAAGGTCAAGAACACCTAAGTAGGAACAAATATTTACAGTGAACAATCAAGAGCAAATAAAATATGCGATGAAGATATTATACAGAATAATGCATAGATCCCTTAAAAAATACGTTTACACAGAACCACAGATTAACATCAAGCTAATCAATAGACGACCAACACATATGCAACAAATGCATAAATGACCCCACGAAAAGATCTCACCACACTTATCCTATCTCATTCCGTGTTGCTCACATCTCGAGAACACATATCTCCTCTCATCGCCCACTATGCTCACTAGATTGATCACTCAATTCATGTTTAACCGGTAAACCACAATAGATCCTATGTTCTCGGGATAATCCTCTACCACCACACCACTTCTCCCAAACTACGTAGATAATCGATCTCCACCTAACCGAAGAGATAAAAGTGTCTCTCTCACACTCCACCTGATCAGAGTCTCTTTCAGATAAATGATTCCAGATATTTAATCACATCCCCTCTCGTGATCCAAATGTCACACTCCACATCTCCCGGTACAAACCACAATGTACCCTTAGGCATCCTATATTACCAATAGACATCCTCACTGTAAGTGCATCACAAACTCACTATGATAAATCAATACTTTTCGGCGACCACAAAGGTTATGGCTCAATTTAAATTGACCGATGCACCACAAGGTTACTCCAAACACCAATGGTCAAAAAATCCACAAAGAAAAGGGTGAAAGTGACACTTATAAAGAGAATAGAAGAAATAGTTGGTTACTTCACTACACTCACAAAAGAAGCTCACAAAGAGAAAGAAGATAACCTTACATGCCTGTCTCACACAATCTCACAAACCACACAGCCTCACAAAGGTAAAGGAGAAAATGTCTGCCTTTCTTTTTTCTCACTACCACACTCTCTCACACCACTTATAGAACAAACAAGGAGTACGCCAAAAAATTCAACCCACTATGCATGCAAGCACTTTACACAAAGTAATAAGATTATTCTAATTCATGCAATTACACGCATCAAACATATTGAAAGTGTAACATATAACATTGCAATGAAATTGAGTAATTACACACATGTAGAAAATGGGTTACACATAGATGCACATGCAGTGACTAGGTTTACTTTCAATAAACCTCACTAGGGTCATCACTCGACCCTATTGCCACATTCACCTCACCTCACATCTCATTAGAAATGGCAATAGGTCGAGCAGAGTCGGCTCGGCTCGTGAAACCTGAGCTCGACCCTAGCTCGTCACGGGTCGAGCTTGTGGCTCGTTGGTAATGAGTCGAGCTCTCATTCTTGATGGGCGAGCTCGGCTCGACCCTACGGGCTCGTGAGTTCACAATTCGAGCCGAGCCCAACAGCCCACGAGTTTTTTTTTTTTTTTAAAATATTTTTTTACAGATTTTTAAGCTTTTTGTTAAAAAAAATTTTAAATTTTGACTAGCCCACGAGCCTCGCGAGCTCATACAGCCTGTGCTCGGCTTGGGCTTGGGCTAGTCGTTTTACGAGCTCGAGAGGCTTACGAGCCGAGTTTTGACGAGCTGAGTCGACAAGTTACGAGTCGGCTCGGTCCAGTTGCCATCCCTACCTCTCATCTCTTTTTTCCTTTTATTATTATTCCTAGAACAATTTATTTCACAATGTCCAAATTTTACCACAATTAAAAACACATCCTCTATTTTTCGCAGTTGCCTTAGACCTACATATGCCATCAATACAAAATAATGACCACAAGCAAAGTAAAGACATAATTCACATAGAACAGTCAAACAAACTTTCTTAATGTAACATGAAATTTTAACAATGTAGAAAAATATTGGTAACAAATTCACAAAGAATTTAAGGAAAATAATTAACAAGTAATTTCTAGGTCTATCAACAGGCAATGATTACCCCTTCATGGTAATCCCCAAACCTAATGTTACTCCACATGATGACTTTTAATGCGAAAAATAAATTGCTTTATACAATAATTTTAACTGCACTAATAAAAGGCAAAAAACACGATACCGTGCGGACAACATCTGAAGGTCTGTAAATATTGAGATATGTGAATTCACCACTTTAGGGCCATCACCATTCGTCCTAAAGCCTCCAGCAACCATGACAATACGAAAAGACACTCGACACCCAAACGTCAAAGGGAAAAATCATCCAATTTTCATCTTATTGCTGGAAACTGAAATCTGACTACACCGCATGGTCCGTCTCGTCACCAGCAACAATCTGTTCGAAGAAGTCTCCGTCGGAATCCCACGCGTGTCATCGCCGACAACCACGTGCGTACCCCGTGTACGCCTCCGCCTGCACAGTCCAATGGTGGTGTCCCATTTTTCCAACCGATGTGTGGTTTCACTCGAAAAACAAGAAAGTAGATCCAGCAGCTTTGAATTTTGAAACTCAAATTCTACCTCTATTTTCTGTCGATTTTCCAGCTCCATTTTCTTCACTTTCCAGCCGATTTTTACCTCAAAAAATCACAGATTTCTCAACAACACAAGCTTTGATACCATTGTAGCGTAAAACCCTTGAGAAACTTTTGATTCGGGCTTAGAAATCAACTAAAAGAATACCAATCTTCCGGCTCGACCCAACAATCATCTACACCTTGGTTGCCTCAGTTTTACCCACTCCGATTACCCTTCTTCTAATTCACAAAGGACACAAAGGGGGTGGTGATTTGTAGCCAGAAAGGCAAAGGAAAAAGCAATGGAAGGATACACTAGATGAAGACCAAAACACAAAGTTTACCACCGATTTTCTTTCCTCCAAAGCTGTCGGATCTTCTCTCTTCAATACCAAGCCGTTTTCCCCCTTCTTTTCCCACACAAATCACACACTAAATTCTAGGGTTTCTACCTTATAAATAGGCTAGATTTAGGCTTTAAGTTTGGATCAAAACTCACTCATAATGAGCAAGTTAATGGACTAACGATAACCAAATCCAATCTAACCAAACTTTGGTTCTCCAATGTGTATTAATTGTTTCCGAGTCGATCCGTCATTATTGTTGTCGATAGAATATTCGATATCGATTTTTCATCATCACCCGAATTTATTGGGTATCAAAACCCAACAGGTTCCTTATGAAAAGTACATTAAGCACATGATGCAAACCGAGATTCTTAAGAACCTGATCGTGACTTTTTGTTCTTGGTTGGGCTCGGGTTTTATTTAATTAACATAGAATTATGTTTTTTTTTTAATTTTGTTAGGTTATGTTGAGTCCTTTTGGCAGTATAGGAGTGTTCATCCTGATTTTGGACGTTATATTATTTTATTGTTGTTGAACCTGGAGAATTGAATTGAAAAAAATTTGTTGTGCAGCCATACATTTTTGTTTATATTATAATATTATTTTCACCGACAATCTGAGCAAAAAAACATATTATGAACAAAATTGTGCTTCCAAAATGCTTTTTTTATAGAGAAAAGCATGTCTCGCAATTTCACCGAGTTGGATAATAGCGTGATCGTTTTCTTATTACAACATAGACAAAAGTGCTTAAATTATAATGAAAACAAAAGTTTTAATGATTATCTCACACAATTTTCTTGCTTCACGTGCACCGTATGAGATAACGCCACTGTACACGTATTTTAAAAAATAGCCCCGGTTTGATTCTCATTTTTTCCAAAATTCATTTTTCTCTCTTTTCTTTTCAACCACACATTTTTCAATTAAATAATATTACATGTGCCCCCCCGAGACATAACTCAGTAGTGCAAATGACAGGAGTGAGGTAGTCTCAACTGAGCTGGCAGTCGCAGTGTGAAGGTTTGATTCATGCCTCTTATAAGCCAAGGTATGAAATTTGACTTTTTGTGGGCACTAATATGACAATTCTTGTACCCTGACCCATTGAGGCACATTTCGATATTTACCTCTTTCCCAATGCTTTAGGGGCGGGGCAGTGGGGGACTCTCAAGGTTGTGGTTCAACCTTTTTAATAATATTACACGTAAATTCAAAATTTTTCCTTAATTTTAAACCACACATTCTTCATCAATCAACTAATCAAAATGCATTCTTTCTCAAAAATGAAAATCAAACATGACCATAATAAGATATGCGAATCACCGGTTATTATTGTATGATCGACCAAAAACCCTCCACCTCCCCCAATTCTATCAACAATTCAATATGTGCTTTTTTCTTTTTTCCCCAATTTCTATTTTTCTCAATAAAAATTAAGAATCTTGTTGCATGTACATGCCCTGATTTACCAGGGTATCTACAAGCAACTCACAATTGGGGGTTGGAGGTGGGGGGTGGCTGTTTTATTTTTTCATTTTTTAACACACATGGAGTCTCACCCATGTATGAGGTGAGGCCCTATAAAGACCCCCGGTAACAAGGGCCTCTACACTAGGCTTTATTCAAGAATTAATTTGCTTGCTCAAATTCATCAATTTTTGCTTTAAATATTAATAAATTCTGGTTGACTTGTCTTTTTCTTGCTGGGACAATAAGATCTGTTTCAGCACTTGAATTTTAATTGCGATTATTGCAGAAATCATTCTTTTGACTTTCTAATATCAAGTTTCGGTTAATGATTTTTTAGATATATTGTTCCATAAATTGATTGTTATTGGGTTTTAGGAAATGGGTTGTTACTGTCTATCTGCTCGCAAGCAATTAGAAGCTCAGAGCTGGGATTCGGTGCTGAGTTACTATTGCTTATGCTTATGTGCACTCGCCGTTAATATTTGAATTTTGAATAAAGTTAATAATTGGTTGATCACATTTTTGCTTTGTTGAGGGTTTCAAAACCTGGGTGTTGTAAAATTTTGGGTGAACTTGTTGGATTTATTAATCAGTTTTGGTAAAGTTTAAATAATAATTTAAACTTGACAAACATATTTTTTATCCACATATTCCATAAGATCTTTAGCTAAGTACTCACTTATAATCCACAATTTCTTTACGACTCATATTTTATAAGCATTTAAAATCAATACCAAACAATCACAGACAAAGAAGTTTTTTTTACTTTTATGATACTAAGCTGTAGTACTACAGCGCTATATGAGCAAATCTGCGCTTGTTAGTGGTATATCCTCAAGAAATTGTTAAATTCCTTGGTAGTAGCACTAAGTAACTTAGTTGTTTAAATATCGTAATTTGAATTGTTTTCATAGTTCTGGGGGATTTACTATTTTGCATTAACTTCAACTCCTAAAGTTAAAGTGGTCGTAATTATAGGATGCCTGGAGAACCTCAGAGTTCAGGCATTAATGAGACCAATTAACAGTTCAAATTACTTTGATAAAACGAACAATTGCATTATTTGATAACACAACCATGCTAACTTAAAGATGAAACTGCAATGTAGGAAATCATAGATATTAGGGTCTGTTTGATTAGGGTGGAAAGGAAAAGGGTGTTTTATTGCATAACTTTTTCATAGAAATTTATTTTTCACCCATTTTCTAGATACAATCATTTAAATCACATTTTCCACATTTTATTTTCTCATAGTTTTGATGGGAAAGTGTGTTTTCCCTTTTTTTTTTTTTGGCAATGGAAACATATTTTAAATCTAATGGTAAAAAAATTTATCCATTTAATTGAAAATTTACATGAAAAATAAAGTCAAACGAACACAAAAAAATTTCAATTTTTTTTTTTTTGCAATCCAAACAAATTTTTAATACAGATTGTAAAAAAATTTATCCCAAAAAGTAACAATTTGCATGAAAAACAAAGGCAAACGGATTAGGTGAAAAATTTATACCAATCAAACACCATTAATTACAATTCTCTCTAAAACAAATTTTAGGCAATTCAATTCCCTTGCAATTTGTTTTATTTTCACCAAATTCCACCCTTGCAATCAAATGCACCCTTACTGAATGCAATATTACAATGCTAGCATTAAAAATAAAATAAAGTAAAATAAAATCGACATAAATAGAGAATTAAATGCAAACAAGGTTAGATATATTTAGTGTGAGTTTTTTTTTTACAACTCAATAACCTCTAGACTTTATCCAAATCTTGGATGAAAAAGATGAAGAAGCAGATAAAAGATATTGAAAAATACACTTCAGACGATACTCATTGAGCAAGAGGTGAGTGTATTTGATAGTTTTAGAGAAAGATCCTTACTAATATTTGTTATCAAGTTTCTTACACAGAAGAGTGAATAATAGAGAAAGATAGAATTTCAGCTACAAATAATTCTTTGTCGTTAAGGTTAAAAGACATTCTAAAGAATAAGAATGAAGATACTAAGGTTAGAATTGAAGAAGATCGATGAGATTAAGGGAGAAAACGAATAACGAGCCTCAACCATGTTGGGCTTTCCCTCTTACGTGAGGGATAGTGTTCTATATGGTAAGTGGGCTTTTTTTCCACTTAGGCCCAATTCAAATGCAAATGATATAGATACAGAGGCAGAGGAAAACAGAAAACGGGGCAGCAACATTTTGGCTTTCTTCATTACAGAGAGTGAATGAGAGAGAGAGAGAAAAAAAAACGAGATTCAGTCCTTCTTGCCAAAGATCGGAGGTTCATTTTCGTGGTCCGATTTAACTGGGATTTTACTATGTTCATATTGGCGAAGAGGGCAATGTTTTGACCGGAGCCGATCATCCGGATTCTTCTCCATTTCTCTGGGCTACGCACACTAGTTAGTGAGATTTTCTCCTTGTAATTGTGTGTATCTATTTATGATGATGTTGTTGTTGATATCCAAGAACTATATGTGCTCTTGATGTATTTGTAGCCTCTAGATTGTGTTTTGGGGAAGGTGTACTGTAAATCCCATTATTTTGATAGTGGAAGAATTTACTGGACTTGGTCCCGGGGTTTTTCCTTTTTATAGGTTTCCCCGTCTACAAATCATTGTGTTCAATTATTTAATTTCTTGCTGTGTGTGTGAGTGTTATTGCCTTATTGGAGTCGGATTATATTACCGTCATTTTAATTCTGCACATTGAGGGGTTGAATTATTTCCACTACTTGTTGTATTATTGGTTCAATCCCCAACAAAGTGGTATAAGAGCGTTGGTTGAATCTCTGTTTTGTTTGTGAGAATTAAAATGGAGGATTCGGCTAGTGGCATGGTTAAACTCACATCTTTCAATTATTCTGTTTGGAAGACTAGGATGGAAGGATATCTTGTATTGCAAAGATTTATTTGATCACATTGATTGGAATGGCAAGAAACCCGATTCTAAGACTAATGAGGATTGGAAAAAGTTGAATAGAAAGGTTGTTGGGCAGATTATACAGTGGGTTGATTAGAGTGTCTTCCATCATATAGCCAAAGAAGTAGATGCATATAGTCTTTGGTAGAAATTAGAAGGTCTCTATGAAAGAAAGACTGCACAGAACAAGGCCTTTGTTATTAGAAGGCTTGTAAATTTAAAGTACAGGGATGATAATAGTGTTGCAGAGCACTTGAGTAGCTTTCAAGAGTTATTGAATGAGTTGTCTACATAAAGCTTACACTAGATGATGAGGTGAATGCTTTACTTCTGTTGAGTTCCTTACCAGACAGTTGGAAAACTTTAGTTGTCTCTCTGAGTAATTCAACTCCAAATGGTGTGATCACTGTCAACATGATAAAAGACAGTATGTTTAATGAAGAAGTCAGAAGAAAAGAGCAAGGTTCTTTTTCTAATTCGGAAGCACTTGTTATAGAGAGAAGGTGGAGAAACTAAAGTAAAAAACCTTATGATCATGACAGTTGTGACAAGTCTAGGGGAAGATCGAAGTCAAGGAAAGGGATAAAATGTTATCACTGTGGCAATCTAGGGCACCTTAAAAGGGAGTGCAGAAAATGGAAAAAGGAAACAGTTAAACTTCAAAGGTGAAGAACATAAAGAACAAAAGAAGACTGCAACAGTTGCATCTGATGCAGAGGTATTTATTGCTTATGATGAAGTATTTGCTAGTCTTTCATGCCAGGATACTACATGGATAGTTGATACAACACCTTCTGTTCATATTACTCCACGTAGGGATTTCTTTTCATCCTATACCAGTGGTGATTTTGGTTGGATCAGGATGGGAAATGAAGCTAACGCTAAAACTGTTGGCATGGGGGATGTACAATTGGAAACTAGCAATGGTAGCAAGTTTCTTTTCAGGGGTGTCAAACATGTTCCTGATATGCTGTAGTTTAATCATCTCGGAGATGGCAGTTGGAAACTGACAAAAGGGTCTCTTATTTTAGTCAGAGGGAAGAAGACTAATGGTCTCTACAGAACAAAAGCAAAACTAATTCATGAAGATGTGAATATTGCTGACAGTGAAGCCTCTACTGAGCTATGACTTTAAACGCAACTTGGTCATATGAATGAAAAGGGACTTCAATTTCTTGCCAGAAAAAAGCTCCTGCACAATGTGAAAGGTACATCTCTTATCCCTTGTACTCATTGTTTAGTTAGAAAACAAAGTAGAGTTGCATTTCATAGATTCTTTGCATCTAGAAAGACACATATTCTTGATCTAATTCAAACTAATGTTTGCATAATGCTAAGTAAATCTCTAGGCGGTGCATTAAATTATGTTACATTTATTGATGATCACTCTAGAAAGGTATTTGAATAGCCTTTGAAATCTAAAGATCAGGTGTTAGAAGTATTCAAGGACTTTTATATGAAAGTTGAAAGAGAAATTAGAAGGCAGTTAAAATGTGTCAGAGCAGATAATGGTGGTGAATACAGAGGGCCATTTGAAGAGTACTGTAGAAGATATGATATCAGGCTTGAGAAAAGGGGTTCCGAAGACCCCACAACAGAATGGGGTCGTAGAGAGAATGAACAGGACTATTTGTGAGAAAATCGGATGTATGTTTTCTCATGCAAAACTGCCTTAAGCACTTTTGGGCTGAGGGAATGAGGACAACAATTGACTTGATTAATCTTTCTCCATCAGTTCCTCTGAATGGTGATGTTCCAGAGAGTTTTTGGATAGAGAAAGATATATCTCTTGATCATTTGAGAGTTTTTGGCTGTCGAGTATCTATTCATATTCCTAAAAATGAAAGGTCCAAGCTTGATAGCAAAACAAAGCAGTGTATCTTCTTGGATTATGCACATGCAGAATTTGGGTACAGATTGTGGGATCCAGTGAATAAGAAGATCATCAAAAGCAAATATGTTGTCTTCTTTGAAGAAGAAACTATTGAAAACTTTAATCGGACTAAAAAGCCAAGTACAGTTAATGGAGAACAAATGAGTTCAGTTCCACATGTACCAGACCCAGTGGTACATGATGATCACAGAGAAAATGTGCAAGAAGAACATGACACTATAGGAGACAGAATTAGATCAAAATCAAGAGAATGTTCCTCTTGAGGTGTCAATTGAAGAAGAGTTGCGAAGATCTACTAGAGAACGTCAGCCTTCCAAGAGGTATTCTAGTAATGAGTATGTGTTACTTTCTGATGGGGAAGCTAGAAAGTTATCAAGAGGTTTTGCTACATGATCAGAAAAATTAGCGGTTAAAAGCTATGCAAGAAGAGATGAAATCTTTGCGTAAGAACAACATATACAATCTAGTAGAGTTGCCTAAGGGTAAGAGAGCACTGAAGAACAAATGGGTGCTTAGACTAAAAGTTGAACCATATAGCTCGCAACCAAGGTATAAGGCAATGTTGGTTGTGAAGGGGTTTGGTCAGAAGAAAGGTATTAATTTTGAAGAAATCTTCTCACCTGTGATCAAAATGTCTTCAATCCGAATTGTGTTAGATTTGGCAGCCAGTATGAATCTGGAGATTGAACAACTTGATGTGAAAACCGCTTTCCTTCATGGTGATCTTGAAGAAGAAATATACATGGAGCAATCAGAAGGATTTACAGCAAAAGGTAAAGAAAATCTTGTATGTCAGTTGAAGAAAAGCTTGTATGATCTCAAGCAGGCACCGAGACAATGGTACAAGAAATTTGATTTCTTCATGGTTGAGCATGGGTACATGAAAACAACTTCTGATCATTGTGTGTTCATAAAGAAATTCTCTGATGGAGAATTTATTATCCTCTTATTATATGTTGACGACATGTTGATTCTTAGTCATAACAATAAAAAAAATTAAGAAGCTGAAGAGAGAGAGAGTTGAGCAAATCCTTTGAAATGAAGGATTTGAGACCTGAAAATCAAATTCTTGGTATGAAGATTCTCTCGTGAAAGGATGAATGGGAAATTATGGCTATCACAAGAAGGTTATATCGAGAAGGTATTACACAGGTTCAACATGGACAAGGCAACACCAGTAAGCTCTCCACTTACAAGTCATTTGAAACTAAGTTCAAAGCAAAGTCCTTCAAGTGAGAAAGAAAATGAAGAAATAAAGAATGTGCCTTATGCATCAGCTGTAGGTAGCTTGATGTATGCTATGGTATGCACAAGGCAAGATATTGCTCATTCCTTTCTAATCCTAGAAAAGAACACTGGACAACAGTGAAGTGGATTCTCATGTATCTAAGAGGGACTTCTAAGATATGTTTATCTTTTGGCATCAGTAAACCCAAGCTTGTTGGGTTTACAGATGCAAATATGGCTGGTGATGTTGACTCTAAAAAGTCTACTTTTGGGTATTTGATCACCTTTTCAGGGGGAGCAGTTTCATGGCAGTCAAGACTACAGAAATGTGTTGCTCTATCCACCACAGAGGCTGAGTACATAGCCATCACTGAAGCTAGCAAGGAGTTGCTATGGATGAAGAAGTTCTTACAAGAACTAGACTTAGAGCAAGAGAAGTATAAACTCTATTGCGACAGTCAGAGTGCTATCCATCTTAGTAAGAATCCAATATTCCACTCAAGATCCAAACATATTGAAGTGATGTATCATTGGATTCGAGATACTCTAGATATGATGAAGTTACTGCTTGATAAAATCCATACTGATGAGGATGGTTCGGATATGATGAAAAAGCCATTGCCTATGGAGAAACTACAAGTATGTAGAAGGAAAACAGGTTTGGTAGAGTCCCTCACGTAGTCGGGAGGGGGAGATTTGTTGGGCTTTCCCTTTTACGTGAGAGAAAATGTTCTATATGGTAAGTTTGTCTTTTTTCCACTTAGGCCCAATTCAAATACAAATGATATAGATACAGAGGCAGAGAAAATAGAAAACGGGACAGCAACATTTTGTCTTTCTTCATTACAGAGAGTGAACGAGAGAGAGAGAGAAAAAAGAGATTCAATTATTCTTACCAAAGATCGGAAGTTCATTTGTGGTCTGATTTAACTGGGATTTTAGTATGTTCATCTTGGCGAAGAGGGCTACGTTTTGACCAGAGCCGATCATCCGGATTCTTCTCCATTTCTCTGGGCTACGCACACTAGTTAGTGAGATTTTCTCCTTGTAATTGTGTGTATCTATTTATGATGATGTTGTTGTTGATATCCAAGAACTATGTGTTCTTGATGTATTGGTAGCCTCTAGATTGTGTTCTGGGGAAGGTGTACTGTGTATCCCATTATTCTGATAGTGGAAGGATTTACTGGACTTGGTCCCGGGATTTTTCCTTTTATAGGCTTCCCCATTAATAAATCATTGTGTTCAATTATTTAATTTCTTGCCGTGTGTGTAAGTGTTATTGTCTTATTGGAGTCGAATTATATTACTGCCATTTTAATTCTGCACATTGAGGGGTTGAATTATTTCCGCTGCTTGTTGCATTATTGGTTAAATCCCCAATAAGCCATAACAAAGTAGAGGCAAGAAGGAGTGTAGGGGAGAAAAGATAATAGTTGTAGAATGATTAGAATAAGCAGCATTAGTTACTTTGGTTTAGGCCAAAAACAAGTCCCTAAATAAGATTGGAGTTAAAGTATTTATCGAGGAGTCTTAAGATACTAAGCCTGAATTTTAAACTTTTCTTGCCAGCATCTTATACGACCCAAAACAAAGAGTGTTGTATAACAAATTAACCATTAAAACCCTGAAACTTTTTTATTGCAACTATATAAAATACACAACAAACTAGAAATAATAATATGAAAAATACAAGCAATATTTTGAACATCAAACACATCAGTTCCTCCAGTGTTCAAACTCAGCTTTGTTAAGGAAACCTCAGAGATATTTTGGAGCAAATATTCATGGTGCCCGCAGACTGCCTTGTAATTTCGTCTACAGATTTACAATCTAATTGACTAAGCTTGATACTGGACTTTATATCTTTGTTTTATTCCTTTGTGAAGATTATATAATGTCAATGCTCAGCATATTCACATTTGATGTGAACCCGACCAAAAACAAGATTTGGGAACCCACGAACAAGATGAATCCAACCCAAGAAAGCTAGAAATCACGCCGTATAAAGAGCAACCCAAGCCGTTGTTTGACCCGTACCAAGAACCGAGATTTCATGCGAAATCTGACCCGTTGATTACCCGGAACAAGAACCGTGAAGTGAAAATGCCACAAAAGGATTGCGAAACCTTTTGATGAGTTCGAAGTTAGAACTTTAAACCACCAAGAACATGGAGGAATTAAAACTCTCAAAATTGTATAAATCTCAAAAAATAATGTCAATGGTTCTTACAAGAATGAATTAAAAAATTATTTATACTAATGCTAAAATACCTAGGAAAACCGTGCATAATCTCCAAAACATAGTAAAACATCAATAAAATTAGAATTTTAAGGAAACTAGGATTATTGCCAAAAATAGGAAATGCGCCAAAAATTTTGTACCAAACGATCGCTTGGTTCTTTTCCAAGCGGTCGTTTGGAAGTTTTTTTTGCCTCCATCAATTCTCAGTACATGCTTGGGCGGTAGCTTGGAAGTTCGGCTGAGCTTCTTCTTTTGCTCCTTGTAACACGTTGATCCAATTGGTTTCCGGTTTGACCCAAACATGAAACTTGTCTCTTTTTACGTGTAGATCATGTCCTTGTCTGCGTTACTTATACAAGTGATCCCCTCGCTTGATTTACCTATTTTGCTCTCGATCGCGTCATCGGTCTGCCTTCAATAATCAACGGGTCTCATCCTGGGCTCGACTTCGTCGGACTCGACTCTTGGATCATATCATCCCCTCCATCTTAAAAAATATTCGACCTCGAATCTACTTCTGCACCAAATGAAGCAACATTAGCAACGTTGAAAATATCAACAATCACAAACTTACCTAAAAGAAACAAGCCGTATCTATCGATTTCGTGCATAGCAAGGATATGGAAGGTCTTCCTCCTCTAGGATGTAGCCTGTACCTCCTTTGAATTCGCATATGCATAGTAGGTATGTTCACCCAACTATCATCACTTGAATAAAATAAGACTCGACTCGACAGTATAAGAATCACACGCCTTTCATCAAGGCCTCTATTAACACCAATACATAAAGTCATTAAATGGAACAATATAAGTAGATTTAAACCAATCGTTAAATGAACACGTGGAGTGGAAATAGTAGATATTAAACTTACTCCCATCACATTCCATAAATCCAACCTAAGACAGGTAAACACATCAAGATAGAAATTCAAACACGTTTGCCTACAATTCCCAATAATGTAACCTAATTGCCTAGCACATGCGATTAATTTGGTGTGGCATGCTAGAACTTCACGACGTAGCAAGTGTATATCATTGACAAGTAAGAATTTTTTTCATAAATGCATGTGACATCGGGCTGATTACACTCATAGAATTATTACAAGCATTTTCATATACCAAAGCAAATATCCCATGTAAAGATCTATTCCAACATGCTAGCTCATAGTCTAACATAGACATAGAGATTTGATACGTTACCTTGGCGTGATTACATCCATTTTCACTATTACTCACCAAATTCTACATGTGCCTTGCACCCAATGGATTGTCAATGTATGGCGCCCCGCGAATTATCCCGCTATGTATCAAGTTCTTAAATTCTTGCAAAGGAGAAATATTCAAATTGGGGAAGGGATTGTTAGATCTCACTAAAGCCCTCTATACTCAACTTTTCTCGCATACAAGCTCACCTTAAAATTTTCTCTTCTCTATGAATTTTCTCTCACTTATCTCTTTTGTGGTTCTACTCATTTTTTCTCACTCTCAGTCACCTTACTTTCTTCTCTCATGCTCTCCTTTTTTCGCTCTTTATTTTTATTCTCTCGCTCACTTTTAAGTTTTAATTGGTCCTCATGGACCTGCTATGGTGTCAAAGGAACAAGAGTAATGGTCTTTCCACTATTCACAAAGTTGTATCTATTTGTAAATCCATTATGCTCCACCTTTCTATCGTACTGCCATAGCTTTCCTAACAAGAGACGCCTCACATGCATTGGAACCACATCGCATAACACCTCATCACTATACCGCTCAATGCTAAAGTTCACCAAGGCCTTCCTCGTAACCCGAACCTCTCCACAACTATTTAGTCACTCCAGTTTATAGGTTTGTGGATGCCTCATAAGAGGTAAACCCAATTCCCCTACAAGGGTCGTGCTAACCACATTTGTACAACTTTCTCCATCTATAATCAAACTGCACACTTTATCCCTAATGTGATACCTAGTGTGAAATAAATTCTCTCGTTGTTGCTCTTCTTCATCCACCTTCACTTGTATAGTAAGAGCACACATCACCACTAATGATTCCCCAATCGGATACTCCACACAAGTTTTACCCTTAATATCCTCCAACCCAGGCATACTGTCACTCTCACTCCCATCATCCGACTCAATCTCTCCATTCATCCTAAGGATCATTACCCGTCAATTTGGACATTGTGAAGCAATATGCTTCGTACCCAAACACTTAAAACATTTAATATCTCTCGATCTACCAGTTTGAGACTTGATGTTTTGTTTATTTTTATTCACCTCCTCCTTAACCTTAGCCACCTTAGCATTTTCCCTAGTCATCACCCGATCATTCCTATCACCACCACTCCATTTGGGTTCTGCAGTAAGCCTAACTACCCATTTTCTCCTAAGTTGCCTATCCACCTTCATAGCTACATGTACTAAGTCATCCAATTCAACATAGTGTTGTAACTCCACTATGTTGGCGATGCCCCTATTCAACCCATTCAGAAACCTAGCCATGGTAGCCTCCCGATCCTCCTCTATGTTCGCTCTAATCATCGCTACATCCATTTCCTTATAGTAATCATCCACACTCCTAGACCCCTGAGAAAGGGTTTGTAATTTTTGATGAAGGTCCTGGTAATAATGTCAATGTATAAACCGCTTTCTCATACAAGCTTTTAAATCTCCCCACGTTTCAATCTGTCTATCAATGTTCCTCCTACGACTAGTCATCAACTAATCCCACCAGATAATGACGCAATCAGTAAACTCCTCTACATCTAACTTAAATTTTTTCTCTTCCGAATAATTATGACATTCAAACACCAATTCCACCTTCTTTTTCCAATCTAAATAAGATTCAGGATCACTCATACCTTGAGAAAGCTGGGATATTCAGTTTGATGCTTCATAAATTTCAATCAATCCCTCGATCAAACCTATCTCACCTATTTCTCATTCGCCCCATATCACATTCCAAATAATAATCATCACTCTTTACAATCATCGCCTCATATTCCTCATCAAGTTCAACCCTAATATTCCACCCTCGCCTATCTCCTCTACCCCTACGAGGAACCTTCGGGGCCGTCCCACGCTGCTGACTATTAATCAAAGTTTCATGCCTAACTACATCGCCACTAATACGTTCAACTGCCACATCCAATTGATCAAATCTAATATTTATAGCCCACATACTATCCATAAGCTCGACATAAAACCCCTTAGGCACCGCTTCTTCCTCACGTTTATTCATATTTCCATCAATATATATATATATATATATATATATATATATTTTGCAACAAATTAAATGAAACGAATAACAAGAAAGCAAAATAATTTACCTCACGTGTTTGCACTCGTGTATCACTCAAAGTTGGCTTTTACCCGATAATAAACTCATCACTCTTGCCTTTTACCGCTCATCCTCCTTTCTCAGTTGTTCGAGAAATATCCGAGCTCAACCAAATGGAATGCAATTCCAGTAGCGATCATCACCACAAACACAAGTCTTCGGATAATCAACAAGTTGCACAGACCGAGGTAATGTACTCAATTAAGGAAAAAAAAAAAAAAAAAAAAGAATGTCTCAATTTCTGAATTTTATTTTGTTTTCATTGCCTCTAAATGTTCAAACAATATAAAGACTCATTTTTTTTTGTCCCCCTCCTCCCTCTTTTTTTTTGTGAATGAAATTCAATAAACAACTAACTAATAAATTTTGAGACAATTAAACAATACAGCTATAGGAAAGTAATGGCTCAACTGAAGAAAAATAAAAATAAAAAAGGATTTTTTTGGCGTGAATAGTAACCCGTACGGATGAACAGTATTTATTTTTTGCTAAAAAATGAAAATTAATAACAAAAATTAAAAATGATAGATAACCTGAATTCTTGATACATTTTGGTGGTGTACACCAAGTTTGACAGTTTATTATGTGGCAAACTGTCGTTCGCCAATTTAAAAAATAAATAAATTCCCCGTCCACAATTTTTTGAAAACAAAAGAAATGTCAACAATGATGTGAAGGGAAGAATGTACAAATAACAAAATTCTAATAATTATCCTAATTCAACTATATATTAAATTAAGGATTGTTGTTGGTTTGTGTCTGCGTGGTGTTGTGTACGTGAATTTGTGGGGAGAGAGTATACGCAGCACAGAAGAACATTCATAGCAAAGCGTGCGTGTGTTGGAGAGTGGGAAGAAAAATTAGAATCTTGAGGTGGACGATCTAATTTTTTGTCTAGTGAGAGTTAAGACAACACTTGAAGTTTGTAATTTTATTTTGGAGTACTAATCAATTCTTCCTTGTGATTATAAACAATTTGTCGAACCACTTTTATTTCAGATTTTTTGTGTTCGTTTTTTTTTTTGCTTTAGGTGTTATGCTGCACTTTTTCTGTGGGATTTCCCCCCTAACAGTGGTATGTAACTCATGGTTCAAATCTTGGGATATTGAATTACAGGTGATGACAAGTGCAAAGTTTGAGGCGGTCGATTTGACAGGAAGAATAATTTTAATATTTGGCCAAGTACAGTTGAATATATTCTCATACAAAAAAACTTTATAAGGCTTTGCAGGATAAGAAGTTAGAAGGGAGGGAAGATGTAGATTTGAAATAATTGGAAGCGAAGAAAATCAATACTATGTATCTTGGCTCTTACACCCGAAGTAAAGTATAATATTTTGAACGAGAAATCTCATTCTATGTTATGGAAAATGGGTTAATTTCAAAAACGGTCACTGAATTTTAAAACTTGCAGAAACAATCACTCAATTTACATGCGATTTCACTAACGGTCACTGGATGACCTTTATGATTTGAATTCAAACTTAAATGATCAAAACGTTTGAAGATAGAACCTTGAGGACCAAACCACCAAAATTTGATAAAAATGAACTTTTTCTCTATATTTGGGGCGATATTTGAGGCAATTTTTTGGTACCTTCCGACCATTAAGACCACTGGATTTGGATACCGTTAGAAAGTTCACAATGTCCTCTTCAATTACCACCCAAAATCTCTCCATACCTCCAAAAGATTCGGCCGGAATAAACCCACAAAGTCGGCTACCCGAAAATGGGAAAATTTGGGCAAATTTCAGATTTTTTGGGCCAGTTTGAGTTAAATTTCCCGCACCTTCCGGCCACCAAAACCAACATAATTTGATACCTTTGGAAAACCCACAATATACCCTTCAATTATCACCCAAAATATCCCCATAAATCCAAAGGATTCAGCTGGAATAAACTCACAAAGTCAGCATCTTGAAAATGCAAAAATCTGGGCAGATTTTTTGGGCTAGATTGCAACAATTTGTGTAACGTCCCAACCCCTAGTGGACCAGGACGCTACTTACTTTACTTAACTTAACCGGTGATTTAGTAACAAGTGTACATATCTTAGCGGAAGCTTAAATCTTAACAAACATTCTTTTTGAAGGATATTGGATTAAAACACTTTATAACGTTCCAAAATCATGGAATATAATTTATTTGATGAAATCATGACTTGTTCAAGATACTCAAAAGAAATAACGTTGAAAATAACATTTGAAACATTAAAGATTTTAAATCTAAATCACTTGTTCACCGGGTTCCCATAGGCTCATTGCATCTCCTTCCATCTCTTCCATCATCCAACCCGGTGCATCAACATTTAATCTGTAGATATAGGGTAGAAACCCGTGAGTTGAAAACTCAATAGGCGTCATAGGTGCAATCGTGATTAAGCTAAGCATTTCATAACAATTAACATTAAAACTTCCATAAAACATGCCGTACCCGAAGGTACCATTTGACATGAAAATGTATGCCGTACCAACGGAACCATTTGACATGAAAGGTGCATGCCGAACCGAAGATACCATTTGACACACAACATTAACCTTTAAATGTATGCCGCACCGACGGAACCATTTGACATGAAAGACACATGCCGAACCGACAATACCATTTGACACACAACATTAGCCTTTAACATATAACATTACTTACTAGAAATTATAACTTAAACACGTGTAACAACTTTATGCACCTCTACCTACCTCGATTTGATGCTTGATGAACTTTGAAAAGAACTTCGAAAAACTTTGGATGAACTTCAAAACTTTGACGAAACTTGGATGTTTGGACCTTTCTTTGTTGTTTGAAAACACCTTTTGAAATCACAAAAACCTTCTTGCAGAATATTTTTGCCCACCCTTAAAACTTCTGGAAAACACTTTGAAAAACCACCTTCCTTTTCTCTCCCAAACTCTCTATTTTTCTCTCAACTTTGAAAGTAAATTGAAAGTGCTTTTGGTGTGAAAAATCAAATGAGTGAAGAGGGTATTTATAGGTGAGGTTTGTGGTGGGTGAAAGGTCATATTAAATAGGGTAATTAAGTAGTGCAAGTAGTGGCCAACCTTATCAAGTATCTCGAAAGGTCCAATATACCTGGGTCGTCGCTTGCCTTTCTTTCCAAATCTAAGTACACCTTTCATTGGTGCTACCTTTAGAAAGACTTTGTCTCCCACTTGAAACTCTAAATCCTTTCTTCTCGTGTCAGCATAGCTCTTCTGCCGATCCTGTGCTGCCTTTATCCTTGCTCGGATATGATCGATCACTTCAACTGTCCTTTCAACTATTTCTGGTCCCAAAATTCTCTTCTCCCCGACTTCGTCCCAATGAACAGGGGATCTACATCTTCTTCCATAGAGAGCTTCATACGGTGCCATTCCAATAGTTGTTTGAAAACTATTGTTATACGCAAATTCTACTAGGGGTAAGTATGACTCCCAACTACCACCTAGATCCAAAACACATGCTCTCAACATGTCCTCTAAAGTCTGGATGGTCCTTTCAGTCTGTCCGTCAGACTGCGGGTGATATGCTGTACTGAAATTCAGCTTTGTTCCCATAGCTGCTTGTAGGCTTTTCCAGAATTTAGATGTAAATCTTGGGTCTCTATCAGACACAATAGACACAGGTACACCTTGTATCCTTACTATTTCTTTTATGTACAATTGTGCCAACTAGTCCATACTGAAAGTCATTTTCATTGGAAAAAAATGAGCTGCCTTCGTCAATCGGTCTACTATAACCCATATAGCATTGTGTCCTTTTGCTGACTTGGGAAATCCAACCACAAAATCCATTGTGATGTTTTCCCATTTCCATTCAGGTATCTCTAAAGGATTCAGCAATCCTGCTGGTCTTTGGTGTTCCGCCTTAACCTGCTGACATACTATGCATTTATGCACGTATAGTCCGATACTCATTTTCATGTTTCTCCACCAGAATGTATCTCGAAGGTCTCGATACATTTTCGTACCACCGGGATGTGCGGTGTACGGGGTGGAATGAGCTTCTTTTAGTATCTCGTTCCTCAAATCCTCATTTTTAGGCACGCAGATTCTTCCTTTAAACATCAGTGCTTGGTCTGCGGCTATTCCAAAATCTTTCCTCTTATCTGTTCCAACTTCTTCCTTGATCTTCATCAAAACAGGTCATTACCTTGTGTTTCTATAATTCGCTTTCGAAGAGTAGGTCGAATTGTCAAAGCTGCTAATTTCCCTGTGATTTGTCTTGGTGTGGTAACCACCTCAATCTTCATTCTTTCCAAGTCCTTGTCTAACTCCATTTGACAAGTGAGTAGTGACGCCAACTGTCCCGTCAATTTCCTACTCAAGGCGTCGGCCACCACATTTGCCTTACCTGGATGGTAGCGAATGGTACAGTCGTAATCATTCACTAACTCTAACCATCGTCTCCGTCTCATGTTTAGTTCATTCTGTGTGAAGAAATATTTTAAGCTCTTATGATCCGTATAAATTTCACACTTACTTCCGTACAAGTAGTGTCGCCATATTTTCAATGCGTGTACTACCGCCGCAAGCTCTAAATCATGCGTCGGGTAGTTCTGCTCATGCTTCTTCAATTGCTTTGAAGCGTAGGCTACTACCTTTCCATTCTGCATCAGTACACATCCTAGCCCTTGCTTGGACGCATCACTGTATATAACAAACCCTTCTGTTCCCTTAGGTATTGTTAAAACAGGCGCAGATATCAGCCTCTGTTTAAGTTCTTGAAAACTCTTCTCACAGATATCTGTCCATTGAAATTTGACTCCCTTTCTCGTAAGTTGCGTCATTGGGCCAGCTATCTTGGAAAATCCTTCAATAAACCTTCGATAATACCCGGCAAATCCTAGAAAGCTCCGTACTTCACCAGCATTAGTCGGCGCCTTCCAGTTAGTTACTGCTTCCACTTTTGCTGGATCTACTTCAATCCCTTGGGCAATGACTACATGTCCAAGAAATCCAACTCGTTCAAGCCAGAATTCACACTTTTTGAATTTGGCATAAGGTTTCTCCTTGCGTAGTACCTCTAGGGCTACTCTTAGATGCTCTTCATGTTGCTCCTTACTCTTGGAGTATATCAAAATGTCGTCAATAAAGACTATGATAAATTGATCTAAATACTGATGAAATACTCGATTCATCAGATCCATGAATACTGCTGGTGCATTGGTTAATCCAAATGGCATCACCATAAACTCGTAGTGTCCATAACGAGTCCTGAAAGCTGTCTTAGGTATATCCTCTGTTTTCACTTTTAATTGATGGTACCCAGATCGTAAATCGATCTTGAAAAATACCTTAGCTCCTTTCAGTTGATCTAATAGATCCTCGATTCTAGGGAGTGGGTACTTATTCTTGATGGTTAATCGATTCAACTCCCTGTAATCAATACACATCCTCATGCTTCCATCTTTCTTCTTCACGAACAACACTGGCGCACCCCATGGAGGTACGCTTGGTCGTACGAATCCCATATCAAGGAGTACCTGTATTTGCTTCCTTAACTCTTGTAGTTCCTTCGGAGCCATTCTATATGGGGCTTTCGACATTGGTGCCGCTCCAGGAATTAGCTCTATGGTGAATTCCACTTGCCTATCTGGTGGAATACCAGATAGCTCTTCTGGAAACACATCTTCGAACTCCCGTACTACTGGTACGTCCTCAATCTTTACTGTCTCCTGCTTTCCTCCTAGGATATTTACCAAATATCCTTGACAAGCTCATTTTCTCAACATCTTCTCAGCTTGTAAAGCCGATACTAGTCGAATAAAAGGTTTCGTCTTGATTCCAAAGAAAGAAAATGGTTCCTCTCCTGGTTTCTGAAATAATATTTCATTTTCCTTACATCGGATGGTGGCATAATTACTACCCAACCAATCCATGTCTAGTATTACATCGAAGTCATTCATCTCTATCATGTATAAGTCTGCTTCCATAGGTTTTCCCTCAACTTCAATACTAACAGATTTGACTATCTTATCAGTACTCAAAGGGTTACCTGTAGGGATACTAACTTCTAATATACCTTCTGATTTATCACAGGTAATACTAGACCTAGCCATAAAAATCGTCGATGCAAAGGAGTGCGTAGCTCCTGAATCAAACAGTACATAAGCATGCATATTGGCTATCAATAAAGTACCTGCTAAGACGTTCGAGTTCTCCTCTGCCTCCTTCTGAGTCAGTGCAAAAACTCGTGCTTTCCCCTTCTGATCTTGATCCTTGCTGTCATCCTTTTTCGGTGCAGACATAGGACAATCCCTAATGATATGTCATGACTTCCCGCATCGGTAACAAACATTCTTCCCTTGCAGACATTCGCCACGATGCATCCTTCCACACTTAGCACATGGCGCAATGACTGGCACTATGCTCTTATTGGCATTGGCTCCGCCATTAGCCCTCTTGTTCTGCCATTTGCTTTTTCCTTTGTCTTGGTCGTTCCACCTTCGTTTCCTAAACTGCCCTTTATCCTGTCGGTTGTCCAATTGAACCGATTTCTCCGCATTGGCCTTCTGACACCAGATTGCATGAGCTCGTTCCAACATTCCACAGTAAGACGTGAAATCATGGGACATAAGGATCATACACATGTCCAAGTTCAGCCCTTGCCCGAACCTTCGTATTTTCTTAGCCTCCGTGTCTACCAAATGTGTAGTATACCATGAGAGTTGGTCAAACTTCCGTTCATACTCCATCAAGGTCATGGTTCCCTGTTTCAGTTGAAGAAATTCGCCCTCCTTGAAATCCCTTAGAGATTGGGGAAAGTATTTATCCATCACTTCCTCCTTGAACTGTTCCCATGTTAGCGCTAATTGTTGCTCCGGAGTCCTAGTTCGAGACATTGATTCCCACCAGTGACTTGCATCACCGGAGAACATGAACTCAGCGCACTGGACCTTCTGAGCCTCCGTGCACCCTATCAATCGAAATATTCTCTCCAACTTGCGAAGCCACTCCTCGGCTGCAAGTGGATCAATTGCTCCATTGAAAGTAGGGGGTTTATGCCTTCGAAATTGCTCGACCACTGAAGCATGGGTTTGAAGAGCTTTAGGAGCTGGTGCTAGGGGTTGAGCTGGGTTCGGGTTCTATCTGCCTAGGTCTTGGACTGCTTGGATGAGATCTCTTATCAGGTTGTTCTGGTTTGCTCGCGATAATTTCCTACGGATAAGATGTAAGGTTTCTTATGGATTACATCATCCCATAAATCTATCAGGGCATGGCAATATCTATCGAACTTGAACATGTTTGGATTGCCTTCTAACATTTCATCTCTAACTGTGACTCCCATATCTCCCCATTGAGGTGGGAGGGAGTGTGTGAGGTTATTTATGGCTTCAATATGCGTGACCTCCATACTGGCATTAACCGCCGTCATGCATCTCTCGTAGATGTCATGCACATGATCGCTAAGCGGTTGGTTAGGATCCGTTACATAGTTCTCATAAGCATGTATAGCAATTCTACGGTTTAAATCTGCCCTATAAGCCTTAGCCGTAGTCTTCCTTGCCGTTAGTAAATATCTAACCATTCTGTTACATAAATGCCCAATTAAGCCTTTTATCATAACATCATAACATACATTTCCTTTGTGCCCATAACTTTAAGTTTTAGCCCAAGTCCAATACATATATTTGAAACAGCACATTTAACTTTAACATAAACATATACTTGAAAATGTGCAATAACTTATCAAAGCATCAAATCATAACTTCCATAAACATAACTTCCATAACTTTAAACTTTGCACATACCTGGGCTGTAGGATGAGATTCGATGGATGAATGCAATATGCCATGGGATACCTTAAATTTTCAATTTTTTTTTTTTGTTTTGAAAACATACTTGGTCTACAGAACCGGTTTAAAAACCATTGCTCTGATACCACGCTGTAACGTCCCAACCCCTAGTGGACCGGGACGCTACTTACTTTACTTAACTTAACCGGTGGTTTAGTAACAAGTGTACATATCTTAGCGGAAACTTAAATCTTAACAAACATTCCTTTTGAAGGATATTGGATTAAAACACTATAACTTTCCAAAATCACGGAATATAATTTATTTGATGAAATCATGACTTGTTCAAGATACTCAAAAGAAATAACGTTGAAAATAATATTTGAAACATTAAAGACTTTAAATCTAAATCACTTGTTCACCGGGTTCCCATAGGCTCATTGCATCTCCTTCCATCTCTTCCATCATCCAACCCGGTGCATCAACATTTAATCTATAGATATAGGGTAGAAACCCATGAGTTGAAAACTCAATAGGCATCATAGGTGCAATCGTGATTAAGCTAAGCATTTCATAACAATTAATATTAAAACTTCCATAAAACATGTCGTACCCGGAGGTACCATTTGACATGAAAATGTATGCCGTACCAACGAAACCATTTGACATGAAAGGTGCATGCCGAACCGAAGATACCATTTGACACACAACATTAACCTTTAAATGTATGCCGCACCGACGGAACCATTTGACATGAAAGACACATGCCGAACCGACAATACCATTTGGCACACAACATTAGCCTTTAACATATAACATTACTTGCTAGAAATTATAACTTAAACACGTATAACAACTTTATGCACCTCTACCTACCTCGATTTGATGCTTGATGAACTTTGAAAAGCTTTGGATGAATTTCAAAACTTTGACGAAGTTTGGACGTTTGGACCTTTTTTTGTTGTTTGAAAACATCTTTTGAAATCACAAAAACCTTCTTGCAGAATATTTTTGCCCACCCTTAAAACTTCTGGAAAACACTTTGAAAAATCACCTTCCTTTTCTCTCTCAAACTCTCTATTTTTCTCTGAACTTTGAAAGCAAATTGAAAGTGCTTTTGGTGTGAAAAATCAAATGCGTGAAGAGGGTATTTATAGGTGAGGTTTGGGGTGGGTGAAATGTCATATTAAATAGGGTAATTAAATAGTGCAAGTAGTGGCCATTAATTCAAAAAAATCGTGGGTTTTTCTGCTTTTCCGGTCGACCGGTTAGTTTCTCCGGTCGACCGGTTGTCACTGCACAGCCTCCAGTATTTTTATCATAACTTTTTTTCTCGATATCCAATTGAGGTGATTCAATATGCGTTGGAAAGCTAACTCAAAGAGCTACAACGTTTATTCAGATATCATTTTCAAATTCGAATGTTTTCTATGTAGAATATGGGTCTCAAAGGAGACTAAAAATATTTGAAGTATACGTTTAGCCATAAAATGAAATACTTTGCATTCCGTCCAATCTTCATCAAATTGTTTTTAAGAAACATAATTTTACCTTTAAACATGTATTGGACTATCTTTTGGGCTTATATTTCCTTTATTGGGCCTAATGTGAAGTTAATCACACAATTATGGGCCTAGCTTTATAGAAAAGATTTGGGCCTCTACAATTTGTCGGCCACCTCCAACCATGAATACCGCCGGAATTTGATACCTTTGGAAAGCCCAAAATGTACTCTTCAATTACCATCCAAAATCTCCCCATAACCCTAAAGAATTCGTCCGGAATAAACCCACAAAGTTGGCTACCCGAAAACGTGATAATCTGGGAAAATTTTCAGATTGTTTGGACGAGTTTGAGGCAATATTCCGACACCTTCTGACCATCAATACCTCCAGAATTTGATACCTTTGGAAAACCCACATTGTCATCTTCAATTAACACCCAACATACCCCCATAATTGCAAGGTATTCGGCCGGAATAAATCCATAAAGTCGGCTACCTGGAAATGGGAAAATCTGGGCGAACTTTGAGTAGCTGACTTTGTGGGTTTATTCTGGTCAAATCCTTTGGAGTTATGGGTGTTAATTCAAGAGGAAGATGTGGGCTTTCCATAGGTATCAAATTCTAGCAGTATTGGCATTTGGAAGTGGTTGGAAAAGTGCCGCAAAACTCGCCAAAAATTCTAAAATTTTGCCCAGTTTTTAACGTTTTCGACGAGCCGACTTTGTGGGTTTCTTCTGGCCGAATCCTTTGTAGTTATAGAGATATTTTGGTCGATAATTGAATAGGACATTGTGTGCTTTCCAAAGGTATTCATGGTCGGAAGTGGCCGGAAAATTGCCGCAAAACTCACCCAAAAAATCTGAAAAATCTGCCCAGATTTTCGTCTTTTCGAGATATTAACTTGGTGGGTTTATTCCGGCCGAATCCTTTGGATTTATGGGGATATTTTGGGTGGTAATTGAAGAGAAAATTGTGGGATTTCCAAAGGTATCAAATGCCGACGGTCTCGGTGGTCAGAAGGTGCCGAAAAAGTGCCTCAAAACTCACCAAAAAATAGAGAGAAAAAATTCATTTTTTGTCAAGATTTGGTGGTTTGGTCCTCAAGTTTCTATATTCAAGCGTTTTGGCCATTTAAATTTGAATTCAAATCATAAAGGTCATTCAGTGACCATTAGTGAAACCGCATGTAAATTGAGTAATCGTTTCTGCAAGTTTTAAAATTCAGTGATCGTTTTGTGATTTTCATGTAAATTCAGTGTCCGTTTGTGAAATTAACCATATGGAAAATGTTAGAAGGTTTGTAAACGTCTAAATTCATGATATATATGTTATACTTGAAGCAACAATATATGAATTGAGGATTGATAATGATACTGATGTTTGGGATCATCTAAATAAATTTAATGTATGTGTGGCTGACCTGCTTAGTATTGATGTTAAGATTGATGATGAATATAAGATGATAATTTTGTTGACATTCCCGTATAAATATAAAAAAATATTTGTGATCATGTTATTAGTTGAAAAACCTATTTTAACCGTGAATGAGATTTCGATGTCTTTGTTAGAGATAGCCAACTGGCATTGTGAATAGTGATATAGTTTTTTAAAAACTTCCGAGAGTAGGTGTGATAGAAATAAGTCACGAGGATTGAAGTCTGATAAGGGATAATCATTCTCAATCTCGTATTAGGAGAGATGTGGAGTGTTATTACTGTCATAAGAAGCGATACATAGAAGAAAATGTGAGAAATTGGCAAAGTATCTTGAAATGAAGATGCTTTTTTTTTTTTCGCCATTTATGTCGCACAAAGATTGGTTTGAGGTCTATATGTCATATGGTAATCTTAATGTTTTTATAGTTGATGATCAGAAACTTGACGTTAAGGATTCAAGTATTGGGAATGTGAAGATGTTTGGTGGAGTGGTAGGGTGGGATACCTAAGACATGTTTTGTATATCCAAAGATTCAGACGAAGTTTGATATTATTGGGAGCATTGAACACATTGGATTATGAATATTCTGGTAGAGCTGGTGTAATGACCGTGAAGAAAAATGTATTGGAGATAATGAAAGGGAAAGTTGTTGAAAATTTATTCATTAAAGCACTGGCTTCAGCCCTTTCCAAGTGGTTTACATTTTGCTGGCTCGTGCGCCGATTGATCTCATTCCGTTTCCTAGACATGCACTCACTCATTGTAAGGCGGAAGATTTTGTTCATTATCTGGAGCAGATTCATAAGACCACTTTTGCCAACCTGAGACTTCAACTACAGTTGATTATTTAAATTTTTTTTATTTATTTTTTTAATTATTACTCACGGATTAATAACAGAATTTTACCAACACAAGACTTCCTTTGGTAATTCAGTTGGTAATTTAACATTTTTTTTAAATGTTCAAATAAATTTTCTTCACTAATTTGTTATTACTCCGTCGATAATAGAGACAAAAGTTGTCTGATGCTAAAATTTTGTTGCGGTAGCTATACTTTCAAGTGGTGATATTATATGGGTTTCTTGAATAAATTGCATAGCTTGCTTTAAGTGAGATGTATCGTATTAACTTGTTAACCGTGCAATCTCATATCAAGTTCCAGTTTGGGCTCCATTTTTTTTAAATGCATGTTTTTAAAAATTTATTTTCAACCACACATTCTTCAAAAAAAAAAAAAAAAAAAAAAAAAAAAAAAAAAAAGAAGAAGTTATTACTGGTAAATTCAATTTATTTTAACCACACATTTTACGAAAATTCACTATTGCAAAACACACTTTCCTCCCAAAATCTCATTTTAATAAAATTCAAACAAGGGCTAAATTTTTAACATGAATGTACAAGTGAAAGAAAATCACGTTTAAGTGAATTTCATCGTGTCGTGTTAACTCAATCTCATTAAACACATTACATGTGAGGTATCACATGTGATGTATCACTCCTTTCCTCGTGTTTGTTTTTTTGGATATAATGATTGATCGTATCCTATCACTCCTTTTTTTGTGTTTGTTTTTTTGGATATAATTATTGATCGTATCATAATGTCACATCGTGTCATGTTTCTTGCTCGTACATGTGTTTCCCTTCTCTATTTTGCTGGACTACGTCAATTGGAGTGTAATATACTTCCAATCTGGGAGTTGATATGGACTAAATAACATGGCCCCAGCCACCCATTAATTATTCTTCTTTAATTGCTCATAAAGTCGTTTAGTATCGTTTACTTATTATCTGGTCATTTGATATTTATTTTGTCCTTGATTTATTTTGCTAAAAAGTAAGATTTTTAATAATTTTTAGTGATAATTGATGAAATATATAATCGAAAAATTAATAAAAGCTGTAAATCTCATTAAATATGAATAAAATTAATTATTGACTCTGACTTAAATTTTTATCAACTTTTTTAGCTAAGACTTAATTAGTAAATGATGAGAACTACGTAGCAATGAACACTATGCAACCCTGCAACAAGATTGAGTTCTCAAGAAAGCCCAAAAGATAATCCGATTTGGAGTTCTAACCAAGAATTGTTGAACCAAGCAAAAACGATATTTGAATGACCTCTTGATTACAAAATTCGTGATCTTCACTCGATGTTGAACGCCTCAAAAAAATCTTGATAAGTTCTCAAAGTTCAATGAAGCACAAAGTTGAAATCATAGAAATCTCTCTATTGAATTAATAATAATGTCAAAGGTGTTTTTATAAGAATAATAATGAAAAATATTTATACTAAAGCTAGAAAACCTAGTAAAAAACGTAACTAAGTCATAAAATCTCACAAACATGGAAAAAAAATAGAATTTGAGTCAAATAAGGTAATTCTCGAGAAAACAGCCTCATGCGTCCGGTTTCCCAGAGCTTCTCATCCGGACGTCTGGTAGGACGTGTCCGGATGGGCAACGCTCGTCCGATTGGATAGAAATTCACTTCGTCTTCGGCAAACTTTATCACGTTGATCCAAATATTTTCAACCTTCGACCCCAACATGAAACTTGTTCCATTTTGCGTCTCGAACATGGCTTCATCAATACTGGCTTTGATGAGCATTCCCAATGTCTCTTTGACTCGTTTTGCTCTCAATCGCATAATTGCCCATTCTTCGATAATCAACGTATCTCGGCTTGAACTTACCTTCGTGATTCCCGCTTCTTGGATCATATCATCCCCTCCATCTTCAAAATGATTCGACCTCGAATCTGCACCTACATCGAGAAGAGAGAGATCAGACACATTAAAAATTGTTGAAACATTATACTCACCTGGAAGATCCAATTATATGTATTGTCGTTGACTTTTTCCAAAACTTGAAATGGACCATCCCTTCGTGGTTGCAACTTTGATTTCATTTGCAATGGAAAGCGCTCCTTTCTAAAATGTACCCAAACACAATCTCCAAGTTCAAATGTCATGCTTCTTCGACCCTTGTTTGCTTGTGACGTGAAGTGTTTGTTTTTCTTCTCAATTTGCAATCTTACCTTTTCATGAAGTGACTACACCAACTCAGCCTTTCTTTTACCATCTAAACTACCTCGTTCATTCACAGGTAAATGTATTAAATCCAAAGGTGTTAGTGGACTAAAACCATAAACAATTTCAAATGGTGAAAATGAAGTAGTTGAATGTATGACCCTATTATATGCAAACTCTATGAAAGGTAAACACTCCTCCCAACTCTTCAAATTCTTATTAATCACAGTGCGTAAAAGTTGTGTCATGGTCCAATTCACTACCTCACTTTTACCATCGGTTTGTGGATGATAAGTTGTAAAAAACATAAGCCTAGTGCCTAACTTACCCACAAAACCTGCCAAAAATGACTTAGAAACTTAACATCCCGATCTAACACTATAGTCCTAGATATCCCATGTAAATATATAATTTCCTTAAAGAATAATTTCGCTATATTAGTGGCATCATCGATTTTATGACATGCAATGAACTATGTCATCTTACTAAACCTATTTACCACCACAAAAATTGAATCTCATCCCTTCTTATTCCTATGTAAATCCAAAACAAAATCCATCGAAATATCAACCCAAGGTTCACTAGGTGTAGGTATCGGTACCTATTTTCCCGAAAGAAATATCCATCATGCTTAAAAAATTTGTCTATAGCACCTTTATTACACGATGAATAAATATCCGAAAAATCTAAATCACTAGCATACATGTCCTTAATATGTTCAAAACCAAGCAATTTAGAACCAAGAGAAGTTAATAGCGCATACCTTCGAGACAATACATCCGCCACCACATTTTCCTTACCTTGCTTGTACAGGATGACATAAGGGAATGTCTCCACAAATTCCATCCATCTTGCATGCATTTTGTTTAACTTACCTTGACCCCGCAAGTGCTTCAAAGATTCATGGTCCGTGTGTATCACAAACTCTTTAGGCCACAAGTAGTATTGCCATGTCTCCAATGCTCAAACAAGTGAATATAGTTCCTTGTCATATATGAAATAATTGAGCCATGATCCACTTAGCTTTTCACTGAAATAGGCTATAGGCCATCTATCCAGCATTAAGACTACTCCAATACCTATTTATAATGCATCACACTCAATCTCGAAAGCTTTATCAAAGTTAGGGAGTGCTAAAATCGGTGCCTTACACAACCTATCCTTAATTGTATTGAATGCATGCTCTTGTTCATTACCCCAATGAAATCCTACTTTTTTAACAATTTATGTGAGTTGTGTAGTGATTGTACTAAAGTCTTTCACAAAATGCCTATAAAAACTAGTCAAACCATGAAAACTCCTATCTTCAGTAATGTTTTTAAGTGTTGGCCATTCTTTAATAGTCTTTATTTTCTCCTCTTCCACTTCTACCCCATTAGCACCCACCACAAATTCTAGGAAAACAACATTTTCCATGCAAAATGTACACTTTTTATAATTAGTATAAAGTTGTTTATTTCTCAAAACTACAAGTACACTCCTAATATGCTCTACATGCTCATTTAGGTCCTTACTATAAACCAAGATGTTATCAAAATACACAACAACAAATTTACCTATAAAAGCACGTAAAACATGATTCATCAATCGCATGAAAGTGCTCGGTGCATTAGTGAGTCCAAATGACATTACTAACTATTCATATATGTCATATTTAGTTTTAAAAACAGTTTTCCACTCATCACCTTCTCCCATTCGAATTTGGTGGTATCCACTTTTAAGATCGATTTCACTAAACATGCAAGCACCATATAATTCATCCAACATATCATCTAACATAGGGATAAGATGACGATACTTTACCGTTCTATTGTTGATGGCTCTGCAATCCATGCACATTCTCCAAGTTCCATCTTTCTTTGGCACAAGCAGCACTGGGACGGCACAATGACTTATACTCTCCCACACATGTCCTTTGATCATCAACTCCTCTACTTGCTTTTGAAGTTCTTTTGTCTCCTCGGGGTTACTTCGATAAGTTGGTCAGTTTAGAATAACAGCTCCAGGAAAAAATCAATTGGTGCTCAATACCTTGAAAAGGTGGTAACCCACTAGGCATGTCCTCCGAGAAGATATATTCAAATTCCTGCAATAAAGATGTCGTTAAACTGGGGAGTGGTGGGTTAGGTTCCTCAAAATTGAGGAATGACTCCTTATAGACTATCAAAATCACTTATCTTTTATCCTCTATCGCTCTTCTCAACTCACTCCCCTTTGCAAAGAAATTCGCTTTCGACTTTTCTCTCCTCTCAGACACCTCCCTTTCTTTTCCCTCATGTGACTCCACTATCTTTTTCTCTCTACTAGCCATCTCACCATTTTCTCTCACTTTTTCTAGCTCTTTTACTCTTTCCCCTTCAGCATTTTTCAATTTGATTTGATTTTCATACACTTGTCCCGGTGTTAATGGCACAAGGGTAATGGACCTCACATCCTTAACAAATCTATATCGATTTTTGTACCCATCATAAATAACTTTCCAATCATATTGACATGGTCTACCCAGTAAAATATGTCCCGCATGTATAGATACCACATCATACATAATTTCATCCCGATAACTAGCAATTGAAAGATTAATCAACACCCTCTTATTCACCTTAATATCCTATAAGCTATAAGCTATAACAATGTGTTTAACGATATATTGATAAAGTATCTTATTTTTTTATAATTTAATAATATTCTATTTTATCTAGTTCATCTTACCGAACATGCTATTAGAATACTTATTATCACTTAATAAGGGTGAAGAATATGACAAAGGGGTTGGGTGGCCATTGAATAGTGAATTCAAACCCTCCAATCTTTATATGAACAACAATTGTGAATAACATTCATTGCATCATAAAGATGAGAGATTATGACCACATATATAACAGCATTACCTATATTAACACAGGAAACAATTGATTAGGAGTAATGAATCAAATCACTAATCGTCACATGTATATCACGTATGACGACTATAGTAGTGAGCGACTGCAAATAACATTATTTATTGAGTAGTGTTGAGAGTATTATGAGCGGGTTCCAAGTCTTTATGAAGGATGAAGACCTTTTTTTATGTTACCCTAAAATTCACTAGTTGCATACACTATGCCAAAAATGGCATTTTGTAACATGCAAAAGGCAACATTTATCAATTAAATGTTCCTAAAAATGTCTATTACAACATTTTAATAAGTGAATGTTGCAATTGATTAATTTAATTGAGTTTTGACAACATTTTTTAAGTAAATGTTGCTAATGTAGTCATTTTGCAACGTTTTTTAAACGTTGCGAAATGAAAAGCCTTTTGCAGCTTTTTTTTTAAATGTTGCGAAAAGGGAACATTTTAATATTGGGGGCTTTAGGATACTTGAATCTATAATTATTATTTTTAATTAATGGAATGTTATGAAAGTAATTTCTTTTTGAACCTCAGGAGGCAATAAGTTCAGAGAAGTAACAAAAATCACTTTTGATATGATGGAATATACGTGGTCTATGTAGCATTGTATATTAAAAGGAAAAAAAGGTGATGCACAAGTAATGATATTTTGTAATGATTTTTAAGAGTGGTCATGCTATTCTCCGTGACTACTTTGTCGATTTATTTGATCTTTGATGCATCTGTTTGAGAAATGTTATTTGACCCAAAGGTGGCTAGATTTCAATTCCACTTTTGTCTGCACGTGGTTCTATGTTATGTTGTATGTGCTATGCTTGTAACATATATAGGAACTACTGAGGTAAATGCTTTAATGTTGTAAGCTTTTGCATATGGTTCTTATTACAAATTTGTGTGTTTTGCATGTGCAGGTGGAGGAATGGTGGCTGCAGAAGGGTTAACGAAGTTACTATACGTTGTAGTGGTGGAGGATTATGCGGAGGAGGAGGATTTGTCGTCGTTTCGATACCACACGTTCTCAGAAGAGGTAGACCAGATCGTGATAGTAATCAACCTAGTGATTTTGTTTTTGTGCCATTGTTTTTGTGCAATTTGTAGTTTGAATAGTTTATTGTAATTTCAATCTTTATAAAGGATGCGACAGAAACTCTTTAATCCCTACTCATTTTTAGTTAGGTGGTGGTTATCACATTCTAATGTTCAAGTGTATTGATTAAAAAAAAAATTGTAATGAAATTATCAATTTTTATGCAATTTCAAAATTTGTTCACAAAGTGTCATTTTTAATTTTGTTAGTTAATGAACATAAATTGTTGTACACCAAAAAAAAAAAAAAAAAAAAACCTTTCGCAACAGTCAAAAAATGTTACAAAAAGGTCTACGGCAACGTTGAAAAAACGTTGTAAAAGGGTTGTGACATTGGAAAAATGTTGGAAAAGGGTCTATTGTAACGTTTAAAAAACATTGTAATTTTTTTTCGCAATGGTTAATAAACGTTGCCGTATCTCTTCCTTCAACGGCAACATCGACCCCCACAACACACGCTAAAACGCTGCAAAAGATCTACCACAATGTTTTTTGGTGTGTGATAATATGATTAGTACACATCCATAAGAAATTGTTGTCAGAAAATTGACCAAGACAATCAAAAGAAGAAGAAAAAAAAAGGGGAATTTAAAATGAGGCAAAAAATATGACTTGCGAAGCTTCTTTAGATAGATTTCGCCTTTGCATTAGTGTTAATAGAATAATTTGATACAATGCATTTTTTCAAAAGTTAGTATAGCACTATATGGTTGAACTAGAACTTTTACTATACTCTTATTAGACTGAAATAATAACAAACTTACAAAAACTCAAAAAAATCAAGCACTAATTTCTTGAAGGTGCCCAAAATTTTGAATAGAATTTAGAAATCAATTAAACTTGAGTTGATTTGGTATTATTCAAATGGAATAAATTATGTGTGCAGTTTGCACATTCGAAAAGACCATTGTCACATGCCATCAGGACCCACGTCTCGGGCAAGAGTCATGCGAAGCTCTCATGCGGCTAGCCATGATTAGTCTAGGGTGTAGTTAGGCGGAGATGTATTAAATTGCATTTAAGAAAAGTTTGCCACTTTATAAGCTAGTACAATTTATCTCATTTTCAAACATGGGATTGCCTCTCACTCAAAGACGAATTTCTGAAAAGTCTCTTTGTACTCTTATTTCGATGAAAAATGCTATTTGTACATCTCATGGTGTACCAAATGTATTACACTCCCTTCATATAGAGGGGGTCCCACGAATATTTTATTATGTGTGGACCCTTCTCCATGTGAGGGGTGTAATGCATTTGGTACACCATTATGTATGTATAGCACTTCCGTATTTCGATTCACACATCCATTTGACATACTTAATAGACATTTATCACCTCATTAACACCATTAATTATCCATGTAAACCAACTAAATGGTCCCTCAAAGTTGGCCACCAAAATGGTTATGGAACCCTTTTAATACCCATAAATTCCAACAAAATAAATCCTTAATTAATTTATTCTCCTAGAAATCAATCTTTAGGTACTGTATCAGAATTAACAAGACGTTGTGGTACATAGTGAAAGATTTAGTGCCTTGGATGATGCAACCATGAACTGATGTAATAGGTTTTATGATATTAATGGAGCAAGTTGATCTTGGGTTTTGTCGTGAAGAGACAATGTACAAAAATTTCGGTCAACAATTAATTGAAAATGATTTGAATAATATGTGAATGGAGATAAAAATAAAGTATGGTAATAATAAAGAGGCTACTTCATTGTCCATACCAAAGGCATTATTGCAAGTTATGTGGTACCACCTTTCTACCTATGGACAAGAAAATTTGACGGGATGGACATTGCGGGGGTTTTCTACTTATTTTGCCTTTGCCTCTCGGGGCACATCCAAGTTGGCAAATGATGGACATTGCTTGCAACCTCAGCATTGAGGAGTTCGTATGATGATGGTTGGAGCAGCTAAGTGATGTAATAACCATTTATTAGGTTTGACCAAGCAGTTTGGTGATGTAAATCAATCATGGAGGAGTGCTTTGCTCATATTCTTAGGAGTATATGAGGGTGCACATCACAATATGGTCAACTTGGGCATAACGTGCGGTTTACTTCCATCAGTATTACTGAGGGGCCGTGGTTATGCCAGTGTTCACGGTCTGGGGAAAAGCTGGGAACCTGGGTAGCCAATAAAAAAAAAAAAAAAAAAAAAAAAAAAAAAAAAAAAAAATATGATTGACGGGAAAAGATTTCATATATATTATTCATTAAGACTATGACCAAGTTATATATTGACTTCTCAAATTTTAGGGTTTGGTAAATCTCATTTCTATATATAATCCTTCAGATTTTTACAAGCATTGTAAACATTACACTCCTCATATGATGATGGAGAGTATGACTAGAGTGTATGAAGATGACTATTTCAAAATTAGGTTTGACCAATACAAATTTGACAAACGGAGGCTAAATCATTTCGTTGGAGTGCTTTGCTCATATTCTTAATTATTTTATGATTATTTATATCATCAATATTAAGCAAGAAAATAACGTGAACAAAACAAACATATTTATCAGGATCCAGTTATGCTAGTGTTGACGGTGGAAAAAAAAGTTTACTAAATGAGCCGATAAATCACAAATAATTCCATTAATATTGTCAATAAATAATATGATCCAAGCCAAGAAAGATTTATTTTTTAGATTTTTTTATATTTTTATAATTTTTGTAAAAGGTTCTTTTTTTTTTCGGTTAGCATGGCATGATTAATGAACTTATGAAAACGCCTAAGAAAACGTAAGGAATTTTTTTTGCTGCCATCACATTTTCATTGCATAGCATTGTAAGAATTCCCTCCCGATGTTCGCCCAAATAAAAGGAAAAAGAAATCTACCCCAAAAGTAACAATTTTTTTCAGTAATTGAGTAATTTTTGGCATTTTTGAGCTAAGTTAATGCACAAAGTGACAAAAGTCTCCACCTGCCTCAGTTGTACTTTGGTTGCATGCTCTGGTATTTCTACCGAGTTCATTTAATGTAAATAAATAACATTTATAGGTTGAATCGAATGCATTGAAAATTTTGATCATAATAAGTTGATCAGTGTACGGTTTTTGGTAGGTGGTTGATCTGATCAAGAAGATTCAATACATCGAGGTTGTCTATATATATTGACTGATTTGTGTGATCTCTCCGTAGATACGAAGCTTTAACAAATGTTTGGGTTATTGATGATATTTTAATTCTTTCACTTACGCGATGACTCCATTGTTATCATAATATAGATGTATAAAATCAAACTATTCCAAGTTTATTAGTCAACTTCTTGATCTAGACCACAACTTTTATTGCTTCTTAAGCAGTGAAGTATTAGGCTTTTGTTATTGAATTGACGATTATTTCCTGTTTGAAATCTTTCCAACTAACACTTCATTATTAAAAAGTAAACACACATTCAAATTGAAACTTGTTATTATCTTAGTCTAAATGAAAGTTAGTATCAATATATCCATAAAAATCTTCTTAAAATTTTATTTATGTAAATTGTGATAAGTCAAGTAATTTTCTAGATTTATCTCTATAAATCGAGTTGCTTCTTTCATATAAATCATGCAAAAATGCTTTGACAAATATAATTTTAACGATTGAAGCATGGAGATGTCATTTGCAATTAAAATTATGTCTCTACATATAATATTAGGGCTATAATAGCACCCCCTCTTGTCTTCTTGTAGAAACACGATTCATCCTTGTTTTTAATAAAATCAAATATTTTGGTTGTCTCGTCAAAGCGAAAATTCCATCTTCCAAAGGCTTACTTCAATCCATATATGGATCAGTTGAGCTTACATATCTTGTTAGCATCTTTGGATTCAAAACCTTCAAATTGTTCCATGTACACTTCCTCTTGCAAATTCTCATTAAGGAATACAATTTTGACATCTGTTTACTATATCTCATAGTCATGGTATGCAATTATTGTAAGTAAAATTTGAATAGACGTAAGCATGACTACATGTGAAAATGTTTCATCAAAGTCAATTCTTCGTCTTTGTTATAACCTTTGGTTATTAGCCTTGTTTTATATGTATAGGCATTTCCATCCATATTGAACTATTTTTTCTTATAAAGCCTATATGTTTAATTCCATCAGGTAGGTCGACGAAGGTCCAAACCTTGTTTGCACACATCAAGTACATATCGAATTCTACGGCTTTCTACCATTTTTTTGAGTCAACACTTAACTTTGCTTTTGCGTAATTAGGAGGTTTATCATCCTCGATTGATGTATCTTAACCTAGTTTTACTGATTTCAATACTTGCTTTTTAAAATTTAAGTGTTTATTTTCATGTATATTTACTATTGTATTTAATATTTTGCATTTATTTGACTAATAAATGATCGTGTTTAGTGATTTGTATAAAGTTTGAAAGAATATTGTGCATTTTAGACTAAATAGCAAATACCCAAGTTTTTTTAGGAGATAGAGATATATTCTTAATCTTAGGTGATCCGTTGAGCTAATTTCACATAGAGTTTATTACAATTGATTGGGTTCTTGATTGATATAAATATATAGTAGGTTAAACTAATCAAACATTTGGTTTAGCACACCACAAGCTACGTAGCACGATGCACTACTAATTCACAGAATAGTAGCAGCACTCGTGACAACAAATCGTATTGCTCGCTACATGTAGCACAACGCGCGACAAAATGAAAATGTGACAAAATCAAATTTGTTCATTTATCATGAAACTTTAATTCATTAGTCAATATGATCCGATCAATTATGAAAAATAAAAATACGTCAATCTTGATTATCGATCATATTTTTCATCTCACTTTTCTATCATAAACTCGAAACTCTCTTTGACTTATGAACTTATTGTTGCCAAGGATTTAGTTTCCAACTTAACATAATGAAACATATATCATTCTATCTAAGAGTGACCAATCTTTTATTGATAATTCACAATCTTCATATGATTCCTGGAATACCCGGATGATGTCGTATTAGCGACTCTTAACAGAGCAACATTCGACATCATCATAGTATGACTGTCTCATATAAGGCACTGTAATGACCTCAAGTCGAAGAACCAATTTCACTATGAATTTTAAAGATTAACCACTAACGCTCAGATAGTTGTCCATACAGAATCTCTATTGTTGGTCTCAAATGATTTTTTCTCTTTACAAAATATTCATATGTCTATTTAAATGTTACCATTTTTTAGCTTGTGACATTATCTATTCATTTCAAAAGTGAATAATGTCACACGTGCTAGTCTATTTGTAATAACAATATTCATAACTTGTTATTACTTATGACAACTGATAATTTAAGATTCAGTCATACGTAAATTTATTTCTCGTAATCACAACTCTTTGCAATTAACAAGTAACTAAGACTTGAATTTAAGAATTTTATTAAATTTAATTTGTCAGAATAATAATTTAATTAAATAATAGATTTGCCATAAATAATAATACATATTAAGAGTGTGTTTGATTGACTTTATTTTTTTATAAAAAATATAATTTTTTGGCCAAATTCTTATTTTTGGGTGTTTAATTGATAATTTTTTTAATGAATTGTTTTTTTTTTCCAATTTTTGTTAATGTGATCATTTTTTTCTCAAAAACAAGGAAAATATTTTCTTTACAAGGGATGTTTTTATTTTTCAAATAATTTACTCCCTCTTTCTTTTTCTCATATATCCTCTCTCATTTGTCCACCAATAAAAATAGACAAATATAATATTTTCTAGGTTGTAAATTAAATTTATCAAACTTGTTTAATTAGATTTTATTTTATTTTTCATTCAAATTTCATGTTTGCAATCGAATACACCTTAAATATATTTATGTCATAAATCGATTGAACCTAAATTATAACACTTACAAGATTTGAGAATAGATATCGTGGGGGGTCTTTCACATGCTTAACATGGTCATGATTCAATATTTCTGGATGTTGACTGCTTTTCTAAGATGGTGCATTTTATTACTTTTTTTTTTTTATCACCTAGGTGTCCTAGTGTTGTATCATGACACACTTATTAGGACTTTTCGAGCTTTCTTTGACAATTCCAAAGTCTTAGGGTAACAAGCTTTGTCAAGCAGAGTTCGCCCATAACCATGCCATAAATTGAAGCAGGGACTTCAGCCTTCCCAATTGGTTTACAGATTGCTATCCGTAAGTCAGATTTTATTCCTTCCTTGCCATACACCACTAAAAGACCCTTTTGTTCATGGGATATATGGATGCTACATGTACCCAAAGGTTATTACGGATTACTCGATACCATCTGACCTCTCACATGGAGATTCGGGAACTATACCTCACATTTGAGTTGGCCCGAGCTCCAACACGTAGGGTCTTAGGTGAGAGTCGTAATTTGCCCCGAGTGTCAACTTTTGGGTGCAAATTTTATTATTTGCAAGCACGCCACAAAGTTTATTGACTATATGGCTTGCTTTTATCTATTGTGTTGTATTATGACACACACTTATTAACGAAATTTTTAACACGTACTTTCTTTTGTGGGTGGTAATTTAATAAGTCTTATGATCAAACAATTTTTCGTTGCAAGCAATGTTTGATAATAGAGATGAAACCGTTGCTAAAATTATTGAAGCAAACGGACTTCAGCCTTCCCCATTCAAATTTTATTCAAATTGCTAGCAACAATTGCGCAGAAATTCATAATTTTTCATTCCATCTCCTAGCCATACACTCTTGACTAATGCAAAAAAAAAAAGATGGATTTGTTCATACCTTTGTCACCCAATTTCCCTTCACATGGGTTTTATTACATGTACGTCAAAGGTTGACCCCAACACATCTTTCGGATCACGACGACAACTCAACGTCGTCCTCCAGCAACACGGGATAATAAACTATCACCATTTAGATAAACCCCCATACATTCTTTAGGTGTGGGGCCCGCCACCTCCATGTGAGAGGTCATCTTAGTGAACCGACTTAATTTAAGTGTCAACTACACAAAGTACAAAATGGCACCATCATCAATTTGGTTAGTAAAACACGGATCATCATCCATCTCCGTGTGAATGCGTTTGCCAAGGTGGATGACTTGATTTCGGTTCAACAGTACGATTATTTAATTTTTTAGGGGTTGTTCGCCCACGTCCGAATTGGGGGAAAAAACGAAATTTTTACAAACAGGAGAATTCCTTTTGTAATTCAGTTGGTAAAATTTTTGGGGGAATATTCAAATTTTTAAAAAATGGGTTCAATTAATTTTTTGAAAACAATTGGTGTTTGTTAATGGTTGGTAGACGGTAGAGATTAAACTTGTCCGTTGCTAAAATTGTTGTAGCGCCTAAAAAATGACAGAAAATTATGATCATGCCCACTTGCCTCCCTGAATTTGTTCAAATTTTATTCAAAATTAAAAGTCAACAATTAAACCATTTTGTACAAACAGCAAAATTGATTTTTTAACTATAAATTTAATTAATTTTTATCAAAATTTATTAAAATATAAGCTTAATCTTCAACTGGCTACCTGTGTAGTATCACTCCTTTTTATGTGTTTGATTTTCATAATTGACGTATCATAATATCACATCGTGTTATGTTTCTTGCCGTGCATGTGTCTCTTTTCTATTTTCCTGGACTATGTCAGTCGGAGTATAAAGACTTCCAATCTGGGAATTGAATCAATTGATATTGACTCCATTAATTGCTCATAAAGTTGTTCTGTTTTTTTTTTTTTTTTGTTTTTTTGGATTACGTTCATTATTGACGGCCCCACCTGTCCTATTCTAAGCCTTTTCACTTTTTCAGTATTTTTCTTTTACTAAGAAAAAGTTGAACCTTCAATCTTGAGCGCCGCACCTCGTACTGCTTCGCGCCCCTAAAACATTGTGAAGAAAATAAATTGTGAAATGTATTTTATTAGGTCAGAGTACAAGAATTGTCATACTAGTATCCACAAATAGTCCAATTTTATACCTTATAAGAAACGATTTTTAATAAATTTCGATAAAAGTGATAAAATATATAGTTACAAAATTAATAATAACTGTTAAATCTTATGAAATGAATGGATAAAATTAATTATTGATTTTGATTTAAATTTTTACAATTTTTTTTAACTAAACCAAATTGGGCTTAAAAAATCGCGCAGAGAAAAAATGTGCTTAAAATTACTTTGTGCTAATTTGGACTCTCTCGGGATCTATAAGCTCTAAAAACCTGTTTAACGATATATTTATAAAGTATCTTCTACTTTTATGATTTAATATTATTTTATTTTATCTAGTTCATCTCACCGAACATGTTGTTATAATACTGAGTTTCTTTTAATAAGGATGAAGAAGAGGACAAGGGTTAGGTTGCGTGGCTATTCACTAGTGAATTCAAACTCTCAATCTTTCCAGGGAAAAAAATTGTGAATATCATTCATTGCATCATAAAGAGGAGAAATTGTGACCATACATATAGCAGCATCAGCTAAATTAACACTGGCAGCAATTGATCAGTGTTGAGATCTTTAAGATCGGTTCCGAGTCTAGGATGAAGACTTTTGACATGTTACCCTAAAATTCCTGGTTGCATCATATGATTAGTACACATCCATAACAATTTTTTGTTAGAAAATCGACTTAGGCAATCAAAAAAAAAAAAAAAAAAAACATTGGAATTTATAATGAAGCAAGGAATACGACTTGCAAAGCTCCTCGATAGATTTTCGCTTTTGCGATAGTGCTAACAAAATATTTTGATACAACGCTTTTTTCAAAAGTTAGTATAACAATATATGGTTTAACTAGAACTTTTACTATACTGTTATTAGACTGAAATAATGACAAACTTCCAAAAAAACTCAAAAATTCAAGCACTGATTTCTTGAAGGTGCTCAAAATTATTTGCATAGAATTTAGAAATCAATTAAAATTGAGTTGATTTGGTATTAACCAAATGGAACAAATTAGGCGTGCACTTTGAACATTCGAAAAGGCCATCGTCACATGTCACTAGGACCCACGCCGCATGCACGAGTTGACACACCCCGCTCCGTGTGACGTTACTAGACTCAAAACGTAATGCGCGCTGATGATAGATACCAACTAAAAGTCGAATCCACCATCAAGACTACTATAACTACAATATGTAAACTTTTTATAAAATATTTTAATAAAATTTCGACATCATCTCCCCTATAAACAGGATTAACCGACTTGTAATATGTAATACACAAATCCCAAAATATAATACAACACAATAAAGATATGCTGGAATATCAATTTTTTTACCAAGAAAATAACGTGAAGAAAATAATGTGAATTGTACATATGGATGCAAAGTACATAGTGAGCCCCATAACCATATATAAGTGATGCAAAATCACGTCTAAACATGAACATGCGTCCCAAAACACTAACTAAATACTCTATGAAGTGAGTCATACTAGCAAACTCTGTCGTGTGCCTCTGACTCCAAAATCAAAGGCTCAACTACAAACGATGTCGAGAAACTCAACTGCTATCTAATAAGGAAAATGTTGACAAAATATATGAGTTGATAGCTCAGTGAGTGAGAAAATTTAAAAATAAATATATTTTTTCGTTTATATATATCGAAAATCGAGTTCATATCATTTAATAATTCACAAGATAACACCGTATAAAAATAGCCAAAAAGTGAGACATTCGCATTACGTCATAAAATATCATCTCATAATCATGATATAAACATTAGCTCGTTTTCATACTATAATCTCATCACATCAAATATACTGAAAAATTTACAAAAAAATGTACCATCTAACTGAAATCTGTAATCTGGTCATACGTGTGTAGACTGCCTATCGGGCTAAGGACTTTTGACATGGGCCTCAAGCCTCCTTAGTGAAGGAAGCAGGTCTCAAAGACCTCTCATAATCAATTCAAGATCACGGCCAAGGCCCCTCAGCGAACTATATGTACACGGTAAAAACCCCTTCATCTCTAGTGAAAACCCCTCAGTATAATATAGAATACGGCCAATGCCTCTTAGTGAACTAGAATAAGTATATAATCATGAGTACTTTTTTGGTCGATCTCAATATCACATATGTCTCACATACCAAGTCACAAATGTACCACAAGTAATCTTTGAAATTCCATATGTATCATAATAAAAGAGATTTCCATCATAATCATATAATCAAACACATAATCTCACATGATTGTACATACTTTAACGATATACTTAATTTATAAAATACTTTAAAAATATTTAAGTTTTTCCACTTACCGAACTATGTACGCAAAATCAACTTATTTGGTAAGTTGTCCTGATATCTGTATCGTCGCCTAAAATATGATATAATTTTTAGATTAATAGTTTACTATTTTAACCCATTTCACTAATTAAATATGTGATATCATATTCTAATCTTTTTATACTAAAACAATTTTCTCAATTTCTTTAATCACTTCCTTCCCTATAACTTAAATTCATAGTTTATTATACTTAGGCTATGTTTGATAGCAAACTTTTTAAATGAAATATGAAAAAGGTTTTTCATCTTTACCAATTAATAGTGTTTGATGGCAAATAATTTCTTGGCAAAATATTTTCCATTCCCCCCCCCCCCCCCTCCTCCGCGCCTATTTTACTTAAAATTGGGGAATTGCTTTTCCCACTTCCATGTTCCTTTTTTAAAAAATTTTATTTGCCATTAGAATTTATTCTAGATCCAATGGTAGAAAAATTTATCTCTTTAATTCACAATTTGCATGAAAAACAAAGCTAAACGAATGATATTCGATATGGTAATTTTTTTATTATTTTTTTTTTTACAATTGAAACAAATTCTAGATCCAATGGTAAACACATTTATCTATTTACTTGATAATTTGTACAAAAAATAAAGTCAAATAAATAATATTCGTTACGTTGAATTTTTTTGGGAACAAATTCTAGACCCAATGGTGGAATAAAAATTATCACTTTAATGGACAAATAAATAAATAAATATATATATAAAAAAAAAAAAAAGTCAAACGAATATAAAAAGATTCAAAATTTCAAAAACATTTCAGGTGAAAAATTATATCAATAAAAAATAATTAATCGATAATTCCAGTAAAAAAAATTCTAGACAATTCAATTATCTGTAATTCATTTTTTTCTATCAAAATTCCACATTTACAATCAAAAGGACCATTAATTCAATAATTCACTTTCTATAAAATTGAATTTAAACTAGCAATCTAACAACTATAAAATTAAACTTAACTTTTCAATAATAAGTTTTTACTTACATTTGAATTTGAAGAATTCAGGCCTAATAGTAGAAGAACTTATTTTCTAACACATTGGTGAAATTTCCTTTTTTTTTTTTTTTTTTTTGCTCCCTGCTCTTGGACTCTCTGTGTATTGTGTGTGTGTGGTTCGAAATGGAATTATATCAATCCAATTCCACCGCCTTAATCTTTTTCTTGCCTTTTCCTTTTAAAAAAAAATATATAAATCGATCCAATTCCATCACGCCTTGAATCAATGTTGAACCAACCACAAGTTTTTTTCTTGATTTTCAATTATTATTTTGAATTAAAAATCCTCAATATCCCCAAGAAAGAAATATAAGGAACAAATTACCTTGTACAACCTTTCCTAGCTCTCTTCATTTTCTCTCATTTTTTTTTGTCTAAAAATGGGGCAAAATCGGGCATAATGAATAGGGCTTCATGTGCCAGGGCGCCGCGGTGCCGAATGAGTGGCGCCGCGGCGCCACCTCTTCAGGTGGCGGCGCCGTGGAGCCATGGATGGGGCGCCGTGGCGCCCCTTATTCCATCATTTGATAAACCTCAAATTTTGGACGAACACCAAAAGAACCAAACTGGTGCACCATTCAACCATGGTTGTCTATACCCTGAACCAGGATCAAGCCACACCGAGTTCATACCTTCATTTCTAACCCATTGGCTGCACCATTAAACAACTATACCCTTCACCGGGAAGCCATCCCGTAGTTCATTCCCACATTCTACCATAGTTGCCTACGTAACCCCTTTAAGGGATCAAGCCACCATAGGTCTTACCCGGCTGCACAATTTTGTGCCTACGTACCCTCCACAATTCAATCCATCGTAGTTCTCGACAAAACCCATGTACATATCATCTCCACCTAACTCCAACACCGCCCCGAAGTGCCCAAGCCCACTTGGGCATATCAACCCCCAATGATAGTGCATACTCAACCATATTTGATTGCCCATAGTGCCTCAGAGGCTGGTCTGTCCCCAACTTCTGAACTAAATTGAATGCTCGCCTTGGCCTAGAGGACGTCAAACTTACTCGAGCTGTTGTTGTTGTAGAACATAGCTTTCCTCATGTTCAAGCACATCATCACTCTCCTCTCGAGGTCTTCATGATACACCTCTCGAACAAACTTGGACCTGGTCGATCCTTGGATTCTATTCATCAACCTGAACCTAGAACCCCCTACTTTCAACACTATACCCACCAAAAGTTCTCCTCAAAAGTAACATTCCTTCTGATAATGAACTTCCCCAAGTCTCCAACACTTCTACTTGTCTCAACCGCTACATCATCTGTAACTGTAGTACCCTGAAGTGCATATAGGTTGCCTTGACGAATTCCCTTCATCACTACCAAAAAGCCCTGAACAACCTTCTTGACTCTATCCCGCGCCACAATCTTGCAACCACCGGAGTCTAACACACCAACAGTAAAATAAGGTTCTTCCGCAAATCAGGATGATGTCTCAAATCCATCAATGTTCTCAACTCCATCATGATCTTGATTCTAATAGGTTTTACAAGCATGGTTATTACCCATCAACACTGAGCAAGTATTGACTTTCTATTCGGACACATATGTTTTACCGGAGATTTCTTCATCACAAGTGATGGTGTAGCACTCATCGATGCTCCCTTCTTCCGATGCATAGCTAACCTCTTGATTGCCATGAACCCCCTCCTCTCCGTTGTTGTTGTTGTTCTTCCTTCCCGCTCTTTTATTTTGACAATTTTCCTTGAAGTACCTGAGCTCGCCGCATTTGAAACACGACCTTTTCGCGAGAGGTCTAGAACTCCATCTAGACTTTTCTCACATGCCCTTTGCCTGTTCGTTGCTCCTCCCTCTCACAAACAACCCTTGAGCTTGATCCTTGTTACCAATGGAAGACATGCCACTAGTAGCAATCTTTCGAAGATCATCCGTAGAATGACGTTCTAGTGTCCTCAATCACAAGATCACCCACAAAAATATTTGAACAAGGTACGACTTTAATAAAGAAGGCTTGATCCTCATCATCTACCATCACATCAAAGGTCAAATCATATGCACCTAACTTGTGATGATTGGTGCACCTTCATCCATCTTGTATGTATACAATTTGGACTTCAAGTAGATCCTATTAGTTAGAGTCTTCGTCATGAAGTTCTTCTCTAACTTCGACCTCACTTTCCGCCGGTTACCTCACCATTTACCAAGAAAGCAACATCCCTTTCAAGGCCTAGAATGATAGACGCCCGTGCTTCGAGATCTAGCTCCTCCCAATCCTCGTCAGACATATCTTTGTGCTTCTTCTCCTTGTCCCTCAAAGCCTTGTGCAACTTTAGAGAAATCAACAAATTTTTCATTTGCATTCTCCAATAGGAAAAATCATTATTCCCATTGAACTTCTCAATCTCATACCTCCCAATCTTCACCGCACCACTAGTAGACGTCATTTGCCCACTCGTTTTAGTGAAATCCGACAACCAAGTTCTCACATGAATTTTATCAAACACCTTATCTACACACTTGATTCAAGCCTACCTTCCTCAAATCGAAGATTGACTACCTTGATTTGATATGTAGCTCTGATACCAATTGTTAGGAAATGAATGCCCAATCACAACCTTGAATCAATGTTGAACCAACCACAAGTTTTGACAAAATTCCAACAAACTCGATATTTTGGGTGAAATGGAGATTTTCAATTATATATGAAGAAATGATATTGGATTACGTGAACAATCCTCAAGTTAATCCCCAAGAAAGAATTCGAGTTATGGTTTATACCCAAGGAAGAACAAACCTCTTACCTTGTACAACCTTTTCTAGCTCTCTCCCTTTTCTCTCTATTTTTTCTCTCTAAAAATGGGGCAAAATCGGGCATAATGAATGGGGGAAACAAGGGCTTAAATATGTGCCGGGGCGCCACGGCGCCCCCTCATTTTCCCACAATATTACACGAGTCACATGTCACTTGATTAGTCTAGGGTGTAGTTCAGTGGAGATGTATTAAATTACTTTTGAGTAAAGCGTGTCACTTTATAAGCTCGACAAATTCTATCTAATTTTCCAACATGGAATTGCCTCCCACTTTTACGAATTTAAGAAAAATATGTCACTTTGTAGTCTTATTTCAATTCACACATCCATTTGACGAAATGAATAGACAACTATCACCACATTAACACCATTACTTACACATGGAAAACCAACTAAATGTTCCCTCAAAGTTGGGCACCAAAATGGTTATAAAATCCCCTTTAATACATTCCAACAAAATAAACCCTTAATTGATTTATTCTCCTAGAAATCAATCTTTAGGTGTATCGGAATTAACAAGACGTTGTGGCACACAGTAAAAGATTTAGTGCCTTGGAGTGCTTGGATGATGCAACTATGAACCGATGTAATAGGTTTTATGGTATTAACAGAGCAAGTTGATCTTGTGTTTTGTTGTGAAGAGAAAATGCACAAAAATTTCGGTCAACAATTAATTGAAAATGATTTGATTAATAGGTGAATGGAGGTGAAAAAAATATGTGAATGGAGATGAAAAAATTATGGTATTAATGCTACTCCATCGTCCATGCCAAAGGTGTCATTGCAAGTGATGAGGCACCACCTTTCTATCCAAGGACAATAAAATTTGAGGAGAGTGCTTTCGGGTATTATTCATTAAGATTATGACGAAGTTATGGACTTCTCAAATTTTAGGGTTCGGTAATAAATTCACAAGATCTTGCTTCTACAGCGAATCCGGAAGACATTTACAAGCTGTAGAACATTACACTCCTTGTATGATAATAAAGAGTATGGCTATAGTGTATGTAGTGTAGTTCTTTAACTTTTCATTGTACTACCCGGTTTATTTTTTATTGTATTATATTTTTTAGGACATTAATAATACATGCCACCTTGGTTAATTAAATAAAACGATGAAGCCTTAAATCAATCCTAAATTTATCAAAGATAATACTTAAAAATAAACTTTATGTTACCACGTAACTCGTATACTAAGCAACTACAAAGAGGTGTACTATGCTTCATCCCATCGTCCTGGAACTTTTCTGGGTTCGCAATTAATCCTAAACAATGACTTGAGAAATAAATTGAGGAAGATTAAATTTAATAATTAAAAATGTTACATCTCTAATAGTCTAAGTTTTAGACATGATGCTTAAGCAAATGTTGTGGTCCAAATGTCTATCTATTAAAATTTACACATTTTAGTCTTCGACAATTTTGTCTACCTAGACATGAGAAAACATAGTTATGGAAACTAATTACAATTTAAAAATCTACTTATAAGTTAGAAAGTTTATGTTTTTGCTAAGATTTAAATCTAGAACCATGAAATAACTCTAAAAGCGTAACCTTTCTAACTTCAAAATTAGGTTTTACCAATACATCTTAGTATCAAAACCAGACTAAATAAATGTATTTTTTTTTGTAGTGATTTAGGTGTTTAATTAAATATATAAATTTTTAATGTGGAGTAAAACTTTTGAATTCAAATTCCGCTCATAATTTTATGTTTGGGGTTCAGTGTACAAGACATTTCATTGGTAACTTTATTTTATATTTTATATTTAAACAAATTACTGATCCTGAATGTTATCTTCTCTCTCTCTCTCTCTCTCTCTCTCTCTCTCTCCACAATGTTTTTTTCTATTTAAAAAAGATTTTAAGAGAAATTTTCTGAGAAATTTTAATGCAAATGATATGTTTTTTGAAAAGAGTTGTGCTATTGTAGCACCAACGTAGGTAGTAGTTGACCTCACGTCCTACGTACGTGAGATCATTGGTGATAAATACTACTCAAGCTTCTTAGTATTATTTTTGTTGCGGAAATCATCAAGAAATATTGATCCGGACTCAGAAAAATTAATCAAACAAACATCAATCAATCCTTAACACCTTGGTTGCCTCAATTTTACCCTCACAAAAGAGACACTTGATGGTGGTATTTCCAAGCTACAAATGGAGAAAGGAGAAGAAGAAAACAATGGTTGAATCTCTCTCTCTCTCAATTCACTCCTCTCTCGGTTGCCTCCCTCTTGCCACAATATACACGCACACCACCCTTAACAAAACACATGGCTATATGTGTATTGTCATTAGGTTTAGGTTTGAGCCAAGACTCACTCATAATGGGTGAAATTAATGGGCTAACGATAACCAAATCCATATATTAACCAAACTACCAATCCAACCAAATTTAGGTCCTCCAATGTGTATTAATTGTTTACAAGTCTAGCCGTAACTTTTGATGACCCTAATGATGCTAGTGACCAAAATATTCTGCCAATGTTGGCATTACTTTTAGTGGTTTATTTTATATAAAAAATAAAAAATAAAAATTCACGCGTAGGAATTTGGGTTAATCCCCTTGGACAGGGGATTTGCTCACTGTCAGGCCCCCCTCCAATCAGGGGCTCCCGGGTTTGACTCAGGAGCAAATCCCCTGTCCCCCAGCCTGGTTCTAGGAATTTTGCAAGGAACTAATTTCAATCTACATGTGACGGGACAAGTTGAGGATTAAAAATAAGTAAATTTTTATGCAAGGTGATTTTAACTTTAAAGAGTTTGAAAGAACCTATGGCAAATGAAGCAAATAAAATGTTTGGCATCTAAAAGTTATTTGGAAATTTGTTTTAAGGGAAACTATAGTAAAACAAAAAATGACCCACCTCCAGTAATTCGTTTGGCTATGCAAATAGTTACTTTTTTGGAAAATTTTTTTTAGCATTAAAACAAAATTGCAAAAAGTGGAAAATTATTCCATATAATTTCGAAGATGTCACGACTTTTCGCTTATATTTTCATGCAAATTGTCAATTAAATGGATAAAAATTTTATATTGAGTTTAGAATATGTTTCCATGCCAAAAATCAATTATGCCTCTTGTACACTGTCGTATGATAGCAAGTGGTGGAAAATAATTACCTACCAAAATCATAAGTAAAATCACGATCAAAGGATTGTGACAAAAAATATTGTTAAAATCAACATATAAAAATCTGACAACTCACATAATGTCAAAGAAGTTGTGAAAATATTTTAATAGTTCCATGACAATGATTGATATATATAGCCTCAAGTTTAAACCTCTAGTACACTGAAGATGTGATCTAACAGTGGTGAAATGCCTTGAGGGAAACTAAAGTGTACAAAAAATCATAGCTATTGATTTGAATAAAATTTTGTTAAATTTATCAATGTATAAAAGTCTAGATTATTCTCACATAACGTCAAAGAAGTTGTGAAACTTAAAGTATATGTAGCATGATTGATGCATATCAATTATGAGACTTGTTAGTGTTGTACATCATATGTGTAGAAATGTACATAAAAAATATACACATCAATATATAAAAATCCAACACATCAAAGAAGCTGGGTCCACAATATATTTTATGACACTATAGAGCCCCCCCTCATAGCCATTGATTGAGGGGGCTGTTACAATTAATGTTTTTACAGCTTAAATAATGTGATGTTGTCAAACAAAGTAGATGTAAACCTGATGCATATCAATTATGCCTCTTGTACACTGCCGTATGATAGTAGTATTGACTGCTGCCTATGCATAGAAATCATGGTCATTGATCAAAAACGCGTTATCAAAATTAATGTATAAAAATTTGTCAACTCATATATAATGTGAAAGAAGTTGTCAAGCTTGATGTGTATATATACCATGATTGTGTGTGTGTTTGTGTATAAAAGGTCTCCCTTATATTATTTTAGTATATAGGAGTATATTTATACATATATCAGATTGCCTTGTATTCTTATTATTGAGACAGTTTTGATGCTGACATACACGAGAAACTTTGTAATTTTCTTCTACATCAGAATAAAAACATGCAACAGTGACTGGAATTTTTATTCTTTGTTTAATTCCTTTATTTTTGTTCTCATTTAATTCCTTTTTCCTTATATCAATAACTAATTAAAATGCAATTATCTTCAAGAATAAAAACATAAAAACTTATTATTGGGCGACTTTTTATTCTGAATAAAAACATTAGAGTAGTGACATTGAGTGTGAATTACTATTTCTTTGTTTAGCTGAAAACTTATAAATGATATATAAATTCAATCAAAATCAAATAATAATTTTAACCGAACATTCATAACTATTACTACTTTATAATTCACACATTTTATGAGATTCGCTATTATTCATCTTTAAAAATGATTTATAAATTTGACAAATAGTGGCTAACTCTTTTTGTTGGAGTTCATATTTTTAATTTTTTTTACGAGTATTTATATCGTCAAAATTAAGCAAGAAAAAAGGTGAACAAAACAATCACTAGTATATGCTGAGAGAGTACTAAATGGCCGAACTTTTTCCATCAACAATTCTAAAAGAAATTGTTCTTGGAAGTAAATAATATAATACAAGCCAAGAAAGATTTATATAGACAAACCCAATTTTTAAAATTTGTGTAAAAGGTTCTTTTCGGTTTTCATGGCATGAAATGATGAGAACGCCTAAGAAAACGTAAGGAATATGTATGCTGCTTCACATTTTCATTGGAATAGCTTAGTAAGAATTTCCTCCCGAAGTTCGCCCAAAATTAAAGAAAAAAGAAATCTATGATAAAGTACAACTATTCAGTAACCCCGTTTGCTTGGCAGTTGAGCTAAGTAAATGCACAACGTGACAAAATCTCCACCTGCCTCAGTTGTACTTTGGTATACTACCGAGTTCATTTAGCCTCTTTGAATGTCATTAAATTACATTATATTCTATTTTTTTTTTCCTCTTATTTTTAACTCCACAATTTTTTTATAATAAAATAATATTCAATCCTCCTACTTGTACATTATGAGTACCCAAATGGGTGTCATAATAAACAAATGGCAGCCCTCTATTGGAGGGGCGCCTGATTCGGGCACCCATAATGTACAAGCAGAATTATTCAATAATATTATACTTAAATAAAAAAAATTTTCTTCTTTTTTAACCACTTATTTTTTTAAAAAAATACTATTCCACCCTTTTTCAGTTTCAAAAAAACGGAGGCCAAAGGGGGGCTTAATGTAAGTAACTGACAATTGAATCGAGTGTATTGAAAATCTTGATCGGAACAAGTTGATCAACCACGTGTACGGTTTTTGGTAGGTGTTGACATGATCGAGAAGATTAAGCCCTATTTGACGTTCGTTCTTTAAAAATACATTTTTCTCGTCTTATTTTTAATCAAATGTTTTTTAATAAAATAATATTACACGTAAATTTAAAACTTTTCTTTATTTTTTACCACACATTGTCCAAAATATTACGATTCAAAAATGCATTTTTAATGAAGTCCAAACAAGGGCTAAATACGAAGAGGTTGTCGATATATATGTGTGTGTATATAAATGCTTGCAGTGTTGTTTAGAGGAAGAAAGGTGGCAATTTAGCAGAGAAGAAGAATGGCTTCCAAACCAGGGATCCTCACTGAATGGCCATGGACATGTCTCGGGAACTTCAAGGTATCCCCCCCCCATCCCCACCCTCTCTCTCTATATATGTATATGAATATGTATATGAATAAACATACTCACATTTGAGCTGCTGTAATAATATGTTTTCATTTTCAATGTGGATAAAGTATCTGATATTGGCTCCTTGGGTGATTCACGCAACGTACTCGTTCATTATGGAGGATGAAGCTGAAAGGGATTTTTCTCACTTTTCTATATTCCCATTTTTGCTAACAAGAATGCTTCATAACCAATTCTGGATTTCACTCTCTCGTTATCGAACTGCAAAAGGTAGCAACAGGATAGTCGATAAGAGCATCGAATTTGAGCAAGTTGATAGAGAAAGAAACTGGTATGCATACATGATATAAACCCCCTCCTAACTTCTCTATTATCTTGTACTATATAATTATTTCCTCGACTGCATTTGTGTGAGAAGCATGAAATAAAACTTCTTGTGAAAAAGTGATTGAGGGCGAACTAATGTAAATCTATCTGCTTAAATTTCTTAATTTACTCATTATTTTACTTTAGGTGGTAGGAATTACGTATTGTTGGATATCAGATCTATCTTACTAATAAGACAAATTTTGCAGGGATGATCAAATAATATTTACTGGCATATTATTCTATTTGGGGTTCATGTATATCAAGGAGGCCCATCATCTGTCTGTATGGAGGACAGATGGGGTGATATTGACAATTTTGCTTCATACTGGTCCAGTGGAGTTCCTCTATTACTGGCTGCACAAGGCACTGCACCACCACTTCCTCTACTCCCGCTACCATTCCCACCACCACTCCTCCATTGTTACTGAACCCATTACATGTAAGAAGAAGAAGCCTTTTCAAATAGATAATAGAAAAGAATAATGTTACCTGTACATAATGAAGTTGCATAATGGTTTACATTCAGATGAGATGCCAAAAAAAGAGTGGTGGAATTATTTATTTATTTTTATTTGGTTGAAGATATCCAGCCCATTTATATCTGATCATGTGTATGTAAACCATTATGTACATGTAGTACAACTGAATAGAAAATTGGACTGTATGGAGAGTGAAATTCGGATTACCTATCTGCCAATGAGTCGGATTTCAATAAGAATTTCATAGACGCAGAATATATATGTATACATCTATTCTAACCATAGCCTTATTTTTGTTTTATCAGCTGTAATTCATCCATTTGCAGAGCATATTGCATATTTTGCGCTCTTCGCTATACCAATTCTTACGACTGCGCTGACTGGGACTGCTTCCATTGCTTCATTTTCTGGTTATATTACATATATTGATTTCATGAACAACATGGGTCACTGCAACTTTGAGCTCATTCCCAAATGGTTTTTCTCCATGTTTCCTCCTCTCAAGTTCATAATGTACACGCCTTCGTAAGTAATTTTATTCCTAATCAAAGGCATGGCTCGTGCACAATGTTAAAAGATTATCTGCTACAACACCACGTTAAAACCACCTATTTAATGACGTGCACGTAGGCGGTCCGTTCCTCCTAATTGATGTTGATTCCTCGTATAGAAGACTTGAGAATCCAGCTAATTATTTATTTGCTAATGCAGGTTTCACTCTCTTCATCATACTCAATTCCGAACCAATTACTCCCTTTTCATGCCATTCTACGATTATGTCTATGGAACAGTAGACAAATCCTCCAACTTTTTATATCACACTTCACTGGGGAGAAAGGAGGAAGCACCTCATGTTGTGCATCTAACTCATTTGACAACCCCAGAATCCATATATCATCTACGTCTAGGTTTTGCTTCACTAGCATCAAGGCCTCACAATTCTACGTGGTACTTGTGGTTAATTTGGCCCATCACACTTTGGTCTACAATTGTAACGTGGATATATGGACGCACGTTTATTGTCGAGAGAAATATTTTCAAGCATCTAAAACTGCAAACCTGGGCTATTCCTAGATACAGCATCCAAGTGAGAAAATTACATTTTAATTCACTTAAGAATAAGGAGTACGAGTTTCACACATAAGTTGTGCATTTTAAGATATTGATTTCTTCTTGTTGCAGTACTACATGAAATGGCAAAGAGAATCTATCAATAGTGCGATTGAAGAAGCCATACTGGAAGCTGAGGACAAAGGAATTAAGATTTTGAGCCTTGGTTTATTGAATCAGGTAAGTCTTACTGCATGTTAGGCCAAACTAAATTAAGCCCCCTTTGAGCTCCATTATTTGGAATTATAATGTGGAAAATAGTATTTTTTTTGAAAAATGAATGGTTGGAAAAGAAGGAAAAAATTTCGATTTACGTGTAATATTATTTTATGGAAGATTGTGTGGTTAAAAGTAGGAGAGAGAAAAATTTAATTTAATTTGATGAAATTCAATGGGGGCCAAACGGGGCTAAGTAAATAACTTATTTTGACTGTCAAATGCTACTTTCGAAACAGGTAGCTCTTTTACTTAGCAAAACATGCTCTTAATTTAGCGATAGGAACTTCATTTTGTTTTGGACACAAATGGATGTAGAATTCTTAAAATTTCAGAAATGTATTTACTACATATGCAGGAGAAGGAGCTGAACAGGAATGGTGAGATGTATATAAGAAGGCATCCTCAGCTAAAACTGAAGCTGGTTGATGGAAGTAGTTTAGTTGTTGCTGTTGTGATTAACAGCATTCCAAAAGGAACAACTCGGGTGATCCTTCGAGGTGAATTATCAAAAGTTGCTTACTCCATTGCCTTTGCCTTATGTAAAGGGGGGGATCCAGGTAAGTTCAACATTAGTAATGTTTAGAATGTCATTGCTGACTAGTTTATGAAACCTTGGAAAATAAGGAGGATTATTTAGTAATAATATTCCCCAACCGTTTAGGCCATGTTTGGTAAGTTGTACTGAATAAGATTTTAGATTTTTCGGTCCATTATAATACATTTTGGATGGGATAACATTTTACTTTGTTGCTTTGGCCATAGGTAAGCGCAGTACGTCAAGATGAGTATAAGAAGCTTAAAGCATGGCTTGGAAATACTGAGGCAGCTAATAATTTGGTCCAATATTGCAAAAGCTTTGCTACAAAGGTAAACTTTATTCTCCCTATTCTTTACTGTAGTTTTCCATCCTCTTTAGTTAAAGAAGAAGATAAAGTTTACTTTTCTCTATTTAATTACAATCAACATATATTTCGAATAGTAAACTAATGGGTAATCTCAGTATGTTCAACTCTATAAAAGCAATTGTGGTTTACAATATAGTGTTGCAAACCTCTCGTGTCATAACTCCATATTCTTTCTAAAGGTGCAGCAAATCTCCATTTTCTTCAGTTGTTTTTCCTAACCCCAACAAAACTTTCCATATTTGATTTTAATGAGAATAAAGGTGCATTGATGGAAGAATGTGTCTGAAAAAATTTTTTTCATTGTGTGTTAATATTTTTTCTTGAAAAATGTGTGGCCCAATGAAGAAAAAAAAAAAAGAAAAACTTTGAATGGACCATTACTTTTATAATATAAGTATTTTCTTTCCTCATGTGATATTGATGAAATGAGCAAATGTTAATTTTTTAGGCATGGTTAGTGGGAGATGGACTAAGTGAAGATGAACAATCAAAGGCATTGAAAGGAACAATATTCATTCCATTCTCACAATTTCCTCCGAAGAAAATACGCAAAGACTGCTTCTACAACAACACACCATCGATGTTGGCTCCCAAGCACCTTGAAAACATCGACTCTTGCGAGGTTGGCTAGAGTTTTATGCTTTCTTTTTCATCATTTGAAATATCACTTCACATCATGCTCAACAAGGAAACCTTGTCAAAGTATAATATGTTAAAAGGTGCTTGTTTGGCCTGGCATGGACATTTTTGTTTTATCTACGTTTTTTGTTTTCTCCGCCACTCTTAAAAAAAAAAAAAAGGTAATAATAATAATAAAAAAAACAATATAATAAGAAAACAATTTGTCTGAAAAGTACAAGCACAGGACCTCCTGCCCAGCCCGGCCCAGGCAAGTGCTTAAACCTTTTATCGCCTCAAAATGAATGGTTTTACACAGGGATGGGCACAATTACCCGGAATCTGTTGCATTGAACTAGATTAGTCTATCGGGTTCGACCAAAGGAGACTTCAAAATTCGGTCATCTTTAACCTAAAAAACCATTTCTTACAATATCTGAATTTATTTTATTGGTATATATGTGCAGAATTGGTTGCCAAGAAGGGTGATAAGTGCATGGCGTGTAGCAGGAATTGTTCATGGTTTAGAAGATTGGAATGTGCATGAATGTGGAGACATGATACTCAACACCGAGGAAATCTGGGAAGCCACTATACGCCATGGATTCCGTCCTCTGACAGCAGCAGCGAATCTAGCATAAATGTTCAATTAGAGCGGAAGTTAACTTTGATCGTTGACCATATAAAAATATTTTATGTTATGTATATATAACCTTTTGACGGGACTTTGTCCAAGAATATGGACTTTGATAAAGTTTGTAAGTTTGAATTAAAAGTAGAACTTGTTACTGAAAAAGTATCGGACGAAATGGCACATCCTTTTAAGAATATGCCAATTGTCAGCCATTATGAAATGAACTCTATTTGGGATGTTAATTAGAATTACTTTTCCAAAGTAAGTTCTACTTTACTATTTTGAGCCATTGACTACAACTCCATCACTATCATCGGATCCAAATGCCTACCCAAGCATTGTCTCTCGTCACCACCACCAGCAGTCACAAAATCTATACTTATCTGCTGCTGATTTTCTCACTCCCAACTCCTTTCCGCCAACTCACACACTTATCCTCTTCAAGGCTTCTCCTTAAAATGGGACTTAGCCTCTACATCTAAAGGTTCAACTTCTTTCCAAGGTTCCATCTTTCAATGAAACTATTTCTCCTCAGCAATGGGACTCGAAGTCCAATTCTTACATGAATATTGATGCTTGGACTTGAAATACTATTGTGTTGATGTAATGATGTTGCTTCATCTAGGGTATGCAAACTCTACTACAATAAAGATGTAAAAAAAACCCCCACAAGAAGCATCTATGGAAATAATTAAATATCTACAAATAGATTTTTGTTTCGGTTGAAAAAATCGTTCCATATTCTGCAAAATGCCCAATTTAATTTTCATTTAGAATACTCAATTTCACAATTTCAATATCCAATTTCACAATTACAATATCCAATATATCAATTCCAATATCTAATATCCAAAATGCCCAATTTAATTTTCAATTAGAATTGATAAACAATTTCACAATTTCAATATCCAATTTCACAATTTCAATATCCAATATCCAAAAGTCAAATTTAATTTTCAATTAGAATTGATAAACAATTTCACAATTACAATATCCAATTTCACAATTACAATATCCAATTTATCAATTCCAATATCCAATATCAATATCACAAAGACAAGTAGAGAACCAATGTCTCTCACACGGCACATTCACAACTCAGTCACAGACTCATAACTCAGACAATGAGTCACAAACTCACAAACACGGCACAAACACAGTCACAGCCTCATTCTCACAGACTCACACAGTCACACAAGCGGTCGCACAACACAGTAGTCAGCCACACAACTCAGTCACACAACTAGGCTCACAAATCACAGAAAGAAATCGAACTTACCTCCTAAGTCGAAATCATAGCAATTCTGGCGAAGTGTGGCGACTGGCGAAGACGCGAAGCGAAGTCCGAATCCAATTGTCCGAAATGCACGCCGCCAAACCCAGACGCCAGTGAACTCCAACTCCACTCTCCAACTCCAAGTCTCCAACCAATTAACCAAAGCGGGTTTTTGCACTTCGAGGCTTCGACTTCGACTCGATAGTTCAATTGGATTTTAGAAAATTTGGAAGAGTAGGGTTTAGAACTTTGGAGAATCTCGGTCTATCAATTGGGAATTTGGGGGGATAATGAAATTGGTTTGGGTTAGGGATGAAATTGGGCCTGGACGACTGGACTGTGGTGCTGGACTCAACCCAAATGATATGGCCCAACTTTTTTTAAAAAAATCACAGCCTGCCATCAAGCTACTAGCTTCATCCCCAGAAACCAGAAAACCTTTATTCCATCTCCGGCGGTCTTCCTCTGTCCATCCCCGGCCCACTGGTGCTCTACAGAAGCCTAAAATTTCGACGAATCCAGCTAAAGCGGCCGCTCTAGCTCGTCACTAGCTGGATCCGCCCCTGTCTGATAGTGTCCACTCAATCAATCAGCCCACATTAGACTGCATTTTGTGCTCTTCAGTAACTTGATTTATTGGTTGTAATTCCTTTTATTTTATCAAGTGTATAATGCAAATATTGCCAGAATAAAACTCAGCTTGTTGGCAGGTGTGCTGTCTTTCGTTTTGTTCCAATGCATATTTCTAACCCTGTTAATGAAGTCGTACTCAAGCACTTCGACGGGTGTGTGATGTGTACCTGAGACTTATTGGAACACTCCCAGTAACGTCCCTTGAGAGTTATCTCCACTAGTTCAAAACTCTATCTAATTCACAATTTGTTGAGGAAACAACAATTGATATAGGGGGCATATTCTGATTAAGAAACTAACACACGTTCCTTTCCTCCCATTTCCCGGAGCCTTGCCGTACCCACTTGACTTGACATGTGGTGCAGCAGTAACACGATCAAAAGACCACAGAAATAGATTGGCAAATACCAACCCCTCTTGAATCCAATTTGTTAGGTTTTATGTTGCAGTTGATGATTATGTGAACAAAAAGGACTAAATAAACATACATAAAAGTCGGGGTGTTAGTTGCAATTATGTATATTTGGATAAGGTACCTTAGAGTTCGAGTTCAATTGGAACAACAAAGAAGAGATGTCGCATTTTCAGTCGTCTCTCGTCAAGACATTGCTCGAGCGGCAAAAACATAATGCTCGTCATTCGTTTGTCGCTGTATCTTCGTTCGAGCGATAAAAAAACAATGCCCCTTTGCTTGAGCGATGGTATTATCCGGCCAACCCTAATTCGCAATTTTGGAAAGTTTTACACAGCCTATAATACCTAAACATCCCTAACTATAAATACTCAAGCCTCACACGATTTTCTGGGTGGTTGTACATTGTGTCTCTCTTGCAAAACATATTCATAACATCCTTTGGTGATCCAAGAATACAATCAACTCGGGATTCAAATCATTCATTCTTAAGATCCTACAACCACCGATTGGGAAAAACATCGAGGTTCTAGAATTCAAAAGACCCACTTTCTTTGTGCAATAAGGAAAACACCTTCTCAATTGGAACTTCGGATGCTACTCAAGATTGAAGAAGGTTAGACTACAAACGTAGGAATAAGAATAAGAATAGGTGATACTTGGGTATCCACTTGGAAGAGACAATTTGATGAGAACCACGCAGCAACAAACACTACGCAACCCAACACAAGATTGAGATCCGACCCAAGAAAGCCAATATAATCAAGATTTATGGATTTGATTTAGAAAACAATGAACCAAACAACTGACACAATCACAAATGGATATGCTGACCTTTTGATTACACAATTTAAGAAATCTAACCCGAAAATTAAAAGCTTGACCCAAAAATTATTGAATCAAGAAACCAATACAATTACAAGAATATCTTGACTCTGTGATTACAAAACCAACGAACCTCACTTGATTGGTTGAACGCCACAAGATGCAATCTTGATAAGTTCGATAAGATTGTTCAATGAAGAACAAAGGTAGAAAGCAAATATGTCTTTCAATTTAATTCATAATCCAAAACTGTCTTATAATGAAATAAAATTGCTATTTATACTAAACCCTAAGAAAATACTAAAGAAAAAGGGAATTTAGAGTCCAAAAATATAAAAAAGTTTCTAAAAATGAAAAATTCCTAGTCAAAATAAAATTGTGCGCAAAAAAATGAAATTTTGGTTCCAATTTTGTTCCATGCGATCACATGGAAGACTTTTCAAGGAGCTTGTAGATCCTTGCTCCTCTCTATGCGACGCAAGGCCTGGACTATAGATGTGCTCACGATAGGGAACGCAATACACTGCTGGAAACTGTGCAAAGGGAAGAAATAGCAGTACTAAAGTCTTCTAAGAAATCCCTAAAGTTTTTATAGTTTGTGACAAATATGGTTTGATCATATCAACATAGTTCTCTAAAAGTCTTTCCACAAGTAAAACCTCTTTATTTTTCATTTTTACACTATCCAAAAGAAGGGTAAGTCTAGCGAGATATTATCACTCTCTTCCAATATTAAGATCAATTATCTCAATGGATGTGAAGATATTCCTTGGATGAGTTTCTTTTAGGGCTAAAATAAAATGTTGGAACATGTCAATTATCATATGCTCACACTTTAGCTCAAACACGAAAAAAGCAATACCTCACATTAGCCATAGTCTCAAGTGTTCTAACTTCCTTAGCATGCAAGTAGTTGGATTTATCGGTGAGGGATGAAATTGATTACACAATTAATGGAAAGATGTCATGCATTGTCTCATCACTATAAGGGGTATCGGGTGCTGTGACACGGAATATTCCGCTAAGACAAGAAGCAACTGCTACTTGTATAGTAAAATCTTCATGTTTTAATAGGTCATCGGAGACCAATGCTTTGATAAGTATAGAAAGGGATGTGAGCATGAAAACAATAGGTGATTGGTCTACTTGTAAATGCAAATTCTCGATTTGCTCTACTAAAGATAGTAGTTTATTGAAAAACAATGAAGGTTGAAGAAGTTTTTTCTCATTTGTCAACAACTCGACCCCTAACTTTTGACGTTCAGGTCAAAACATTTTTTGTATAATTATTTTACAACTAACAATTTAAAGCAATTTTTGTATTTTTATTTTTTAAAATAGACAGGCCGAAACACTGAAATAAAAGTATATATTTAAAATGAAAGAGATTGTTACCTCATGAGACTCAAAAGAATAAAATGGAATTTCATCCATGATCTTCATGTTGGCACAACAATGGTGGAAGAACGGTTATTGAGATAGGTCTGAACAAATGATTCAATCAACAGGAGCAAAAAGGCTTGACGATCTTGAAAACACGAACAAAGCTTCTATTTCTATTTTTTTTTCACGTCCTTTTTCTTTTGAAGAACAAAAATAATGGAAAAAAATGATGTTGTGGTCCTTTTCTTTCTGTTTGGTTTTTTGGTGAAATGTATTTATAAAGGTTGAACCCCAACCTTGAGGGTCCTCCACCGCCCCGCCCCTAGTGCATTGTGGGGGAGATAAATCGCGGGATGTGCCTCAACAAACCAGGGTACAAGAGCTGTCATACTGTTGCCCACAAATAGTCTAATTACATACCTTGTAAGCGGCAGGAATCGAACCCTCACACTGCGACTGTCAACTCAGTTGAGACTACTTTACTCCTATCTTTTGCACCACTGAGCTATGTCTCAGGGGGTAAAAAGGTATTTATAAGATTTTCGATGAATGGTGGGAAATTGCGAACCTCTCTGATACCAAATTGACACAGAATGCGTATAATTTGACAATGAACAATTAGGAACCAGAAGAGAAAGCGTAGCGAACAAAAAAATAAAATTTTGTTTAATTCATTTTGGTACATTTTGTTATATTTGGGATGTTGAGGGACTATTATGAAAATAAGTTACGATGTCATTATTTTTATTCGATATAATAATCAAGTATTCATTTAACAAGAATTTCTTTGTCAATATTAGACTTATTTTGAAGCTCATATTAAATGACAAATTTTAGACTCGATAAAAAGTTATTTGAATAAGTTAGGTTCATGTTTTTGTAGCTCAAAGAAATCCAAATTTAACTAATACTAATTAAGCATGTTAACAAGTTTGCAACCACGTGTGTCACTGGACAAAATGAATTGATGAATTGATTTAAATTTAAGATACTCTTAATTAGTTTATTAGTTTTCCATTTGAATTCTATGTAATCCCAATTAACCTATTTACAATTTAATTTACTTGTAGTTTTTCCATAATAAAGACCATAATTAAGAGACTTGCACTACTATTAAGGTAAAAGACCAATTTACATTTTTAGGATTGATAAATATTTATGGGAGTCCTGTAGGGAATCAACCCGAGATTCCCAACATGTGAGAAATAAAAGTAGAGAAAATACACGCCAAAGAAAAAAAAATAATTACACGCACAAGACAGTATTTACATGGTTCGGCAATTTGCTTACGTCCACGGAGTTGCAGGGATTTCACTATTATCAAAAGAAATGATGCAATTACATTTTGTTCTTATCCATATATCTTAACCCTAATCACCAATGGACTACAAATTGGGTCAAATAGGCCCAAGCCTTCGCTCCATGCACTAAGCCTCATAAAATCTCCCATTAAAGAACCACGCAATATTATTCGGGTCGGATCGTCAATCGGATCAAAAACAAAACTAGGCTCCACAAAGCCCAACAAGTACAAATCAATTGAAACACCTAATCAGGAAAGACTTTAGTTTCCATTTCTTTTCTTCATAAGAGATTGGTTATGCAATAGACTATCCTGTTCACACCATTATTCAACATTATTCATATACCTCACCAGATTAGTTACAAAGGAATGGAGAGACCATTTTCCAATTTAAGATTTAAAAAGAAATACCATTTGAGATAGTCACTGCAGTATCATTTCGAACTAAGGTAGGATTCCTACATCAAGTTGATCGTTATATGGATTTAATTGTCATTCATGCATGTTAATTCTTTATTTTTGCTTATGAAAGTATGTGAAGTTCATTTATTGGTTCTTTTTGAATGTAAATAGTAGAAAAATTATGTTTAACTGATGGTTGAAGAGGCTCATCAGAACTTTAATCATATATGTTTAACTAATGATCACCTAGGCTCATCAGATCTTTAAGTAGATCGTTTGATCATCGATTTGCCTATTAACCAAGGCAATATGTAAGAATACATAATTAGATGTATGATTATTATGTTCATATAACATATGTAGCCTATTGAGTATTTCTTTGATATGCTCATTCCTATTTAACATTTTCAGAATAATCGGAGATCCTGCGGGAGCTCGGCATTGATGCAACATTTTATTTTTAAAGAAATTTATTTCTTATGTTTTAGATTGTCTGTTTCATAGTTAATAATCTTTGTGGTGTCTAACAAATTGTAGTTTAAGTTTATATTTCAAGATAGAAAATTTTAAAGTTCAAACTTGTATTTTTGTAAATTTCCAGCATTTGTCACTTGTCTTTAACATTTTACTACGATCTGTATATTTAGAATGTTAGCATATGTCAAATTAAAAAATGATCCTTTGAGTTGTTTATCATATGCTACAGAAAATAGGTCAATCAGAGTTCCGTGTAATTTACTATAGCATTTTTCTTGTAATGCTGTGACAGTCAGATCCGGGATTACAGATCAGCCTATTCGAAAAATAATTTAATGCTTCAAACGTTGTCTTCGAGATCCCATATTTTTATATGTTGTACTTATATGAATTTTATACTATCCAGTAAAATTTCATAAATTTTCGTCAAGATTTACTGGATCAAATAATTTGTGCAAATTCACTACACAAACGGAGAAAACTGTTTCAGCTTGCTTTTTTTCTTTTTTCTTTTTAAAGGATAAAAAAATTATTAATTTTTCATTTGGAGATTAATCTCAAAGGACTCGTGTTTGGTAACCAGCACTATTAATAGAATTCGGGGTGTTACACGAAGGGGTGCAAAGAAGAGAAGAATTTAGTGCAAGAGAAAAATCAATGTTTATTTATATAATTTGATTGTGAATTACAATAAATAAGCACCCTCTATTTATAGAGTCAAAAAAAGTTAAAAAGGAATCAAACTTCTAATAAACTGAATTATCTCAAAATATCAAAAGTAATCTAATCTAATTTGTCTAAATATATTTGGAATCAAACTCTTATTATCAAATCCTAATTAAAATATATCTCTATCTTTATTCTTTTATGATCTCCATCAATTTCCTTCATATAGTTGACGCACATATTGATTACATGATTCAGGTCCTTGTTGATACTTTTTAATTCAGAAAATTTCCTTGAAGCTTTCGGAATCACTGCCATCTAAACTTGGCATGGATGGTGGAGGAACATTCGTGCATAGGGATGCACGTTATAATACTAGATAAGCAATGTAACTTATCAAGCTACTTCAAGTTTTATAGTTGAAGACCTAACAAACTTTTCACAACATCTTCTAAAGGAATTCCTTTAATTTTCTCCATTGATGAGGTGCATTGTATCATATTAAATCGAGATGCTGATTTTTCTTTACTTTACGAATACACAATATGAGTTTTCATAACCTCTAGGTCATAACTAATACACTAAAGCCTCTTGTACATAATTGCTTGACAGAAAATCTACATAAATTTAAATTTTAGAACACGTGGTAATCACGTGAGGCATTAAGTGGAATTTCAATTGGGTTTTATCTCTCAGATGAATGAACAAAACGGAGGCATCGAAATGAAGCAGAGGGGAGGGGGGCGGAACGCAAAAGAGGTTCCAACTTCCCGCTGTAGTTATTTTCCCTCTCCTAGAAATTCGCCGGTGCCGTAGTGTTGAAAATTGAAGGAGAAATCCCAAATCATTTTATCCACTCCCTTGACACTCGTCATTGTCGTTCCCAAGTCGTTCCCCCAAATTGAAACCCTCACTCCCCGACTGTGAAAATGGTGTTGCCCAACTCCGGCGATGACCAAATTTGTACTTCACCAACACCGGAAAATACAGGGGAGCCAAACCCAGGTATCTGTCATTATGTTGTAGATAGAATTTGTTTTTTTTTTTTCAAATCTTTGTTGAAAATGTAATGTACTGTGTGAATACATTTGTTCAAAATGTCACCAACATAAGTGATTTGATTAATGCTTCTTGTAGTTTGGATGAACTATGGACGTTTGAAGCTGTGTGTTACATAATGGATGCCTTTTGTTACCTGATTACATAATGTATGCCTCTTCGTTGCCACTCATTGTGTTACAGTAGAAGAAATGGATGAATTTTTTTTGGAGAGAGATGTTGACGAGAATGTTGTAGACAATGTAATATCAACGGAAGAGAAAACGTCAAGAAAGAATGGTCCGTTAGTGTCAGAGGTGGGTTTGACGTTCAAGGATGAAAAAGAATTGTGGGATTTCTACAAAAGATATGCATATTATGTAGGGTTTCTAGTTAGGAGAAGGAATTTGAAAAAAAAGGAGACAATGGAAAATTGAAATATATCACTTTCACATGTAACCGTAAAGGTCGAAGAACTACTAGTACAAGCGGTTCTTTGAAGCTCCAACCAACAATTCAGACAAATTGTAAAGTCAGGATCACTGCATGTTCAGATGTTCATGGGATATGGAGAATTAACAAATTTTACATCGACCACAATCATAAAACCAGTCATTCGAAGTCGAGATTGTATCACTGCAATTGGGAGTTAAGTACACATGTGAAATGAAAGCTTGAAGTAAATGATATGGCAGGAATTCCGTTGCACAAGAGTTACAACTTTGTAGTTGTTGAAGCATGTGGATATGAAAATATTACTTGCGGCGAAAATGATTGTCGAAATTATATTGAACAAGTGAGACAATTACGTCTTGGGGAATGAGATGCCGCAACAATACAGTCCTACCTTTCTAGGATGCAAGCCCAGTGCTTGGGATTCTACTTCAGCATAGATTTGGACGATGAGTCTCGATTGAAGAATGTATTTTGGGCAGATAATAGGTGTCGACAAACATACAAGGAGTTCGGAGACGTTGTCACATTTGACACAACTTACTTAACTAATAAGTACGATATGTCTTTCGCCCCTTTTGTTGACGTTAATTATCACGGACAATCAACACTGTTCAGTTGTGGTTTGTTGTCCAATGAGGACATATATACTTTTGTGTGGCTATTTAGGACATGGCTCTAGTGCATGCATGGGACAACTCCACATGGAATCATAACAGATCAAGATAGGGACATATAAAATACAATTGCGATTGTTTTTACAAATACAAAACATAAATGGTGTTTGTAGCATATTCTGAAGAAATTGCCAGAAAATTTTTGATACTACGTTGATAAGGCTTCGATTTTTTAGAGCATACATGGATTAGTGTACGATTCACAGTTCGTTGAAGAATTTGAAGAAGGTTGGAGAGCGATGATCGACTCATATGACTTGCATAGTAATGATTGGTTATCTGGACTGTTTGATAATAGAGATCATTGGGTTCCTTGCTATTTAAAAACCACATTCTGGGCAAAAATGTCAACAACTCAGCGCAGTGAGAGTATAAATGTCTTCTTCAATGGGTATGTACATTTGAAGATCTCGTTGAAGCAGTTTGTCGAGCAATATGAATGAACATTAAGGAATAAAGTTGAGAAGGAGTTCCAGGAACTCGCAAATGGTACCGTGTACAACGATGTTCAAAATGGAGAAGCAATATCAGAAATGTTATACAATTTCGAAGTTCAGTGAAGTTCAAGTCAAACTCACTGGTAAGGTTTATTGTGACACCATATCTACCACGAATGGTACTGCAAGGATGACCTACGAAATACGGGAGGTTTTCATGTATGATAAGCGACGAAAGATTAAAAAAAAATTATCTCATTCCAAAGAGATATTTGTGAAATTTTTTGCAGTTGCCACTTGTTTGAGTTTCAAAGAATTCTGTGTTGACATGCCATCGTGGAATTGATCTATAACGATGTCACGTCACTGCCTGAGAGGTATATACTACGAAGATGGATGAAAAATATTTGTAGAGCACACACCAGGGTCGTAGTGAACTACGATGGGTTGGTTAGTACTCCCGAACAGTTGCAATACGATGATTGTGGCAGGCTTTTGCAGAGGTTGCAAACCTCGCTACCGACGATGAAGTGCGGTCCCATGCGATAAATGAGTGGATGATAAATAAAAAAAAAGGAGTTGCTCACGGTAAAGTCAGATAGTGGAAGTAATATCATTTCACATGTTGGTAGATAGTTTGCTTCGCAATGTAATGAATCCAAAAAAAATGCTAGCGGGACTGTACGCAATCCTATATCAACTAGAAGAATGGGTGCGCAAAAGAAGCTTCGGAAACAAAGTCCGTTGGAGTCGTCTTCAAAGAAAGCAAAGGTATGTTGGTGTTTCTTTTTGTCAACTTTATGAACATTCCATTATATTATATTATATATATATATATATATATATATATATATATATATATATATATATATATATATATATAGATATATATATAAGAATTGTGTTTACGTGTAGACTTTGACCAAAGGAAAAAGGCCATCGTCGAGTCACAATAATAGGCCATTGGTTGCACCCGTCGTTCAAGCATATCAACAATATTTAATACCGACACCTTTCTCGTATTCACAACTATTATTGGTTAGTATATTTAATGACTTAGTTCATATATGTTTGTTTGCTTGAAACTAATATTTGAGTTATTCTTCAATGTAGGATGACGCAACACTTGCCAGCCTCAAGTTTTGTCCATTCAACGTCAACTAATCTCATATTTACTTCTCAAGGTTTACACATGTTTAAATATTTCCATTTCCATTCGATTTTGTACTATGTGTATACTTATGTTCATATTCCACAATAGATCATTCGATTCCATGGCACTATCCACATTTCTCCCAACAAGGTGCTTGCAAAAATAAAGAACGAATATGATGAAATTTATTGTAACGGAAGAAGTTGTACTTTCGTCTTCTATCTTGTAATCTAATGAATGTCGTTATTTCCTTAGCTATTGGGATTGATCATCTTTAGGTCCAAGATTCAATTTGTAAAATAGATCAATTTGAGCATTGCTCTATTTTTATTTTTATTTTTGCCCTAGATCAGTTTGTAAAACAAATCAATTTGATCAGTTTGGTTGGTTTATTTATAGTCCCAAATCTCTGAAGTAAATTATTTTGGGTTTTCAACTATTACTTGTTGCTCTATTATCAACTTGTGTCGGCCATACAATATTAGCATTATGATTTTATGTTGCTCTATTTTGATATCACACAATTTTACATCATTCAATTTGAATATAGGCAGTAAAGAAGAATGAACCTGCATGATTTTCTCTCTCATATTTTGATTTCAGATTTTTGTAGCAATGCTCTGATTTCTTCTTGTCACATTTGTTTGGTGTGGCTACAAATTATTGTCTACAAATTATTGTCAACATTTGCTAGTCCCTTCCTCCAAAAATTGTTGAACATGCATATAACGAAATTTGAAAAAAATTGTCACTAGAATATTTAATAGAAACATTCATTCTTTGAACATGAAAATTGTTGAGTTCTACACAAATTTCTTTTTCCATCCTCTCATGATATTACATAACCAACAACAAAACTGTAGTATGCTCAAGAATGAATATAGCAAAAAATCATGCTTGCCCATTTCCTTTTCCATTATCCTCCGAGGGCTCTTTTCCCTTGCGGAATGTCACGTTCAACGAGATCTCGATGTTTTGTGTCTTAGCAATTCGAGCTAGACGTTCGAACATGCCTGGCAAATTGTCGACTTCCTCATTGGCAGCAGGACTCATCAATTCATTAATGGCACTCGACTCTTCGCTTGATTCTTCTATTCTTACCCATTCAAAAAATTCGTAAGAGTTGCTGCAAGTTTTGAATAGTCGACCTTTGTTACTGTCCTCATTTTCAACCTCAAAACATTTCTGAATTCCAACTGCACACCATGGACAACGAATTTTTCTCTTGCAATGTCCGAAGTAGTGATCTGTGCTTCTACAATTGTGACAAACACCATAATTCCTCCCTCTCATCCTTACATAGTAAACAAAAAGTTATGTGGGAAGATGAATTTATTGGACATCCCAACCGCAGTGTTGAAGAAGTAAGAACACCAACACTTCCATCTTCAAAACTGACATATATGGATTGACTATCACAACAATATGTAGCATATGTGATAAACATCAATGTTAGCAAGAACTTAAGGCACCATTGGTTAAAAATAATACACAAAGGCAGACGCCCTAATTCATGCACTTCAAAGAAGAATCCTTTATTAAAGTCTACCCTCAACAAACAGAAACCAAGTAATTGGAATTTCAAACTATACCCACCCTTATTTTTTAACACGAAGAAGCAGAGTTTGTCAATTCCAGCATCGCGTATATAATTCTTCTTCACCAGTGAAATTTAAAGACCAAAATATATAACGCAAAACTATAAATCAGATACCTTTGAAAAATTCTCCAGGAACAATGGAAAAAAACCAAAAAACTTACCTTTGCAAGAAATGTACAGAGGCTGTGAATGAAGCAAATAACAATCTTAGCTCGCAATGCAATCAGTAATATGTCCTGGACTGAAGACGTTGGCCTTTTATCGAGACGGTTGAACAACGACAGCCGGAGATGGTTACGATAGCGACGACAAAATGGGCTGGAGATAAAGGTTTTCGCAAGAGTAATAGTTCTAGGGGTACAAGGTTTCTTTCTCTCTGTTGTTGTGTGGGTCAGAAATAGGAAAAAATGAATTTGGTCAACATACCTTATCTCAACTTTATTAATTTTATTATTATTTTAATTGTAATTGCTACAGCTCATCTGGAAATTTTCTGTGAGGAAGATTTCTGTAGGCGTAGACGAATTGTAACTAGTAATACCTTTCACTTCATTGACAACATTAAATGCATGCTACGGAAACTCATTGTCATCAACATTTTTCTGTCTGTTGATGTTCTACTGTTTCTTTTCCTTTTGCCGCCGACCTTTTCCTCTGCTGAAATCTCTTAATCGATGTTACATTCAACAATCTCTTTTTCAATGAGTGATCAAACTCCCAGTGTCACACTACCAAATCTTAGCAAACGATTTTCTTTCTCTGAATCAATCAACAACAATACAACCATTGAAATCAGCTAACTGATAAATCTATGCGACACATCAATTATGATGTGCACATCATGTGCAATTTTACCACCAATGATTGTGTCTCAAATGATAGCCAATGTAAAAATAGTTGATTTATCATTCGTTTTAATTTTCAGATCTAAATGTCCTGTTTATATGATAAAAAAATTGTCCATATATTTTACCCATAAATAATACAACGTGCACCTCATGTGCAATTTTCAAGAGTGAAATAAAAATGAAAGGGGGAGGGGGTTTTAAGATTGGTCTGTTTGGCCATGCCTTTTATGAATAGTGGTAAAATGTCTATCAAAAATTTCTGCAAGTATATAATATTCCTCAGATGATGATTCATCTAATCTTTGCATTTGATAGGTAATGTTATTTATCTTTTCTAATAATTTTTCTAAATAAGCTATCTAATCCTTCAATTGTATGTTCTGGCTTCTTAAAATAATACTAGCAAAATAAACATTAAATATTTAGATGATTTAGACATGCAAACATTCAAATGAGTAATCCCAATGATTCTTTAAGATTTCAGAAGATATCTTTCTAAATTTAACAAAAATAATAGTTTTACTTTAGTTTTAATCTTAGATCTTTATTATTAGAACTGAGTAACCTTCAGGATCTGGATTTGCAAATGACTTCCTTCAATGGCCTCTTGTCTTCATGGGACAATTGCTATTTTAACTTCTTGCCTTCACCGTGTCAATTCTATGAATTAGACTATCGATCTTAACTAGAGAAAACTCTCTTTTTGTTAAAGTAAGAAGAAATTCTTCTTTAACCTTTCAAGAATTTATGGGATGAAGTGTTTAGAAACTCATTTTATCTATGAAACGATTTTGATATGAAATAACTTGGAATTTTATTGATATCTTAAAGTTGTTTACAATGGAAGACAGAAAATTGTTTGGTTATCTCACAACTTGAGTACATAACCAACTCTTCCTTTTTCATCAGCCCAAAGGCCTTTATTTATACACAAATTTGAAGCTAATATTACATCATTACTTACATCACAATATCAATATTTTATGCCTCGTGTTTTTCATCAAGAGCCTTATGACCCCTCTATCACATGCAACTCCTTTATATCACATCTCCTTTGTTAAAGGGTACAGTCCCTCTCCATAATTGTTCTTCAAGCTTTGTCCTTACATACAGCTGGTGAGATTCTTCTGTAGTGGTAGACTTTCTATCACTTTCATTCTTTGTTTAATTGGCAGGTGGGACACTCTCGTGCTTCACATGCACGATTTAGTATTGAAATGACACCAATTATTTGGTGTGTATCAAATTTATTGATGTAATTTGTGGGGACTTCAGATTTTTTGCTTACTATCATTTGTCAAAAGAGTTCATCCATTGTACTGGCATATACATCGAAATTTTCTCTCATATAGATTTTTTTGCCATTTTGTAGAGGGCTTTATATCCAAGGATTCTTCTATTTTTAACCCAAGATCTATTAAAATTTGGAATGTGTCCATTATTTTCTCCTACATTCATCTTGAAATTTCGTGCTGAATGTCCAATTGTTATGATGTGTTCTACTGGATAGTATATGGAATCCTCCACTTCTAGACTGATTGTATAAAATTTTAAATATATAGGTCTTCCCTGAGCAAATTTTGATACTTCTTGTTTGAAGATATCGTCAAATTTTCCAATTTCTTTCAATTATTTATCTGGATAAATCGAATCAAAGAATCCATAATCAGCTATCATTTTTACCATTACTGGATCAGCGTCTTTCATTGCAATAATTCTTGGGTAAACGTGTTCTCCTTGAGAGATAAAATATGAATTATTAGTCTGTAATTCATAAATTATTTTGGTAACCATTTTATATTCTTCTTCTTTTGGTGACAAAGGGAATTCATCATCATCCGATTGTATTCTGATTGATTTTGAATGAGATTCGTTGATTGTTATCTTCTTTGGACTGAAATCTCTTTTTATGACCATCTTTTTGGGTCTTTGAATAATAGCATCTCTTTTGAGTCCACTACTGCTTCCGCACAATAGATCACTCATTGTTCTGCTGGTATCCTTGGGATTGTGACAAGGCGTCAATCCTTGTATCTTTATTTGTATTAGTAGACATTAATTGTGGTTCAAGAGCATCAATCCTGTCTTTCATCTCGTTTGTAACTTTGGTATGAGATTCACTGATTTCAAGTAATAATTTAATATTATTACTTAAGAGCTTAGCTAATGTCTTCGTCCCAATTTTTATATCATCTGCTTCATCTTTGGCATATGCTGCCGCAAATTTCATCTCTGATATCATCTGTTTGATATTATCCATCTCCAAATTCAATGTTCCTGCTTAAAAAATCAGCAAGATAATTATTTGTACATTTGATATGGACAATATCAAAATTGTAGAATGACAAATATGCTTGTCATCTATGTAACTTTCTATACTGGGGTTCCATTGGTAATTTATTTCTAACCAATCCTGCAACTTGAGAATTGTCAGTTTCAACAATAAATTTTTTAAATAATAAGAATAATGAAAACTTTTGTATTCCTCTAATAATTGCTAATAATTTATTTCTGGTTGATTAAAAGTTCCACTTGAATATCTACATATTTCATTTAAATCTGTTTTTAATATTGCTGCCCAATATTTATCTGGGGTATCAGTATTAACTACCAAATTATCATTTTCATTTGATAATCTTAATTTTGGTAAATTTTTACATTCTTCTTTAAGTAATCTATCTATTTCTGTATGTTCTTTATTCCATCATTTAGTATTAATTTTTCTAAGTAAAATTTATATTTTATGTCTCTTTTTTGAAAGATTTCCAATAAATCCTTCTACATAATTTAAACATCCTAAAAATTTCTATATTTGTTCCTTAGATTTTAATTTATCAGGAAAGCTTTCTATCTTTTTAGATGTATGAAATTATAATTTTATTCCATTTTTTTATCTATAATTAATCCAAGAAATTCTATCTCAGGTTTTTCTATAATAACTTTATTTTCAAATAAGATTATTCCTTCTTTTTGACATTCTGTTAAGAATTTTATAATATGATTTTTATGATCATTTTTATTTTCTGAATATATTAGTATATCATCAACATATACTAATAAGAAATTATTATATTTTTTAAAACTATTATCCATTCTTTTTTAAAATATTTGAGGTGCATTTTTAATCTAAATGACATAACTATCCATTCATATTTACCTTGAGGTGTGCTAAATGTTGTATATGGTATTAATTATTCTTCCATCTTGATTTGTCAAAATCCTGACTTACAATCAATTTTGAATAATATTCTTTTCCTTTTGCAAGGTTTATCAAAACATCTTTATTTGGTAGAAAATATCCATCAAATTTTGTGTATTTATTTAATTCGTTATAATTTATTATCATTCTTGATTTTTCCTCGTACTTGTTCAGAGTGTTTCATTACCATAAAGATTGGGCTACTATGTAGTCCATTATTAGCTCTAATTAATTTTATATTTTTTAATTCTTCAATTTGTTTTCTAAATTCTTGAGTATCTTGTATAGTATAACATAATTGGTTTTACTCTTATTATTACATTTTTAATTAATTCTATTTTTGCTCTTAGATTCTCAGGTTTCCAATAACCTAATGAGTTTTCATTATAGACATTCCCTATTTTTTTTTTATCATTTCTCCTATTAATTCTGATTTTTCTGTTGTTTGTATTTTTTGTATTTTGATGTTTGTTCTTATTGGTACTTTTTGTACTATCTTTTCACCATGTTGGGCTGACTGAACTCTGTATGGTTTGAATTCTCGTGAAATTTTTAGTAGATGTCTACATTGTGTTTATAACATAATCATATAATTGTTTTGTTGGTAATATTGAAATTGTTGAACAAAGTCATTTCCTAATAGTATATCACATTCTAATATATCATATGCATATACTTTATTTATGGTTATTTGTTTACTTCCTAGTAAAATTTCTATTTTTTCCTTGTTCTTTTTAATAGGTGTTGATATTCCTGTAACACCTATAATTTTTATAGTATTATCATTATTCCAATTTTTTAACAAAAATATCTTTATAATAGTTATATCATTTCCTGTATCTATTAAGACATATGTTATTATATTAGTTTCTACAATAGTAACTTGTAAATATACCACTAATGAAAATGTTGTTACATTATTAATTCTTTTGGACAAAACAATGTTTTATTATTATGTGTTATATAGATTCCTTCTTTAAATGATGTCTCATACTATTATCTACATAACATGATATTATCATTTCTTCTCTATCTAATACTATATGTATCTTTACTTCTAATTCACTAATATGTGTTTTTCCATCAAAATTGATATATTTATAAGGTTCTACCCTTCTTTTTGTTAATAATTTATCTCTATTTCTTGATATATGGCAGTTTGTTGCTCCCGTATCAATTATGATATTTTTTCCTTTTATATATTTTATTCCATTAAAATATTCTTCATATATTTGCATACTTCCTATATTTCTTTTTACCATTATTTCACGACTTATGCTTGGTCTTCCTGGTATTATAGATGTGCTATTATTTTTTCTTAATCTTCTAACTTTAAATTCTATTAAAGATATTTCTAATTCATATATTTCTGATAGTAGGTTTAGTTGTTTGTTTGGTTCTACAATATTTAATATGTCTTTACATTTTTTGTAAATTTCTATATAGGATTTTTTTAGAGTAAATGTTTCCATAGTTTGAATTAGTAAATGTGTATAATGTTTTGTATTCTATAGTCATGATATGATTTCCTTCCTCCATAATATCATTTCTATGTATTTTAAAATGTAATCCTAATACTTCATTAAAATCTTTATCTTTTATTGATACACAATATTTTGGATAACATGTAAATATTAATTTTTTGTATGCTAAATTTCCTTCTATAGTTCCTAAATGACTATCACTATTATTTAGTATTCTTCTATAATGTAAGTTTACCGTAATTGGTGAATCTATTCCTTCTCTAAATAGAGATTTGAACATTAGTTGTATTCCTTCTAGATAAACGTATTGTATCTTTTTTTTTTTTTTTTCTTTTTTACTTTTGTCATCAATTGATTAATTGTAAATTTTGTTAATAATGTTAATTTATGGCTTCCTGAAACTATTTTTATAACTATTGATTTTTCTATCATATGATACTCACTTATAGATATTATTTCTCTCTTAAATATTCTATCTAATATTTCCCATTTTTCTATTTTTAAATCTAATAATAATTTTTCTATTTTTCTAAATGTATTGTTATCAAATGTTACTTTTAATCCATATCATTAAGAATTTTCTATTTCTTATTTTCTTTTTTATAGTTTCTACTTCTTCTATTTCCTGACTCATTCTGATTCTGATATATAGATTTCTTCTCCTTCATATTCACTAATATTTGGTATTTTTTTAAATCACTTGCTATTTCTTCATATTCTTTTTGTAAAATTATGACTTTCTTTTTAGTACAATCATGATTTATATGTCTCATTTCTCCACAATTTCAACATTTACATTGTTTTTTTTTTTTATCCTTTTTAAACTCTTTTCTTTTTGGTTGATATTTTCTTTAATAATATCTCCTATTTGGTTTTTGAAATTTCTTTTTGAACTGTCTATATTTGTTTTTTATACTTTTTTGGTTTTAACTTCCTTTTATATTTTCTTTCTGATCTACATCCGCAATTAATAGGTCTATCTATTTCTTCACAACAGATTCTTGTTAATTTTCCAGAATTTTTCATTAATTGTCTATTTTTATATATTTCTGCTAATCTTTCAAATAAAAATTTTATTCTACTTCCTAATGTAGCTGATACAGGATTATCTTTTATATATCTTTCATATTCTATCTTAAAATATATATTCCATGTTTCTGGTAATTTAGCAAAATACATTTCTAAATATGGCCCTTGATTTTCATTACAATAAAATTGGGTATAATATAAATTTCTGAATTGACATGTATATTATTTTATTTTACAGATATCACATATCATAATGTTTATGAGTCCTAATCTTGCTTTTAGCTTCGTCTTCTGAATTTCTTATCCAATTTTCTTCTAAAAATTTATCTGATATATATTCTACTAACTTTTTTATTCCATCTTGTGAAGTTTTTTGCATTTCTGTTTGTATATTTCTTTTCATTAATAATTTAGTATCATCAGTTACTCCTTCCCACCAATTTCTTACATCTCCTTCAAATGATGCTATTAAATAGTTAATTCTTCTATCCGTGGATTCTCATGTATCATCTTAGTTATATAAAAAGAATAATATCATTGCATCACCCCATTGTAATAAAGCTTTCTTAGTATCTATTTTACAATCTAAATTCAGTTTTGCTCCTCCATGATTTATTGGTTTATTATAGTATGAGTTTGGAGTAAATTGATCTTTATATTTTTCTATTTTATGTTGTGGTATAATTCTATCATAGTACTGTCTAAAAGGTCTATGTGGCATTGGTGCATATCCTCTTTCTAATTCAGAATATTTTAATTTTGGATTGTTGTTTGTGCTTCCAGGTGCAGGTGTTGGTCCTCCACCAGTATTAATTAATATTTCATAACTTTCTAATTCTTCTATACTTAATTGGTCAAAATTTTCTATTAAATTATCTATTTCTTCACTCATCATTTTTTTTATCTTTTCTTTTTTCCTCTGTATATTTTTCTAATTCTCTTTCATGTTCTAAAATTATTGGTAATATTTCTTTTCTGAATTTATCATTCATACTTCCAGGTTCATAATATCCTTCTGTTTCTACATGTTTCTTTCTTATTCTTATTATTTCTCTTTTTATTCTATCTTTATCTACTTTTTTATCTGTTGATTTTGTATTTTGTTTCATTTATCTTATTTCTATTTTTAACATTCATACTTCATCTCTTAGTTCCTTAACTTCATCTATTAATCCTCTTATTAATTCTTTAAGTCTTCAAAATTTTCTGAAAAAGACATTATATTTTCAATTTATTACTTTTAACTTCTAATAAATATGATATCCTACACCTTTTATTTTCACTTTCTTCTATGATTTTATTAAAGCTTTTTATTGCTATCTCATTATTGGATAATTCATCTTTTACAGTTTTAAAATATTTTGCTTTTAATTCTAATTTCTTGATTTTTAGTTTTCCTAGCATTTTTTCTTGTGGTTCTTTTATATCTTCTGGTGTTTCTAGTATATTTGATGTTTTTTCTTGTATCTTATTTAGATTTTTAACAATATTATTAAGTTTTCTTGCTATTTTATCATTACTCATTTATAACTTATGATGATTCATATATTTCTCTGTAATATAAAATACTTTCAAATTCTTGATTAATTATTTCATATACATATATATCTTTTACAGATCCTATAATTAATTTATGTACTGTTTGCTCTTTTATTTCTCTAGGTAATTTTTTAAGTATACTTAATGTTAATATTTTTGATTTATTAGGAATATGTTTATAAAATATTTTATATCATTTTTCTTCCTCTAATTCATAATAGTTATCTATCCTCTTAATTCTAATTCTCATAATTACTTATATTATTTTCTATTATAGCAGCATATTCTTTTTGGTCTATTATTTCTAGAATAGTTTTTCATATCATAAAATCTCTTATTATACTGATTTTTACTTTTTCTATTATATCTTTTTTGATATCTAAAGGTATATCTTTTAGTTTTATAAGTATGATTTTTAAGGTTTCTTTCTTTATTATAGGTTTTCCTATTATTATACTAAATATTTCTTTTTTATTTTATTTTATATTTATTTCTCAAATCTTCTATTACCATGTTATGATCTATGGCTCTGATACCAATTAAAGGGGGGGGGGGGGGGGGTACTATGACCGTCTTCAAAATCTCAAAGTCTAATATTTTCATAAGTATTTAATAAATCACAATAAAATTTATAAAATTTACTATTTTTTTTAAGACTTTTTTTTCAATGATTATATTTAATTTTTCAATTCTTTTTTCTAGATTGACAATTTCTTTATATATATTATTTTCAATTCTAATTGCTTGACTATCTATATAAGTATTTTTATATTTTAATTTTGGATCTAAATAATCTATAAAGAAACTTTTTAAATCTTCTTTTAAATAATTTAATTCACTTTTTGTTGTAATTTTTAGATCGATAAAATCTTGTATGATATTAGGAGTTAAATTTATCAAAGATTCTTGATCCATAAATTTTTTAAATAGTTCTTAGGATTTGATTGTATTTCTTTTATATTATAGTGACTAGATTATAATTTAATATTTGGGGGTATTTTAGGAAGTTTCTATTGTTTAAAATAGTCTAAGGCCAATTTAGGTCATTTTGGAAATATGGTTCCATTTTTAGGCCAACTACATGTATTTCCTCAGTGAAAGGCTGGTCTCCAAGAAGCTTCATTTAAAGGACAAGGCTACTATTTTATCGAAAATGCAAATAGCTGATTGATGAACGGAGGTAGAGTTTTTGTGCAAGTTTTGATCATTGAATTCAAGGATTTTAAAGGGCTTTGGGTTCAGAAACAGAAACAGAAACACAGGATCTGATACGGACATTGATTGAGAACCTAGTTTGATCATGCTTGTATTTCGTGGTCTTTGGTAGTGACCCTTCCAATCTTTGTGTTCAGAAATTCATTTCCAACTAGTTGCATGCAGTTACACAAAATAAAATTTGAGACAAAGATTGGTGGCATATGAGAAATGATTATTAATCAACGAGTACCTTTAGCTTATGAGGTTGAGTGTTCACTTGATCTGAGAAAGTACTAGAAAGATCGCATTTGTCCTAGGATTGTTGAGTGGACAAGATATCAATGACTAGAAAATCATGGATTTGACTGAACAAAGAATCATTTTCCCTTCCATTCTCAACACCATTAAGCACGGTGGATTTGAAGACAGAAAAATAGCAGAAGTTACTTGAATTTCATCAGAAAATAAATTGGAAATTTGTTTTCCATCATCAACATCATCAAGTAAAGCAGACAACTGATATCTTCATCCAGAGGACCAGATTAGTCATTTTTTCCACCTGTAAAGTTGGTTAAATTATCAAACAAATTTGAACCATGCGCTCATGATTCTTGATGGCTGCAGAATTGGCAATCAGTCCATTATCCGAAACTCTGGCATAATTGCTCGTGGGGTTGAATTTGTTCATTCACAAAAACTATGTGAAGTCCCTATGTTTTCGTAGGGTGGAAATTTCACTATTATGCGGACCCCCCACAACAAGTATAGAAGCATCAAATGACTTGGACTGCTCATTCGCAATGAAGGGTTCGTCTGATACTTTGATGAATTCCCGATTTGCATTTCAAGTGTTTGACATCAAGAGACTTCGTCCATTGAAAAGTAAGCACGGTTGGGTTGTAAACACTCCGAATTGTGTTAATATTAACACCAAGGGTTTGGAGAAGAAACCATGGAAACAGAATCACAAGAAGATGAAATTGAGAAGAAGATCATCACGAACATGAAAGCTCAAACACGACATTATATCGTTGTCCTCAAACGATATTTGCCCCCTCTCGGTTGAATAATGGTGCTTAAAGGGTTTTTCGGCAAATGGTTCGAAGGATTAATCAAGTCTTGTAGAGAATTCATCACTTAAGCACTTGTGGAATTCTCTAAAACTTCAAGAACACAAAGAGAATTTGAATATGGATGAAGAAGACTCTTATTTCTACTTTGTGAAATAAATTAATATTTCTCATATGTTTTTTATTAATTGTATTGATCATCTCATCACCTATTTATAGGCCTTGATCAATACCCCACGAATTGGTGCCAAAAAATCATGAAGAGATGCAAGGTTCCCTCCAAAAGCCAGCAAAATCGAAACTGAAAAAACTGTCCAATGGCCGTTTTTTCCTTCTATGCGGTTGCATAGAGTAAACCTATGCGACCGCATAGGTTACTCAAAACCAGGACCTTTAGCCCCTGTGATAGCCATGTGGTCGCATGGCAGGTTTGCCCATGCGACCGCATAGGCCAATAATTTGGCTCCGATTTCCTCTTTCATTCCACATACTTGTTTATTGGTTTGAACAACATTTTTCCATCAATCCCCCACTTGTTCAAAATCCAATAATCTCACACATTCAAAGTATACAATACTCATGCATAAGGATTAAATATTTTTCGATTTGAATATAACCATAGTGTAATTTAAACAAAGTAAAGTCGGAATCAAAGGTAGTATGAAGTTTTGAACCAATTATTCCATGTGAAAATACCGGTAAGAACACACACACGAGTATTACGTGTTTTCAAGTTTCTCAAACTCGCTTAGCGCTTTTATGGCTTTGCGCTCATCCTTTTCAACAAACCTTTAAGAGAGAAACTTCAACTCTTTATTGAGGCGGCACCACCTTGAGGTTCGTCTAGGTGAAGTTCTTCCATCATCTTTGTTACTTTTAGAGATGTTTGTGTTTAACACTGAACTTCATTAAGAGCTTGAACTCAACCCTCAATTCAGTAACAACCAGCATTATTCACTTAAGATAGGATTATTGCGGATTATATAATGCTGCAGCTATCCACATATCGAATGACTTGTTGTTACCCTTTGAACCCGTGAATTACCTTTTGAGTAATGACAGATAGGGTTGCCGTCATTGGTGGACTTTTTAGTTTAGGAGTTTCAATCCCATCCTACTCGAAGTAGACACCACAAAATCTCTATTTAGTGGTTTAGTTATAGGATCCGCTAAGTCTTTATGGAAATTATTCCATCTTTGATAATTTTCTTGTAAAGTCACGTCTAAGACTCATATGTCTAGCTTCCATTTCATGTGACTTAGTATCTTATTAAATTTGGCTAGCCAATGATCGGTTCATTTAATAGATACTACTTGTCACCATCAAGAAATTATTTTATGAAGCTATACGCTTTTCACTAGCTTTATCTAAAACTTTATTTATGTCCAAGCACGGTTGGAGGATTTCCATCAAATTATTACACTAGTCAATCCCTTTTACTTAGTGTATATCATCCTTATAATTGTATAATGATTTTCTATCTTTTCTCCTTCATAAATATCTTTCTATGATTAAAAGGTATAAATAAATGTGACTTTTAAACTAAGTTACCCCCACAATTCCTCAATTAGGAATATATATGCAATATAGTGATGTTGCATCCACAAGTCTTGAACTTTTCATAAAAGTTCACAAGCATTAATATTAACCCCCACATTTAAGTTTATACTTGAACTTAGAGTTCATCAACTCTTTCATTGTTCAATTCACTTATCACTTGGATAATATCCGTGAAAGGCTAAGTACTTTTTGATAGTAGTCGTTAAGTTACAATGTAATTCAATTCAACTATCTTTAATTTTGATCACACACAATTTGATCAAGGTCATCTCATAGACCAATAATTATTTTTCAAGCATATACCAACTTAATTGGTCTTACGATTAAAGTCAAAGTCAACAATAAAGAAGACTAAGTATTTTGATTCACAAGAATTGCAACTTCTCCAAACATATGTAACTTATCACATTTGTGACATTTCACAATATAGTATCATACCATGTCAAATAATAAGGTATATGTTCACCATATTCATGGCAATTGAATTAAGACAAATCACATTTTGTCATACTCATATGCAAATGGAATTTTGGATAATTCATCTCATTTAATTTCATTGAATTAATTGAGGCTATCAAACAAGATATGAAAATTAACCAACTCATTTACCGTGTCATTTTCATATTCCAATGAAATAAATAGTCATGAAAGTTCATATTCTATCAATAAAATTGTTGGCATTCTTCCAACATTATCATCACATGCATATGAACCATTTCCAATTGTCACAATAAATGAGAGTAATCAATTTATTTTATTTCCACATACAGTAACATTTCATCGAAATAAAATAACTATACTTTAGAAAGTCACTTTTCTTCATCCCAATTGATCCTAGAATATTCATAATATTCTACACAATTTCTCCAATTCCATCACATGAACATATGCAGCCAATTTCTCCAAAACCGTGTTTCAGAGATTATCCCTTCAAAATACCGTGTCAAAACCACATATATTTTAATGAAACCAAAGTCTTTTAATTAAGCATGCTCAAGTTAAAAGGATCACACCTTTTACAGAAAACTGCCTTAGTACCTTAAATGTGGAAATGCATCATATAATAAACAAATGAATAGAATAGTCACACACATCCAGACAAATTATATCAACCAATTTTCTTTAAGTGACTAATGAAAAGGCACCAAAAGATTCAAACCAAAATAAAAATTGACCGTTATTTGACTGTAAATTGGTTTATGTCCTCTTTTTTATTCCTTTTCTATATTTGTCATTACCTTTTGTATGTACGAAGATCGAACACATGATGACGGATTCAATCCTTTTATTCTTCAACATTTTTTCCAAAGCATTCTCTTCAACGCCGTTAGAAAAAACATCAATTTGTACTTGCCTTCTCATGAAGTTCGCCCATCAAACGGTCCACACGAGCAAAATCTCGATCTATCATCTTGATTGTCGCCATTATGGTTTCACTCTCCATTGCAGTCAAATATCGTTTGAGATTGCTAGGAAAATATTAACACCAAGGGTTTGGAGAAGAAACCATAGAAACAGAATCACAAGAAGATGAAATTGAGAAGAAGATCATCACGAACATGAATGCTCAAACACGACATTATATCGTTGTCCTCAAACGATATTTGCCCCCTCTCGGTTGAATAATGGTGCTTAAAAGATTTTTCGGAAAATGGTTCGAAGGATTAATCAAGCATTGTAGAGAATTCATCACTTAAGCACTTGTGTAATTCTCCAAAACTTCAAGAACACAAGGGGAATTTGAATATGGATGAAGAAGACTCTTATTTCTACTTTGTGAAATAAATAAATATTTCTCATATGTTTGTTATTAAATGTATTGATCATCTCATCACCTATTTATAGACCTTGATCAATACCCCACAAATTGGTGCCAAAAAATCATGAAGAGATGTAAGGTTCCCTTCAAAAGCCATCAAAATCGAAACTGAAAAAACTGCCCAACGGCCGTTTTTTCCTTCTATGCGGTCGCATAGAGTAAATCTATGCGACCACATAGGTTACTCAAAATCGGGACCTTTAGCCCTTGTGATAGCTATGTGATCGCATGGGCAAACCTGCCATGCGACTGCATAGGCCAATATTTTGGCTCCAATTTCCTCTTTCATTCCACGTACTTGTTTATTGGTTTGAACAACATTTTTCCATCAAATGGATGCCCTAACACTTGGAAAATGTTCCACAAAACTCCTGTGCGACGACTGTTCAGGAGTTTGGTGTTGACTGAATATTAAGTATACTATTGAAGTGTTTTCTGATGAAAATCGTGATCGATGAAGAAACCTGCTAATTCAAATTCTGATAAGAGGAATACTAAAGGTTGTGGCATGTATCTGAAACTCTTTGTAGATCCGTATTTCAGCATATAATTCAGAAATAGACTAATTAATAATTATATAGAAAGTTATTTTAAGCAACAATAATGTGAAAATAAAAGACAAAAATAAGGCATGTGATCCTAAGATGGGGAATTATCCTTCTTCTCTAAATATAATTTTGGATTTCTAAGTTGTTTATGAATTTGAGACACAAAATGGGAGTTTTCATTGAAATTCATGAATAAGCTGAATGTAAATGAACATAAAGTAATAAGAGTGCGCTTGATTATCAATATTTTTTTTAATAAAAAATAACATTTTCACCCAAATTCTTACTTTTGTGTTATTTAATTAATATTTTTTTCATGAAAAATATTTTTTTTAGGTGGAGTAAGTTTTTATTTTCCAAATAATTCACTATTTGTTTCTCTCTCTCTCTTATCTACCTACCAATAAAAAAATGAATAAATATAACATTTTTTAGGTTGAAAATAAAATTAATCAAACACATTTAATTTACAATTTCTATGCAAATAATTTATAGGATATTAAATTGCTTAGAAATTATTTTCTTTCCATTTAAATTTCATGCTCGCAATCAAACACACCCTAAGTGAAACATTTTCTATTTAACAAGTAGAGGTAATTCATTCAAGCTCATCTTCCATGCAGATCTGGGAATATACTTTTTGCCTTCTTCTGTAAAGAAGTGTCAAGGCTTCTAAAATGCCTTTGAAGCTGGTGTTTGTTGTACTTCTTTAATACTATTGTTAAGCTCCCAAGGAACAGGCCAGTATTCGCCAAAGTCACATTTTGTTTGGATGAGTTAGTGTGCAATTCCCTTCAGAACCATTGTCATCTCTGTCTGGATTACCATTTGATTTCAAAGGTTTACCATCTCCTCCTCGAAGTTGACACCACTAACTGGAGCACGCGCATCAATTGGCATAGCAAAATAGTTCTATTTCTTGTGATAAACTTGGATTTTTTTTTATTTTTTTTTATATCTGGTTCTTCTTGCATCTTCATTACTGAGATAATTCTTATGAAATGCATCTTCTCTGGGGCTCACCGTGATAACTGATCAAATATTCTTCTTGACACTACAAAATCGGAGCAAACAATTTTTTCTCTTTGAATCAATCAACAATAATGCGAACTTTGAAACTGGCCAACTTATAAATATAACTAGTACATGCTAACTTTAGAAATAAATTTATGCATCCCACAGAAAGTATTTTTAACATGTCCTGCTTGTAAGTGTTATACCCTAGGTCTAATTAACTTAGAGCATAAGCACTTTTGATATATGTTTAAATTTTTAATGCATTTATTTTGATAATATCTATTATGATATTAAATAATAGAGTCCATAGATTCAAGTCTCAATAATTTGTTAATCAGAAGGAGTTGTGATTGTGAGATACAAATTACATATAATTGAATCTTAAATCATTCGTGATCGTAAGTAATGACTAGATATGGATATCGTTATTACGGATAGACGATGACGTGTGGCATTTCTTACTTGTGAAGTAAGTAGTTGATCTTACAAGCTAAAGTGTGGTAACACTTAAATGAACACACGATTGTTTTGTTTAACAAAACATTGGAGATCCACTGGGGAGATTCCACATGGATAACTATCTAAGTGTCAATGATTAATATCTAACGTTCGGTAGTGGAATTGGTCTTTCGACTTGAGGTCATCATAGTACCTTATAGGAGGACACTTATACTTTGGTGATGTTGGATGTTGCTCTAACAATGGCTGCTAATACGACATCGTTCGGGTATATCAAGAATCATATGAAGGTTGTGAATGATCAATAGAGGATTCGTCACTTTTAGATAGTAAAAGATTATGGTCTACATCTCATCAAGTTAAGTTAATAATGAAATCATTGGCCAAGGTATACACATAAGTCGAAAATGATTTTTCGACTTACATTGACTTAATAGTAGAATGAAATATATGATCGATAATTGAGATTGACACATATCTATATCTCGTGATTGATCGGATTATATTGATGAAATTATTATAGTTTCACGGTAAACGAACAAGTTTGGTTTTGTCATACCACGTGGCATTTTTCGTCACATGTATTGTACTGACACATTGCTAAATGTCAATTTGGGACGACGGACGTGAATTAGTAATAAATCAAAAGGGTGTTTTGATTTATCGATTTTGACTAAATCAAAATAATAATTCAAGTCGTTAGGTATTGTGATTGGGAACCTAATGAGTCACACACAAAATGAGAACTAGAATAATGAGACTTACCAATTAATTAATTGACAAGCGTTAGATAATTAATTAATTGGGTTGCTTATTAATTGGCTCAACTATTTAATTGGATTAATTAATCATGGACCGGATTTAATTAATTGGATTAATTAAATATTGGACCGGGTTAAATTTAAGGAACGGGCCAAGCCATTTTGGGCTTATATAAATTAGCTACTATGATTTGTAATATGTAGGGATTTTTCATTATTCTTACTAACACAAGAAAGGAAATTCTGATTCTCTCACAATCTTGTTATTTGTGTGGATTCCATTGGAGGTTGGACAATTGGACAGTTGTGGGAGGCAGATCAGAATTGCTAAAACTACAAAAATAACAAAAGAGTTTGCAGATCTAAAGAAATGTATCATTTTTATCTAAACACAAAGCAAATCCTTGGTAGGAATTGAAATTTGTATTATCTCCGCTTGCATGTTTAAGTAAATTCCCAACACAACTTGCACGAGGATTGCATAGAGATTGCACCACGCCAAAAACTGTAAATGAGGAAAGCTCCATCAATTCTGAAGAACTTCAGAAATTAAAGCAACCTGGGTAAAAGTAAAAGGTTAAATGACATACAAAATGTGCCAAAAATAAATTAATTTTCCCAGAAATGTAAGAAAGGGGAAAATTGAGAAATTCTATATGATTAGGCTACTCAATGCATAAATTCAAATCAAAAGAGGAAAAAATCAAACATCGATTCCAAGCAACTAATCCTCAAAAACTCAATGTTTTCCTGCGCAAGGTACCATCAACTATGACCTAGATGATGAGGAAATCTAAGAACTAAAAGAACCTATATTTTAGTCAACCAGTAAATTGTGCAATACTGCAATATATGACTCTCCATGAAGTAATGGATTCATTGTCAGTAGGCCATCGTAAAATAACTTTCATAAAAGAAAATTGTTCGTAAACTTAAAATAATAATTAGGAACAAATACTTAATCATAAACATTAAATTATTCAAAAATCATAGTCATTTCTTCTTTATTGTACCACTCAAGACCCATTCCAAACTTCAACTCCTCAAACATTAATTACTTAAAAGGGATAAAATCATAAACAATGAGATAAATCTCAATAAGTGAGCCACTTAAATCATAATTCATAGAAATTCTTAAAAACATAAGGAGACGCGGGGATTAGAAACCGAACTTAGGTAAATATAACTCCCGTACATAATCATGACATAAATAGGGAGACATGCAAATTTAGAATTGTACTTTATTGCTATAATTCTCGTTCATAACGCTATTGAACTCCGATCCTTTGAACTTAAACATGTGGGACCCATATCATATTCATAACTTGAAATTCCGTATTTTAGAGTATGAAAAACAATTTAACATATAACATATGACTATACGTACCTCATAAATCTGAAGAGGATTTGATAAAGCACATACGGAAGAACTTGACCTCAAACAATCGTTTATGAACTATATGTGTAGTACGGGAGACTCATAGATACACACACACACACACACACATATGTAAAATTATGGTAATTATATCATTCACTATACTAGAAACAGCTTTTTGCAACGTGCAAAAAAGTTGCCAAAGAGGTTTTGCAGCGTTCGGGAGCGTGTTACGGATTGCAATGTTGCCGTTGAGTGGAACCTTTTTTGAACGTTGATAAAAAGGCCTATGGCTATTGCAACGTTCGTTGAACGTTGCTAAAAAGACCTACTGCAACGTGCAGCGAACGTTGCGAAAGTCCTTTTTAGCAACGCTGCTGTAGGCCTTTTTAGCAACGTGCAGCGAACGTTGAAATAGCCCTTTTTAGCAACGTTCAGTGAACGTTGCCGTATCCATCGTTGTTTTTTTATAGCAATATATGTAAATTATGTAAATTGACTCGCAAAATTGAAATAACTCATTATGAACAAATTTTGGTATTGCATAAAAATTGATAATTTCATTATAAATATTTGAATCCATATACTTGAATATTAGAATGTGATACAACACCACCTAAATACTAGTTCCCTCAAAGGAAAGGAAAAATGATTAAACCACTTAATTCTTCTCCAACTACTCCTTCATCTCCTTGTGGGTTTTCAAGAAGAAATACTCTTCCAAATTCTGGATTCCTTGACCATTGTTTTCTCTGCAAACATAAACTCTTGCCTGGAAAAGACATTTACATGTACAAATAAATAAACTTATAAGTTAATAATCTCGAAAAACCTACTTATAAACAAGAATCAGGCTTTAACCTACCCTATATTCATCACACGGGATAAAATATAAGGAGGAAATGCTGGAAGCAAGCAAACAAATAACTAGAGTAATAGGAAGTGCGACATACTGTTAAAAAATATGTGAACAAAATCGGGTGTGAAGCGCTAATCAATAAATTCGTCAAACCTTCCTAAATAAACTTGTCGTTTACTATTTATACTATCCCTGTTATATGACAAAGACAGATTCTCCAACCGGGGGTACTTTTCCATGGAATTAATCACTTAAAAATGCACACCAATTACAGTAAACAATCATTTACCAATCTAATATTTAACATAGTTTTGCAAAGGGAAAGCTAAAGGCCAATGAAAATCAAAAGAAATGTAATCCATGGTTGAAGTGTAAAGGATTAATTATTTACCACACACGATCTACATTGTTAAATGGTAATATTTGATCTTGAAGGCACATTTATGTTCTTACACTCAAAGATTAAACTATAAAATTACAAGAGTGCATCAAAAAGGATTTCAAACCCGTGTCAACCTAATGAGGAACATGGTGCAAATGATTAAAAGAGAAAGCTCCACAAAAAAATCAAAGAAAAGCAGATAACTTCTCCTTATTGACAAAATAGAAGACACATTTACAATATATATATATATATATATATATATATCCATTTCTGTTGCAGATGCAAAACAGGTTTTCACCAAATCAATGGCTTCTAACTTTGAAAGTGGAGTAACAGCATCCTACAGAATATCATTACAACATAACTCTGTCATACTTGATATAAACTGTATGTAGAAATTATATATGCATGGAAGAGAAAATCAACTTTCTAACTGAAATACCCGCCTAACCAATTGCCTATCTCATATAATCCAATGGCCTCTATTTACTACAATAACCTCACCATAGTTAGCTAGACCCCCTTCTTGTCATGCCTCTCATATAAATCATATGGGTGGTTTATCAAAAGCATGTAAATGCGCAGGGATGGAAACTTAAGTAGAATATTAGCAGGATGCAGAACTCCATGTAGATGTACCCAAGGGCGGGAAGAATGCAAGAAGCCAAGAGCAGAACATATATCTGCTGCAATGCAGATTCGAGTTTGCCATGACAAGGGGAACGTATTGTCCTTGTAGTCGAGGCGGTCTTCGAGGCTTCCACTCGGAAGATACTCATAGATGAAAGCCAACTTTTCTTCGCAGACGCCTATCAAAGTGACAAGGTTCGGATGCCTTAGCTTACTCAATATATTTACCTAACGTAAGATCACCAACCGATAAATATGTAACAGCCAAACTAGCATCTATAGAAGATAAAAACAAATTGGATATCATTGTTACATTTTGGGACAAAAAATACACAGGAAGGAAAGGAAGACCCAAAACATAACTTAAGATGAGGTGGTCATAAAATATTGATAATATCTTTATTTATTCTTATCTTCATTCCGAATTAGCTAGTTATATGATTTAGCAAATATCATGAAAGAGTTTCTTCTTAAACCTCTTACCTCACGTTGAAATTCCAAAAGACCTTGCATACTATTTGGGTTAAGTATTTTTATGGCCACTTAAGTGTGCCGAAGAAGTCCCTTATAAACAATTCCATAATGCCCTTCACCAATCTTTAAGGATTCATCGAAACTGTTAGTCGCAAATTCAATTTCTGCGAATGAGAATTCATAAAAGAACTGTGACGCAGATGAACTTGATCTCTCCTCATCTTGTTTTTTCCTCAGCTCCTCGGCTGCCATGAGTGCATTAACATGCTCAACCTTCAACTCATCTATTTCATTCTTGTATTTTTTTCATCAATTCAGTAGTAGAAAATATTTCTTGTTCCAACTTCTCTATGCTCTTGGTAGAACTAGCAATTTGACACTCAAGAATAGATTTATAATCCTGAGCAACTTTGATCTCTTTCATTACTTCATCTAGCTGGTATTTAACCTTTTCGACTTCTTCCTTATCTCTTGCTAGGAATTCTTCAATTTCTCTCCGGCATCTTAACTTCTCTGCAAGCATGCTTTCGTATGCTTTAGCCTCAAAATGCAATTTACATAAACATCACTTATGTTTGAAGTCATAGACATTAAAGTTTGAGCACATATTATTACGGATTAAGCCTTAATCCCTACTTATGAGAACAATAACAAATTCATAAAACAAAGAAAGCGTGCAAACATTCAGACTTGATAATCTTAACAAATTTTACTCCATAGGTCATTCCATCTACCAGGTCTTATAGCTTGTTAAATTTTGAAACGGTGAGCGACAACGTCGCCGATGAGATAACATTTTAGTAAGTTCAGTTGCAACTCGGGGACATAATCTAACACAGAATCTAACACGATATGATAATCTAACATGAAATAACACGATAAGATCTTCGAAGCTCAGTTCCTCCAAGACCAATAGCATCTCTAGAAAAGTATTCGAAAGATGTTTAGTAAATAAGACAATGTCCATGCACTAAAATTTTAATCCCCTACCCAAAAGAGAGTCGGATAGGCTACAACTATAACCAAAACACGTATAAAAATTCATGTATTTAATTTAAGAATGTGAATAGGAAAGAAATGATTTACTATGTTTGGTTACTTACTATGGCATCATTATTTTGCTGAAGCATAGCTAACTCTGGATTAATTTTGCTCCCCTCGGTCCTAGCCAGGGAGACTGAAATTGAATCATCAAATATTTCATTCAGAAACGTTGAAAATGATGATCTTGCTAAAGAACTCCTATCAAAATCAATGCTCCTTTCTAGATTCAACCTGCTCTGTGGAGTTACCCCTCCATAGACATCAGATGGTGCTGAAACTTCCATTCCATAATTCTCAAACCCGTCCATAAAGCAAGAATCCAACTTGAAATTTGTTGATCAACGGTAGAATAAAGATAGGCTGAACAAACCAGATGTCCAAAACCAACACCGAAACCTGGAATACGCAACACCAAGAAGACCCAGCACTTAGCCGTATCACAGTCAAAACCAGAAGCTCCAAATTTCTGACTGAACTTGAGTAGGAGACCCAAACCAAGTAGAAAACAAAGCTGAAATTGGAAGAAATCGATAGTTTGGAGAAAACGAACACAACCAGAGCTACAAATCAACACTACCCAGAGCAGAAACTATATTGCTGATATCTCAAATCGAACCAATATCTCAAATCGCGCTTCCAGATCCACCATACGAAACCGCCACTACTACCACCACACTGCGACGTTCACATTCGCAACAAGCAACCACCGCCAACGCCTCACAATATGAAAATTAGAAACAAAAACAGTAAAAAAAAAAAAAGGGCACCACTGTGATGTCGCCATCGTCGCCGTCGCCATGACCTCCACAAACCGTCATCATCTCGGTGCCACAACAGATCCACCACCATACCACCGCCACAAAGAGAAACTTTGGTTGGGAGAGCTGGTGCAAGTGGTGGAAGAGAGGCGAGAGGCAGAGAGAGAAATTTGGTTGGGGAAGGGGAATAATGTGGGGGGGTGGATGGCGTAGGAGGTAGGGTTTATAAATTAATTCAATTATTAATATATTATTTAGCAAAACATCTGGTTTTTGAACAATGAAACATCTCATCTTATTTTAGAATTCTGGATATTTAAAGTAGGGTTTTGTGTAATTTCCACCTTTTTTTTAATTACGTAATAGCTCGACCCAAAAAAATTAAAGTTGTGTGATAACTTAATTGGAAACATTTCTGCAATGTTTAATTGATGTAAAACCAACCACTTAATTTAAAGTTGAGTTGTCAAACTTTAATAGAAAATGCCCGATTTTTGGTTTTCTGTTTTTGATAAATTTGAGTCTGTTGTTAACAATTTTCACATTTAGCACCTTGAATGTGAGACAGTGAAATAGCAGTACATTTTGAATGTTAAAGTAGAATATTTTCTTCTTCATATGTTACTGTCCAAAGTTAATGAGCTGTAATTTTATGACAGAGTGTGGATGATCCAGACTTCATCAATTCTGAGACACAATTTGGAGTCTGATCGAGACGACAGTGAATATGACAGAAATGTGACTGATAATGGAAATGGGAATGGTTGGCCGTGAAGATCGAGTGCATATGGAGATTTAACAATCTTTCGTTCTTCTTGCTGTGACACAATTAATTATGCCACATGATATTAGATGTTTTTAAGCTTGATGAACTTGTTCACAAGTATTGGCTATAGGGGCATTGTTGACTCTGGTCTTGCGTATACCATTTTATTTCTTATTGTTAGTTTATTTCTTTTATCTAGTTCATGCTCTGATCGACGATGTCATCAACATCAAGATTGTAAGTATTTTTAGGACAATGGAAATGAATGAATTGGAGTCTTGTGATTGTTTTATAGGAAATCATTTTGTTGAATCTAACATAAAAGCAGTGAACCATTCTCTTTTATAAGGGGTTAAAATCAATGAGTGCAATTAAGTTTTATTGCCTCTCGCCAACCTTTAATTGGATTCTATATATTCAGAATCTAATGATCAAACAAGAATTAGTCTCCTGATGGCACAAAATACAACGTAGTATCTAAATTCAAGAATTGCCAAAATGTTCAAGATTGCGAAAAAAAACTAAAAGGAAGATAGGATAATTGGCAGAGCCAAAAAAGGATTAAATACCTTCAATACACACACCCTTAACAAGGAACAACAGAGTATCAAACAAATGGGAAGAACAACGCTACTCTTTGAAGAACCCAAAGGGAAACTTTTTACAACGTTCATTTAAACATTGCGAAAATGGGAACTTTTCGCAGTTTTCGCAACGTTCAATGCACGTTGCGAAAAGGAAAACTTTTTGCAACGTTCGCTGCACGTTCTCTGCCAAAAAAGGACTAAATACCTTCAATACACACACCCTTAACAAGGAGCAACACAGTATCAAACAAATGGGAAGAACAACGCTGCTCTTTGAAGAACCCAAAGGGAAACTTTTCACAACGTTCATTTAAACATTGCGAAAAGGGAAACTTTTCGTACTTTTCACAACGTTCAATGCACGTTGCGAAAAGTCCCCTTTTCTCAACGTTCGGTTGAACGTTGCGAAAATGGGAACTTTTGGCAACGTTCGCTGCACGTTGCGAAAAAGGAAACTTTTCGCAACGTGCATTGAACGTTGCGAAAGGTTTCCATTTTCGCAACGTTCGCTGCACGTTACGAAAAGGAAAATTTTTTCGCAACGTTTAAATGAACGTTGCGAAAAGTAATATTGGTAACATTACTTTGAAGAATGTTGCTAATACTTAATAAAGTTAACCAATTGCAACATTCACTTATTTGAATGTTGCCATGGACTCCTTTAGCAACATTCATTGATTGAATGTTGCCTATTGAGTATTGCAAAAGAGGTTTTTTGTTGTAGTGAGTTAAATTAATCAACCATAAATATATATAATTATACATATATAGATGCCCATACTTAATTTTAGTCATACTATATTTGAAATCAATCGGTTAATCAATCATAATTATGCAAACATAGATGCACGTAATTATAGCAACAATATAATTTAAATCAATCACTCGTAATTATATATAATCACATATATATATAGTCGTACGTAATTGTAGTAATACTATATTTGAAATCAATCAACCATAATTATATATAATTATACATACATAGACGCATGTAATTATAATAATCACATAATTTAAATCAATTAGTCATAATTATAGATAATTATACACATACATGATAGTTTACTTATTTAGGAAGTAATTTTTCTAAATAGATGCTTTTCAAAATGAAAATTTCATGAAATCGGGATTTCTAAAATAGAAGTTTCGTAAGAAAAAAATTCTTGAAATAGAGGTTTTTAAAATAGAATTTTCTTAAAAGTTTTTAAAGATGGAAATCTTCTTAAATTTGAGGTGAGTTTGTAATACTGTTTTTATTTTATTGATTTGAATAACGCTCGACTAAGTGACTTCCAGGTAAGGGAGAGGGTCACAAGTGGACCACTTAAATTTCAAGCTCTCATTAGATAATTTAGGTCTTTTTGATAGAATCTTTCGATCTTGTGAATATGAAAATTGAAAAATAAACAAGAATAAAAGTATTTAGAGGTGTAACTTTCCTAATTAAACTCTACTATCTAATCCAGAGATTTACTAAGGTCAAATGTTCTCATAAATTAATATGTTTCATAATGTAGTCACGAGTCTTAAAATCACATAATATCATAAAATTATCATTCTCATAACTTACAATATCAATAATGAGTTTTCATAATTTACACACACACACACACATATATATATATATATATAATCATAATTTATATCCATATTTTGGTACGTCACTATTATCACAAATTTCATGATTGCTATATCACATAATAAATTGATTAGCGTGAAAAATAAAACATATAAAGTGAAGATTATACGTAGCTAAGCATATATCATAATTAAGTATAGTTCTAACATGATCTCATCCATATTCATACTTATTCACATAATATTAAATAATTATGAATTGTCATATTTTTCTACCTGATTCGAGGAAATCAAAGCTTGGAACATGCATATGTCGTCACGGAGTGATGGTCTTTTTTCTTTTTTCAAAAGTGTCTATAGAACCGCAGATCCACTCTAATACCATGTTGTAACGATCCAAAAAAAAAATTCAATCATTAGAATGTATTGTGAAATAAAACTTTTATAAAAGATAATTGTTATTAAACTTACAATAATAATAAAAATAAATACTTAATCATAAACATTAAATTATTATTCAAAAATCTTAATCATTTCTTCATTATTATACTACTAGAGAATTGTTCCAAACTTCAATGCCACAACATCAATTACCTAGCTAAAAGGGAAAATCATAAACAATGAGATAAATCTCAATAAGTAAGCCACGTAAATCGTAATTCATATTTAAAATTTAGGAATTCTTAATATACATAAGGAAACATGGAGATTAAAAACCGAACTTGGGTGACTATAATCCTCATACATAATCATAACATATATAGGGAGACACGGAAATTAATAACCGTACTTCATTGCTATATTCTCGTGCATAGCGCTACTGAACTCCAGTTATTTGAATTTAAACATATAGGATGCATATCATATTCATAACTTGGAATTTCGTACTTTAAAGTATGAAAAACGATTTAACATACAATGTATTACTACACTTACCTTGTAAATCTGAAGAGGATTTGATAAAGCACATGGGAATAACTTGACCTCAAACAACCCTTATAAACTATGTGTGTAGTGTGGGACACACGCATACGCACACATGCACGCATATATATGGTAATCATATAATTTAAATTAATCAATCATAATTATATATAATTATACATATATAGATACTCGTACTTTTAGTCATATTATATTTGAAATCGATCAACCATAATTATATATACATAGTCGCACGTAATTATAGTAAATTATAATTTAAATCAATCAATCGTAATTATATATAATCACACATGTATAGATATACGTAATGGTAGTAATACTATATTTGAAATCAATTAAGCATAATTATATATAATTATACATGAATAGACACGTAGTTATAGTAATACTGTACTTTAAATCAATTATATAGACCTACGTAATTGTAGTAATACTATATTTGAAATCAATCAATCATAATTATATATAATTATACATATATATATATACACGCATAATTATAATAATCACATAATTTAAATCAATTAGTCATAATTGTATATAATTAATTTTTCTAATTTTTCTTTCACATATAACGAACTTTACTTGCACTTGTATTCCCTCAACTATTGGTCGATATGCAATTTGAGCCTCCAACTTTCATCCTCTTACACTAAGGTCCTAATTTCATAATTAACGACTATAATGAATTATGGGATATAACAGCTATACCACTCATCACAATTTCTTAGCCATATATCATATAGGGTCTCATAAATGACAAAATAAATAAAATGGTTTATGAACACTCATGAGAAACTTGCAAACACAATCACCAAAGCTACTTCCTTGAAGGCTCAGAGGAATGCAAAGTTATGACCTTTATAAATAAGAAGATGAGAAAAAAGACAATATAAAATAAGGGTAGGGCTCCCCCTCCCTCTAATGGCTAAAAAGCACTTGCTTTGAAAAAAAACAAAGAAAAAATGGTGTAAAAATGTAACTTTCCAAGAGCCTTAATATTAACTGCAGCAATAATAAATCAAAGATACAAAAATGTAATTTCATCAAATTACGATGGAGGCTTTTGTTACAAAACTAATCTCTTAACCATCTGTGCTTAGCATAAGATAAGCACTCGGGTGGCATGATATACTTTAAATAGGTGGTGGAAGATAAATGTTGGTTACAAAATAGATTACACCACCTAATGTAATGTGTCACGCCACTTGACGGTTAGCATAAGTTAAGCATTTGTGCTTAGGAAATCAATTCCGACTTTTGTTTTAAGAGACTAGATAAGTTGGGCAGAGTGCGCTCACTAGTATTCTGAGACAACCAACTCTTCCTATGCTAATAAATACAAATGATGGAGGAAGATCCCCATTTTATTAGTTAATTTGGATTTTAGCCGGTTGTTATGAGACAGAGCATAAGACCTGGGTGTAATAGATAGAGTAACAAGGAAGAGATAACAACATCAACAAGGTAAGCATTATTCCTACAATTTTTGGAATTGGATATTGTTGGAAATTGGTTTAACAATTCGAGAACATTAGTTAAGTGTTAAAAAAATCAAACACTGTAAAGTGTGATTTAATGTCAATTTTGGTCAAATATTTAGACCTAATTTGTTTATGCAAATTGTTTGCCGCTTCGCCGCTCCGAAACGGGGTTCGACCTCTCCTTCTCTTGAACCAAATTCTTGCATTCTTGTTGTATGAATTCTGATTTTCTTTTTATTTCATTTCATTTAGGAGTACAAAAGTCATTATTCTGGTTCGTTGTGCTTGTATTTGAAGTACTACAAACATAAGTTGTAGTCGTTGTATCTTGGAAGTTAATTGTCATAAACCGTAGGCACCGTTGTGGGGCAAATTCAACTTAAAGACAAAGTGTTCAACACTTGCCTAAACTTTGTATATTGATAATTCATTTTGCGATTTTTCTTGCCGTTACTCTGTCCATTTGTTGGCAAGGATTTTTACAATTATATTCTGATCTTTTAGCTTTACTATACACAAAATTAACCAACAGATATATGAATCTTTTTTTGACCTTCATGTTCGACTACATCTACAATATAGTGAAAGGTCCATCATTTTTTTATGCCATGACAATGATGACATTAACCCTTTTCGACCCTGACTCTATCTCTTCTGACTTGTGCCCCTAAGAATGCGTTAATATTTTCAATAAGAGCTTCTTTAGGTGTATGCTACAGCTACTTAACCATGTAAGTTGGCATTTCCTTAATTTGACCTTAATAAGATCCTGAGACCCCAAAAGGTTGAAACTTCATAGCTTCTGTGGCATCATTTATTAAAATAACTAAACCAACAACATAGAATCCTGAGAAACCTACCAAACAATCTGGCTTGTTCTTAAGCTAGAAAGGAGGAAGAAATGATGAAACGATGATATTATTGATCATGAAGCCTAGCTATTACACCGTCATTCTCGTTTTGGAGTTCCTTTCACAAAAAATGCAAAAATATGGTAGCATTGCCATCGTGTACGGTAATTCTCTGTGTATGGTACTTCTGTAGGGAAACCATGATGGATCTTGGTGTGAACTGTTTGAAAACAAAAATGTAGTTAGTGTATCCAAAGTCAAATAGAAAACAACATTAATACAAAACAATCGATGTTAATGCCTTCAATTCTCTATAGCACATATTTACTGTTTCCTAAAAGAAGCCCAAGAAAAAGAACAAACAAGATGTTCACTCATAAGGTATATTAAGTATATATAACATGAACCATTTCAACTTCTTGCTGTTGACTTAAATAAAACCACCAAAAGACAGTAAAATTTATAAATATTGAGAAGATGAATGAGAAAAAAGAATCAAACGGATGTTGAATTCATATCTGGCAATAAAAAGATATAGGAATGACAACAAAACTTTAAGATTATCACATGATGCCCTGATGCCCTCTAGCGTCGAGGGAAAACCACAAATGATCAAACAGTTACAAGAATAAGAAGAAGCCTTGTCCACTACGATACAATACCACAAGTCTATAGGTCATGGTAAAATAGGCCGACTCTCTAAGTCCCGAAGTGGGACTATTTTTTACGCAGTAGAGTAGTCTCACTTTGTTCAAATACCTCTCGCCATTCTCCTACACGAGTTTAGACATGACCCATTGTATATTTCACCCACAACACATACTAGCTTGTAAATAGCCGAACACATCCCTGCGCTACACCTTGTGCCAAGGCAGTCGTCTATTCGCAATACACATCTTCTAGCTTGATTGCATGCTTGTACAACATATGGTCCTCTCTAAGAATACTCGTAGGAAATGAACTCTCCTTGCTTCGTCCGAAGCTTTGAAGGTCATTTGCATGCCCCATAATGCAATCCTTTTGCTCATCACTTTGTACGAGCATTTTAGCTTAATGTGTGTCATCGTACCCTTCGTTAGTGTCTAGCCCAAGTAGGGCCATCCTTTGATCCACGACTAATTAGAAGTGCCTTCACATCGTACACATTCCCATATATCGACATCTTGCCATATTTGCTCAATTATTCGAAATTTCACTATGACCATATTTCTAGTCAAATGAGCCCTACGACAAGACTAAAACCCATAGTCAATGCACACAAGTTAGCATACGAGGACTTTTTAGAGTGCATTCCTCAATAACTTATTCAGTCTAGCGGTGTTACAATATTCTTAGCGTAGCTCTCGAAGGTATCCCTACGGCCTCTAAGGATTGTGCATAAGAATAGCTCGTCGCTGACTTTTTGTATGAAGAAAGCACGGGGTGGTTGGCTTATTGCTCACCAAAAATGGTAATCCAAGTAACACCATTAGACTTCTTCTGGTCGAGGAATCATATTGATGTTCCTACCTCCAAATGATACTCCGTTTTATCCTTTGTGAAGTAACATCTTTAATATCGAGTCCACAGTTTTAACTCTAATAGATACACGATCCTTAAAATATTGCCCTTGCAATATACTTAAATTACAACAATGTCACTGCCTGACGCTATAGCTTTCAGCCCCTGCATGGGTATACACCTGTTTCAGATGAATTTGGAGGAATTGAAGATAAAAAAAAAAAAATGAATTGTGTAGCATTATTTGTCAATTGTTTTGTGTGACTTTACTATCTTAGCATTCGTACATGTTTAAAAATATTCGATAGCAAACAATCTCGTTTAATAAATTGAGTAATGCAAAAAGAAATCACAAAAATTGTGACACAAAACCTAAATAGAAACACTGAAAGCCCTTTCTTGGACACTAAGGTTATCTCTCTCTATATATAATTTAAATTTAAAAATATTCGTCAATTTATTTTGAAAGTTGTTTCCAAGTTTGTTTTAAAAAAGAAATTCAAAACTCAAATAATGTAATAAGAAAATACATCATAGTCGTTGGAAATTTACAACTTTTATTTTTAGATCAAAAGGACAATTTAAATTAGCAATTGAGAATATGCCCAAGTTCATGTATTTGTGAAGTGGTAGTTGTTGGTTGTAAATGGACAAAATAAGATGATGAAGCAAACCAATAGAACCACACACTTCCTTTGAAAATCTCAGCCCCACCGCAAAGTGCTCAGCATATTTCTTCATCTGGCGATGCCAGCCCTAGCTTCTCTTCAGCTTTTCTCTAATTTTGTACCCAAAACTCACCCCCTTTGCAAAGCACCCTTTTGCAGAAAGGATATTTCTAGTATTGCTCATACTTTTTCTCCTCGGAATTATGTCTCATCAAGGTACATTCTCTCTTTGCTTTCTGGGTTTTGTTCAAGAATTATTCTTGAACCCCTAACTCAAAGCTATAGGCTAATCTTGATTGTTCTTGCCTCTTGGGTGTACATTTTGATTCATTTTTGTTAGATCCACATTTGAAATTAATGTTGTGTGAAGTGGTTTTGATTTTTGACAATGCTTTCATTGTAATTGTATGTGTTATTTTCATACTAGTTTGTGCTCAATTTACACTTGACCAATCAACTATTCGTCAACCATTTGTTGTCAATTACTAATGTTTTAAATTTATGTAAGGACTCTATTGAGGTTTGTGGGCTGTTTAGCCTTTTGGGCACCGTTTCCTCTCAAACTGGTTTTAGGGTTGAGTTCTGCTCGACATGCTTCTAACAATATAAACCTGCTTAAAGAAATTTTAATGCAGAATTCTTTTTCTGCAGTACTAATCTGGATCAAAATTAATATATCTGGTAGATTGGTTGGAAGAAAGGTGATAATAATTCTAAATAGTGAGAAATAAGAAACCAGATAATGTCGCATACATTTTGTGCCAGCGCGTATACATTTTCCTGACTAAATTCATAGTAGAGTCCCAATTTAATGTTTGCTTTAGGGAATACATAAAATGAATCTGATACTTTCATACCATTTCTTGTTAAACATTTTGTCGAGATTCTCTGACTCTAAATTTCATTAGCAAAAGCTTAATTTTACTTCAATGCCAAGAAAATTTGTATCTTGCTAGTTAACTTTTAGAAATTCTCTGGACATAGATGACATAGTGTTGGGTTTTTTGATACCCAATAATCCGGGCGATGATGAAAAATCGATGTCGGATATGTTATCGACACCAAAAGTTACGGCTCGACTCGGAAACAATTAATACACCTTGGAAGGGCCGAAGTTTGGTTGGGTTGGATGGTAATATTGTTGGCCCATTTAAGGTGAGTTTTGGCCCAAACTTAAACCCTAAACCTAGCCTATTTATATAGTAGAAACCCTAGTCATTTGAGTGTGTTATGTGCAAGAGAGGAGAGAGTTGAGAGGGGGCAGCCAAGAGAGAAGAAAGAAGGGGGCAGCCGGGTTTGGAGCTTTGTTTAGCAAGATTCAATCATTGTTATCTCTTCTCCTTCCTCCCTTTGTGGCTTGCACATCACCACCCCCTTTGTGTCCTTTGTGGAATAGAAGAAGGGTAACGTAGTGGGTAAAACGGAGGCAACGAAGGTGTAGAGGATTGTTGGGTCGAGCCGGTAGATTGGTGTTCGTTTGGTTGATTTCTGAGCCCGAATCAAAGGTTTCTCGAGTGTTTTCCGCTACAAATGGTATCAGAGCTCGAGTTGTTGAGAAATCAATGATTTTTGGTGGCAAAAAGGGGCTGAAAATGACCAGAAACGAAGCAGAAAATAGGCAGAAATCTGGACGGAAACACTGTTGAAAAATCGGACCTGTTTTTGCGTTTTCCGGCCAAACCAGTGATCGGATGGAGAAACGGACACCACCGTTGAACTCAGCAGGTCGAGGCGCATCAGAGTGAGTCGGCCGAAAAATTCCGACGCCGGGGCCGCCGCCGGCGCGTGACTCCGGCGAGTTCTTTTCCGGCGCGTCGACCGGAATCCGGAGACGGTGTCTTCAGACAGAATGTTCCCAACGACGAGACGGACCTTGTGGTGTTGTCGGATTTCAGTTTCGAGCAATACAGTGAAAGTTGGACGATTTTACCCTTGGATGTCCCGGTGGCCGGTGTCGTTTCATGTTGCAACGATTGCTGGAGACTTTAGGACGAATGACGACGATCCTAAAGTGGTGAATTCGTAACTCTCGATATTTACGGACCTTCAGACGTGATCCGCTCGATATCGTATTATTTCCTTGTTATTATTGCAGTTAAAATTATTGTGTAGCGTAATTTATTTTTCGCATTAGAAGTCATCGTGTGGGGTGACATTAGGTTTGGGGTTACCGTGAAGGGGTAACCATTACCTGTTGCTAGACCTAGGAATTACTTGTTAATTACGTGCTATAAATTATTTGTGAATTTAATTTTTTTTATATTGTTAGAATTGCATGTGACCTTAGGAAAGTTCTTTTGACGATTCTGTGTGAATTGTGTATGTACTTTGCTTGTGGTCATTTATTGGTATTGATGGCATGTATAGATCTAAGGCAAGTGCAAAAAATAATACGTGTTTTTAATTGTGGTGAATTTGGATATGGTGAAATAGACTGTCCTAGGAATGATAATAAAAGGAAAGATGAGATGAGATGAGAGACTAGGCCAATGTTGTCATTGGGTCGAGTGATGACCCTAGTGGGGTTTATTAAGTGTAAACCTAGTTACTGCATTGCATCTGTGTGTAATCCTTTCTGCATGTGTGTGAGTGGTTGATTCTGTTGCATGTTGTATATTACACTTTCAATGTGTTTGATGTGTGTAATTGCATGAATCAATGTGACTCGAATACTTGGTGTATTTGTTTGCATGCATAGTGGGTTTGTGATGCATTAGCAGTAAGTGTGTGTGTGCTGGATATCTATTGGTGAGGTGGAGTATAGATGCCTAGGGGTACATTGTGGTTGTACCGGGGGATGTGTAGTGTGACATTTGGATCACGAGTGGAGATGTGATCAAATGTCTGGAATCCTTTATCAGAAAGAGACCCTGATCAGGTGGAGTGTGAGAGAGGACACTTCTATCACTTCTGTTAGGTGGAGCCCCATTATCCACGTAGTTTGGGAGAAGTGATGAGGTGATAAAGGATTATCCCAAGAACTTAGGATCTATTGTGACTTACCAGTTAGACATGTGTTGAGTGATTAGTCTAGTGAGCATGGTGGAGCGATGAGTGGAGATATGTGTTCTCGAGGTGGGAGTAACACGGAATGGGATAGGATAAGTGTTGTGAGATCTTTTCGTGGGATCATTTATGTATTTGTTGCATATGTGTTGATCGTGTATTGATTAACTAGGTGTTAATCTGTTGTTCTGTGTGAACGTATTTGAAAAAGATCTATGTGTTATCCTATAGTATATCGGCATCGCATGTTTATTTGCTCTTGACTGTTTACTGTAATTATCTGCTTCTACTTGGGTGTTCTTGACCTTAGCCCTGGTGAGTATACGGAGCAGGTATGGTATGTGTTTCAGGATGGAAACACGAGGTAAGGTCTGTGAAACCAATTTTACTGGTTACCTTGATTATGCAAGTATAAACTGTGTATTTTGTTTGCTTGTAGGTTTATTGGGAATCAAGGTGGAGATTGTTGGATTTTTTGATACCTAATAATCCGGGCGATGATGAAAAATCGATGTCGGATATGTTATCGACACCAAAAGTTACGGCTCGACTCGGAAACAATTAATACACCTTGGAAGGGCCGAAGTTTGGTTGGGTTGGATGGTAATATTGTTGGCCCATTTAAAGTGAGTTTTGGCCCAAACTTAAACCCTAAACCTAGCCTATTTATATAGTAGAAACCTTAGTCATTTGTGTGTGTTATGTGCAAGAGAGGAGAGAGTTGAGAAGGGGCAGCCAAGAGAGAAGAAAGAAGGGGGCAGCCGGGTTTGGAGCTTTGTTTAGCAAGATTCAATCATTGTTATCTCTTCTCCTTCCTCCCTTTGTGGCTTGCACATCACCACCCCCTTTGTGTCCTTTGTGGAATAGAAGAAGGGTAACGTAGTGGGTAAAACGGAGGCAACGAAGGTGTAGAGGATTGTTGGGTCGAGCTGGTAGATTGGTGTTCGTTTGGTTGATTTCTGAGCCCGAATCAAAAATTTCTCGAGTGTTTTCCGCTGCACATAGCATTTCCTATGAATACTCATCCAGAATTAATCCCCTTTTAGTCACACAAGACTGATGTTTATAATAATATTTAAGGTCTGAGTGAGCTTATACACAAACGACTGATGTTTAAAATAATATTAAGGTCTAAATGAGCTTATTCTTTTGTCATAGTAAGTCATTCTATGTCTTCCTCTTTAACATTATCATCTGGATGTATGGTTGAGTTGTAGAACATAATACTTGGTTGCCATATGTGAGAAGATTGGAGAAGAAGAAGAAAAAGAAGGGCTTTGCAATAGATAGACATTCCTGATTCTGAAATTGTTCAGAGTGTTCTTTCAAGATGAATGCAATTTTTTTTCCTTTTTCACTTCCAAGATATTGATTTACATTGAAAAATATACGTTAAAATTTCAAATAACATATGCCAGACTCAGAAGTTATGTCTCCAAGCCACAACTTCTTGACTTGTTCATTGTTTATTTTCAAAATTATAAATACAAAATAGAAATTGGGGTTATATATTGAACCAACAATTAGTTGATCTCCTCTAAATCCCAAATATAGCCAAAAAAATAAAAATATCCTCTCATGTGTAATTGGTGCACACCACAAGTTCTCTGCAGTGGCTAGTAGCTGATTTTTGTTCATCACTGCAACTTCTAAATGATCAAAACTGCAGCTGCCTTATCTGAATGTTTTGCTATGATTATTGACATCCCTAAACTTTCTTCATTCTAACTAATGTTTAATATTTACTTAGAAATTCTTCACTTTCTACTGTTGCTCCTCTGGAAGCAATACTATTTGATATTGATGGAACACTGTGTGATTCAGATCCTATTCACTACAACGCTTTCAGAGAAATGCTGCAAGAGGTTAAAACTTTTTTTTGCACTCGATTTTATGTTTATGTGCTATTTCCTGCCCATATCTTTATCAATTGCGTTAGAGATTTCAATAATATAGGTGCGTCTAGCAGGTAGGTTTCAATGGGGAGAACCAATAAGCGAGGAATTCTTCATAAAAAACATTAGCGGCAAGCATAATGAAGAACTATGTCGTGTTCTGTTCCCAAAATGGAATCTTGAAAAAGCCTGGAAATTTATGGATGATAATTAGGAAGAATTTTTCCGAAGGTAACCTAGACCGACTCTGTGTTAGTCCCAAACTTGGGATCTAATCAACAGACTAAGAATGTTTGTTTATGATACAATCTTCATTAGTATATTAGCCCAGAGCTAGACTAGAATGTTTATCATACTGTTATCTCTCCCGCCTTTTCATATGGTGGATGTGCACAAAATTTAAGTAAGAACACGGCTGATTTATTTTTTCGAGCCTTAGAAAAAATTATCGGGGAGGTAGTAGAGTTACTAGACATACACTTCTTTAGCTGTTCAGTTCATCTATTGGTTATGGTAATTCCACCTATATATTGTCAAGAAAGGGATTTTGCATTGTAATTGATCGAATATCCCTGCCTCAATTCTGCATTACTTTAGGTTCACTAAATTTGTGAAACCTTTCTCATTCAATTTACTTACCTTCTTCATGTCAAAAACTCTTGAGTGTTGAATTGAGTGAAGATTTCATACAATCGATAGTCTTTTCAGATCCCTCATTCCTACAATTTTACTGGATATGCAGATTGGCATCAGAACCAGGGACGGACCCACATGGGGTCATGTGGTGTCAACTGACGCTACATTTTTTTTTTTTTTTTTTTTAAATCTGTGTAAAGAATCCGTCCCTACTCATTATTCATTAATGAGATTGGGCTGCCACTGTGGGCCTGAATTGATTGATGGTGCAAGTAAGTTGAAGTCTTCACTTGACTTTTGAAGTACTAAATGCAGGTCCATAATTTGGCTTTCCCATCTTACCCTCAAGTACATTAGTGACGAAAAATAATGTGCAACTATGAGTGCATGGATATTTCTGGGAACATAATTATGAAAGTGAGGGTGCAATGGTCCTTTCAATTTTAAATGGCATCCATAAAAATCTCTCATCTAACAAATGTACTATGCCACCAGAATTTTTTAATGAAAGTGGGTGCAATGATTCTTCATTTTGATTAAATCTTTCAAAAATGTTGTAATAAATCAGAGAGGTCGTGCAGATTGTGGAAATAAATGATGCAGGTCAAAGAGCAGAGTTCGGAGAAATAAAATGTAAAAAAAATATATTTTAATTTTTGACCCCACAACCTCAAATGTCTGGCTCCGTCTCTGATCAGAACAATTAAAACCAATAGCTGGCCTTGACGAGTTGTGTAACTGGATTGAAGATCGTGGTTTGAACCGAGCTGCTGTTACTAATGCTCCAAGACCAAATGTTGAATTGATGATCCCGCAACTTGGCCTTGTGGATTTTTTTGAAATAGTGATCATTGGAAGTGAATGTGAGCGACCAAAACCTTTTGCCGATCCTTACTTGGAGGGTCTCCGGGCACTTGAAGTATCCCCTGAGCATGCATTTGTGTTCGAGGTTTACCTTGCTCTTTAAATTCTGATATCACTACCTATATATTGTTGTATTTTATGTATTTCGTAAATAAGTTGTAATTGTTTGTCATTTCTGTTTGCATAAAAAGGATTCTGTTTCTGGAATAAAAGCGGGGAGGGCCGCTGGGATGCCAGTAGTTGGTTTAGCTGTGAGGAACCCGGAGAAATTACTGTCTGAAGCCGGCGCAACTTTTGTCAATTTTACAGATTCAAAGTTGTAGACAGCTTTAGAAGATCTTGAGAAGAAGACAGAGGCAATGGAAGTCACAGCCTGAGCTGGTAATAGCGTGTAACTTCACTGAATTTAAATGTTTTAGAGACATTTTTTTTTTCTTTCCATTATTATTTAAGGCTCAAAGAGTCAAAAGTACAAAGGGACCTTAGTCACAATGGAATATGATAAAAAGAGATATCGAGTAATTATTTACATAACCTTTATTTTTCGGAGGTAATGTTGTACATCAAAATCAACCATTTTCCTTCTTTTGGTGCCGAATATCTCATCCGTACATATCATCTCGGAAATTTCTCTATCAAACTTTTTTTTTTTCCCCTTTTTCGTCACTAGATAACTTGTTCGACCCTGAAGGATAGTTTAGTTGGTCAGGCCTTAGGTTTGCTCCTCAATGGTCACCAGTTCGAGTCCTCTCAGAATCACTGAAATGAGTATCCGGCTGCAAACTTTAGGGTCTCGTAGGATTAGTCAAGGTACGCGTAAGTTGGTCCGGACATCCATAGTCATCAAAAAAAAAAAAAAAGATAACTTGTTCTACTAGTTCTCTTTCTTTACTTTAGGGTGCCTCTAGTGAGTTCGAATGTTAAACCATAAAATAGGAATACAGACTTCCACGGAAATGAATCTTCTGATCGAAAATTTGTAAACTTGGGTGTCTGTGTAATAGTTAGATACTTCTATAGATCTTTAAATAAAAATCAAAGGGCGTTCTATTGATTTAATAAAGGGTAATTTTCATAAGTAAGAGTATAAGTTTGACCCATTTCAATAATAAGAAAATAAGTTTTAAATTTCTAAAATCAGATTTTTATTAAATTTTATTTATTAATTTATTAATTAAATATATATTTAATTAATTAAATATATTAAGGTCACAGATTTATATAATTTGGTCACAGATTCACAATTTAATTAGTCACATATTATTTTCGGTTACAAATCAAATTTTTTAAATGTCAAAAATTATTTTACGTCACAATTCAAAAATTTTATAGGTCACAATTTGTTCATCGGTCACAGAGTCACAATTTAATTAGTCACATATTATTTTTTGGTCACAAATCAAAATTTTTAAATGTCACAGATTTTTTTACAGTCACAATTCAAAAATTTTAAAGGTCACAATTTTTTCCTTGATCACAGATAAAAATTTTATAAGTCACAATTTCTTTATCGGTCACAGATCACGAACATTATAAATCACAACCTATAAGTCACAACTTATAATTGATCACAAATTAACAAATTTTAGGTCACACATTATTTCTTAGTCACATTTCATATTTTTCATTAGTCACATATTGTTTACTGATCATAGATTAGATCACAAATTAGGTCACACGTTATTTCTTAGTCACAGTTCATATTTTTCATTAGTCACATATTGTTTGATCACAGATCAACCAATTTAATGGTCACAACAAATCAGGTCTCCACCTTAAAAAACGCAACAAAAAACACACCACCACCGACTGCACAACCACCACCACACCCAACCTCCACCCCCACCACCTGTACCACCACCTCATTGCAACAAACACACCACCACCGCACCACAACAAACACACCACCACCGCACCTCCACCCCACCTGTACCACCACCGCAGCCGGCGCACACACCCAACCACCACACAGTCACGCACCACCGAACGGACTGCAACACAGCCACACACACCATCACTGTCGCACCCACAGTCACGCACCACCGTCGCGCCACCGAACGGACTGCAACACAGCCACACATACCATCACCGTCGCACCCACAACCACTGTCGCGCCACCGAACGGACTGCCACCACAAGCACTAAAAAGCACTGTACCACCGCGACTATCACAACTCCCAACACCACCCAAAACACCACTGCCAACACAAGCACCGCCGCGACTATCACAACCACCGTCGTCCTACCTAGATCCATCGCATTAACATCACCATCCCGTCACCCCAAACCCACCACCGTACCGCAATCGCCGCTACAATCACCACTGCCAACACAACACGCCAGAAACCATATGTAACAACCATTTGCCAAAAAAAAAACCCACCGATCCGTAAGCTGCAGCGGCGGTTTGGTGTTCTCGATCATCGAGCGAAGCCACCGCTGCCTCGGAGGATTCACTTCGGCGATTCACTTCTCTACAGCGACGGCGGTGTGCTTCACTTCTCTCCAACGACGGCGGCGTGCTTCTTCTGGCCGGCGATTCACGCCGACGGGTTGCTACCCCCTACCGGCAGAGAGAGAGAGAATTGAGAAGAGAGAGAGAGACGGTGGTTGTGGGAATGGGGAGAGAGAGAGAGGAGAGTGAGAATTTAAAATTAGGGTTTGGAGTATAAATATTTATTTTATAAAATATTAATTAAAATAAAACTTCTGATTTTTGAATTGTGAAACTTGGGGTCTGATTTTAGAATGTTGAATACTTAAAGTATGGTATTGTGTAATTTCCACTTTAATAAATTGTTTTAAAATTATTAAATGGGCTGGTCCAGAAGCCCAATATCCTGGCCCACTAATTTAGGCCATATACCGCACCGATTTGATCAGGGCTCTGCTAAGAATAAGATTGATCAAGTTTGTCTACATGGCTATCATGCTTGTTTGGTCAAGGGTTAATTTGTTTGTTAAACGATAATTGACATTAATAAGGGTACTTTTGGCAAGGCTTTTGAAAAATCAAAAATTGTTTCTCAGACTAAAAATTGTTTTTAAACATATATAAACAATAACTATGTCATCAAAAATTTGTTTTACGAAAATTCGATGGGACAAAAATACTAACAAATGAAAAAAGAGTACAAATAATGTGGAGTAATAAAATGTTGCATCTTTAAGACCTTATCAAAAAAATACAGTGTGACAAATCTTGATCGAAGAAAAAAGAGTACAGCTACTCCGTCTAATTCAATAAATAAAAATTCTTGTATCAGCCGATCCATGTCTTATACGTCAATGTTTTTAATATTGCAATTTCTGGTGAAGTGTGTCTCGTGTTATCTTATATAGACTTCAAATAATACAATCTTCATACGAGATATTTATCAACTTTTGATGACTGTGTAACATGATGATTCGAAAAATAGCTTTTGTTGTTCTCTTCAGGAGTCTCATAAATATAAGATTATTATTTTGGAGGTAAATGTATTGTATTTTATGGACATTCATTATTTTGAGGGTAAATATCTCATTAAAGTCGTATTAGGAAAAACCCTATAGGAAAAAATTTAATGTAGGGAAAAAAAAACACGTTATTCTTTGAGTAAGTTATAAAAGTTGTCTCAATAAAAACCTTGCCGAGAAAATTCAATAGGACAAAATTTTAGTCAAAAAAAAAAAAAAAAATAGTACAGCACATTTACTCTCCCTCGTAATAATATCACTTGAATTATGTTTCATGCATATTAAATCCTTTAGGAATTATAATAATCATACCAGATGAGTTGACTATAACTATATTTTCGAATTTCATGCATCATCACGATAACAAGATATGGACTAGTGATTGATCCACCACGATCTTTGCAAAACTTATTATTTTAAGAATCGTACATGATCGCCACCAAAGGGGCGTCAAAATAATTATTCCTTACTTTTCTAAAATTTGTCGTTCAAGTAGTATGATGCAAGCAAGGGTCATTCTCGCAGAGGATTGTGTTCAATTATGTCAATTGCAATAAGAAAGTAAAAATGTCCACAAAGTAAATGGGGGAGGGGGGTTGGTTGCTTAATTAAACTAAGGAAACGAAAAATATAAAAGACAAAGAACTAGAATGATGAAAAACACAAAGTAATGGAAATGTGATCGAGGGATATTTCTTCGCTGCTAGAATGAATTTCTAATCGATATTCGCAAAGGATTTTCGTTTAAAAGATCAACAACAATTCGAGAATAATCACAAGCTCGATTACCTCAATCTCTTCTTACATATTAGTTGAATAAGATAAGCATCGTTACCCAACCCTTTTCATCAAACAACTTAGGATAAGCTCGCTAGATTTAATTCAACAAAAGCATTACGACGAAAGAGACGAATTGAATTAAGCGCAAACACACAAGCTCGGTTTGTTAACTTAAGTAATAATCCACCTACATTTAATAGAAAATTCCTCATAATTCGTCAAAGTGTAGTTGCTACTAGGTTTTGGTTAAATTAACGATTACGTACTAAAATTCCCAAAATAGAATATATTGTGTCAACCCAATTATTTAGTTGTCATCCCAAACAATCAAGAATAACAATATCAACATTTAACACAATAGATTAAACACATTAATCACATGAACTATAAAACACAATAAATATTAGAAAATCATTATAGAGTTCCAAAATATCCCTCAATCACATTAACAATTAGCAATCATAATGTATTGAAAAATAGTTAACAAAATACTACAACAAGATGGTAAAATCGAGATTAAAGGAAAAGAAAAGCTTATTGAAGAAGATAGATGGATGAAGTCTTCAACATCAATGCATTATTCTTCTTCTTCTTCACCTAAAAATCATCATTGTTGATGGAGGTGGAGCTCCCAAGTTTTGTCTCATTTGTGTGGTCAGCTCCTCCCCTTATTTATTGCTCTAGGAATGAGCCCAAAATGTGTATTTATCTTGTGGAGAAGAGGAAAAAGGGGTTTGGAATAAAAGGGGTGAAATAAGAATTCAAAATCGGGTTTCGCGTGTTTTCCCGGGTTCTGCTCCAGATTTGTACTATGAGTACGCATAGGCCTGAACGTGCGTACGCATAGTGTAAACATTTAAGCTTCAGTGGTTGAATTTGGCAAGTGTGCGTACGCACGGCCTACAGGCCTATGCGTACGCATAGGCCAAATTCTGCACCAACTTCATTTTCTGGTTTTTCACTCCAATTCACCTCCCTTCAAACCATCATTCCACTATCATTTCTACATGGTTTAAATCGCCGAATCTTGAAATATTTCATCTTCAATTCTTTTGGCTCAATTCACGCTTGAAATCCTTCCAAATCATCCAACAACCCGGGCAATCACCTAAAGTACCAAAGTAACAAAAATAATCAAAAACTAATAAATGAAAACTAACAACTATCTAAGTTTAACGGTCTAAATGAGTGCGAAAATCGCACTTATCAGTACATTACATATTACGACTTCGTTTTCTCATTTACTTTTTGCATAAGAATTGACCTTTAGATTTTCGGACTGCATGTCCAAAAATTTCAAATTTCTCTTGTAAATTCAAATTTACCAAGATTGTATCCTTTCAATGGTCAATCATTACTTCGCTTCAATGAATTTATATCAACTCCTCATATTCATAATATGAAGTAATACATCACGTGCAATAGTGTTGTCGACAATATTTTCTTTTCAATTATATTTCTTTTTTATAATTACATAAGTTAATGAGAGATTTCTACTTTCAATATTTTTAATTATTGAACCCTTCTAGGATTTTATAATTAGTTATGTTTATATATTTTCAAAGAATATACACATCCTAAATGAGATCATCTTCCTTATATGCTCTATTTCCTTTTGGAGGTTTTTTTTTCCTTAGAATCGAATATATTCACGTTTCAGGCGTGCCATAAATATATCAAATATAACGTTAACAGTTTGTTCTCCTAGGACTCGGTTCAGATTGGAGCATTTAAAGCAAGTGTGTAAAATACTATCAATCATTTTAATTAATGATTGTATCTAAATTAATTATCTTTCAAACTTCTTATTTGAATTATCTTTGCGAAGATCTAAATAATATAATAATGCATTGTACATATTATTTTCAGTTTCTTGATATCCCCTCCTAATACTGAAAAAAATTGTTCAATCAAATTGACAATCAGTAAATCACGTCATAATATATCACGCTTTATGGCTTCAGATATTATAGAAGGGTTCAAATTATATATTTATTCTCAGCATTCTTTACTTTCTATCTCAATGAATTATTGCGGATCAATTTACACTGAAAATAATTAGATGGAAGAATTTTGCTCTGATTATAAGCCAAATATAGCGGAAAAAACTTTGATAGTGGCATGATGCTAATAGCACTATCTAGACAGAATTGGAAAACACTTTGATATCAATATTAATAATTTATAAATTAATTGAACACTTTTAACAAACAATAATGTTAAATCATTTATTACCATTCCAACTAACACTTATAAAAATGCTGAAATTTAAGTTTCACTAACATTAACAAGACATATTATTTTGGTTGTATAATTTAAAAATTATGCTCATAATATAATTTAAGCAAGTATTCTCGCAAACTTTATGTTGTGAATACTATGGAATCATCTAGTAGATGTATCATATCTATTAGATAAAAATAATATTTAGATGGTCAATTTAAAGAGTGACGTGGCCTCATATATCACCTGAATTAATTTTCAAGATTATAAAGATTTAATCCAAATATTAGCTAGTTGTCAATGATCAATTTATAATATAGAGAACAAGCATTATATCTGAATTCGTTGGTTTGAAGAATTTTCTTGATTTTTCATTAAATATTCTTTTGAATTCTTATTTTACATTATTATTGATCCAATGATGGTTTAACTGGACATGTCAATAATAAAATATTAGAGTTATTGAATATTTGTACAAATATTAGTATAGTGTATCAATTAATAAACGCTATTAGAAATTTTGTAAATATTACAGCAATAGTAAGTTCGTCCCTCCACATCACATAATATTGACTCTTATACAGATTTTATAAAATTCTAATGAAACATCAAATCAAGTATTCGTTTGATATTCTCCAAGACTAACAAAGTAATATTCTTCTTGAGTATTTATGTAGTTGAGTTGTATTTTTCAAGAACATCAACGCAATTTTGTTCATATTAAGTTGTGATTCTTCAAAAATAATATATAAATATTTTTCTTGAATATTGAAATTATAATGTCATGCTCTTCAGGAGCAAGTAATATTCTTTCAGAATAGTATAACAGTGTGTTATTTCGAGAGCAATAATAAATTAATCATATCAATTAAATATGTACAAATAATATATTTCATGTTGTGATCAATTATAATATGCAAATCGAATATGAAGTCTGAGTATGCACAATGTAATGATTATAATATAATATGTGTGTGTGTGTGTGTAACAATCCATTAAAAAAATGTGGCAGATTATCAATTGGAAATGATAGATGGATGCGTGTACTAGAATAATTATCTAACGTAATCATATAGTTTGTGTTATTGAGACAATATGCAATTCTTACACTAAACAACCAATTTAAAAGAATCTGATTATTGTTCACGTAAAAATTATTCACGAATGGATTGTTGAATTTTAATTTATCTGTTGAATTTAAAAATATTGATTTGGATTGTTTCTTCAAAAAATAATAATACAATATTCTTCGGGATATACTGGAATATTGAGCCAAAAACATTACATTCAAGCACATATTTATCTATCATAATTTGGTACAGTCAAAACGATATGACCAGATCGAATAATTATACCACTTTGTTATGTTATTCAAAATTAAGAGAATACTAACCTTTTCTTTGAGCTAGAAAAGAAGAGTTTCTTTGTAAACTCAATTGGATAGAATTTCTTGATTTTCTTTAATTGAAGAAAAATATGTTTTCAATCTCAACTGACTAAAGATTTGTGAGTGGAAAAAGGAATAAATTTTGCTAATTCAATTGGCCAAAATTTCGTGCTAATAACGTATTATAAAATAGAGAGAAAAAGAGAAGAAAGTAGAAAAGTTAATAGGCATGTATGTATTTCATTAAGAACTAAAGTCTCATATTTATAGTAAAAAAAATAAAATTACAAGAGATACAATAATAATAAAATCTAATGATATATAGGTATTGTTATCAATCACGAATACTACTTTATTTACAACAACAACAAAAATGATAGGAAAAATTAGGCAGGGTACCCTCAAAACATAACAAATTAGGTAATACATCCTAAAACTAATTAAAATCCTAATTCCCGTATTAATTACGTTCAAACCTCAAAACCTTAAAAAAAAAAAAAAAAAAAAAACTAGAAATCTCGAAACTCCCACCACGGATCTTCATTTTGCTTCCCACCATCAAGAATTGGTTGTTGCCCACGACGAAGAATGAGTGTCATTAAAGTCGAGTGAGGAGTTTCAGATTCCAATTATAGCAGGTGGCAAGGATGCACTGAGGAAGGATGTTCGTATGTTAAGAATTGCACTTTCCTTCACGATGAGCAGTCTAGAGCCTGAGAAAATGTGACAATAATTTGGGAAGTGGTGGATCAAGTGGGATTTGTAACAAATGGGAGCTAACAGGGTAAGTGTTATTTTGTAACATAGTAGGCACTGCCATAATTATGATAACTATGAAAATGGAGATAAGAGAGGGTGAATGGTGAAGGAACACTGATTTGTCATCAACATTTAGAGTGGGCATGATCTTGTTCAAAGAAAAAATCTTAGGTATTTTAGAATATGGTGGGTTGTCTAACGATAAACTCCTTGCAAATATTGTGTTTATTCAATCAATATAGGATATATTTTCATGATAAGACAAAGGGATGAGGATGAAAGTAATGTTGCTTATGACAACCTGTTGTAACAAAATTTCCAGTGTAATCTTTTATTGGTGCTAAGCTTTTCCATTTTGATCAAATCATATTTGCAAATCCTGCTCAGAAAGCCAAATAAAATGATCTTGTGCAGGTAAATAAATCTAACTGGTGATTCAATCTAGTGTAATCATTATGTGAAAATTAAGGGTAAAATAGATTTAATCTACTGATTGAATTACCTTAGACTCTTATCCCCTTGATGAATAAATTGGTTTTAGAATATTTTAGAAATTCACAGTTTGCCAATGTACCAAGACTCTTTTCTGGCTTCAATTACCTCAAGCTCTTAACCACTTGATGAATAAATTGGTTAACAAGTCGTGAGATTGATGAGGCATCCATGTTAGGTTCGACAAGGCGTCTGGTTCAAATCCAGTTAATTCATTGTCATTATGTGTTTATTTATATAATAAATGATTTTTTGATAGAATAGAATTGCTGCTTAATGCAAATGTCATGTTCTGGTGCTTGTATTTCTTTTTATCAAGTCTCAATTGAAAGTAAAGATTGGTGTTTGACATAATGTTTTGAGTGATATTTTGCCCGTTGAGTAAGCCTTTGTGGAGGGGCAGTGGTAGTGGGAGAGGAGGACGAGTGGTTGAATTTGCTTAAAATGATTTATTTTAAGGTTTTGATTGATATTTTGTCACATTTTTTTTTTTACTTTTTTTTCTGTCACTTTTTTGAGTTACAAAGATCACTTTTTAGTAAAAGTCACACTTAACTTTATACGATATATATTTATTTTTTTTACTTTCAGATAACTTTTTATGTAATTAATGGGTTCTAAGTTGATAGATGACGGTAGCGATGAATTGATTTAAAGATGTTTGAAGTTTTGATTGGTATTTTGTCGATGAATTGACTTAAAAATGCTTAACGGTAAATGGAGAAAGAGTAGGAACGGTAGTTGCGTCACTTTTTTATCATTTTATTGAACTGATTCCAATGTATTAATTGATGTTTGGTCACTATTTTGAGTGTTTGTCACTTTTTTAGTGTTTGACACTTCCTTAATTTTAGGGGTATTTTTGTAAGTTGCCCAAGATTTATACCCATTTGGATTTACATTAAGGTGGGAGATTAATGATTTTTCCCTATATGGGCTAGTTTTAATCTAATTCAATTACTCGCCTTAACGTGTGATATAATCTATAACTTTATTAATATTACTTTAACGTATAGCAATTGGAAAAAAAAAAAAAAAAAAATTTCTAGCCGTATACATACATATATGTCTTAATCTAGAGGGCTTTTCAAACTATGCGTCACAATTGCATACTTTCAAAGAAACTAGATGATGGACTTGGTTTGGTCGTTATTATATATAGACAAAGGAAAGTGACATAAAATTTCATTTACTTGGGGAGAAAATGGAGAAAGGCTAGACCGCGACATTTTGCATTAATCGATTAAATATTAATATATTTTTACTCGTAGTACCATCATTCAAGTCTAATCCAATATAAAATAAACACTAAAATAAGTCGAATCATTTTATTATTCCTAATAATAATTCTAAGACACGATCTGATAGATATTTATCTAAATATGAAATAAATATAAGGAGATTAAAAATAGGATTCTTACCGATTTTTACATAAATTTCAAGATAGCTCCTTATTTTGAATGAATTCGTTAATTCAAAATATTTTCAGTCTACATATTTTTATTTCTTTTTATTTCCCTGTAATTTTGAAAATGAATATTCTTTCATTTTGTTTTACAACTTCTAATTGTATCATGGAAATTCTTTGAAAGACACAGTCGAGCTTGATACATACACCATGTACGACGAAGAATATGTTACAAAATTCAATTAAATCCGTCTTATGACACTAGCCATGATCCTCTATTTTTGTTATAGAACTTCTAGATTCAACGGAGATAGGTTATTTTCATATTGACAAATTTAGCTTAGCTTTAAAATTTGTAAAATTAATTTTAATTAACCTTACGTTGTCAAACGTGTTCGAATAACTTACTCAAGATTTTAAAAGTTGCTGAATTTTTTGAATAGTACTTCTGAATTTACTATTTTTACGGGCTACTTATAAGTAATTTAGTTGACCATAAGCTTAGCCAAACATGCTAATGCCCCTCTGAAATGGTCCAAGTCTTCGGAGAACAATTCGTTTTCTAGAAATTAAAAACCAAAGGTCTTAAATGCAATGCAATTTCTGATCTGTTTCCATATACGAACTCGTTTGACCAGACTTCATAAATACTGCGAATATCACGAAATCAAATGTCATTTTTAGAAAATAAATTGCGCAATTTTTATTTATTTATTTATTTTATTTTTTGCGTCACACATTGTTTGTGAAGTGATGACATTCGGCGGACAGATGAATAGCATTAACGATACTATTGTTTGGTCATTATGTGTATGACGTTAGATGTTTAATACTATGCTACGCACGTGCACTGTGACAAATTTTAGAAAATAACCTTCTTAAAATGTCTGTGGTGCAATTTATTCATGCTTTCTGATTTTTTTTATTTTTTATTATTTTTTTTCAGTTTAAATGCCTTGTTTTTATGGTTAAAAAATAAATAAAAAATCTTCCATATCTTATTTGTAAAATATCATTTTCCTTTGTGAATTATCCATAAAACCAACCCCAATTTATCATACAATGGTAGTGATAAGGTGAAGAATAATCTATCGTGTTACCACTTATTCTCATCATACAACGAATACAGTGTAAATGGGATTACTAGACAATCTCAAAATAGTTTTATTATTATTTGATGATGGTACATCTATTTTAAATTTTTAGTGACTCGTTCAGAAAGATGGATTGTATTGCTGATAGTAGTACTTAATAACAAAAGAAATTAATATATTGTTGAACGTACTGTCTTCGCTAATCTGATATTGTATTCAAATATGTTTATGAGGTTATTTCGCATGTTATATTGGAAATAACATAGCACTGATTAAGAAAACGAGAATACGACTATATACCGAACATGCCATAAAGCTTCACCTTGATCTTGATGTGATTGTGAGGATTTGAGAGCCTTGAAATCATTACAATAAGAACAAAAGAAAACGAATAGGTTAGTTTATTGGATAAGCCATCTTAAGGAAGTACAAGAAGCAAAGATACAAAAGATGAGCCTTTTGGTTCAATGAACAAAATTCATAATTAGAGGACTTTGACAAAATCTCTAAACGTGGGCCTTCTCCAAATAAACCACGCAAAAACAAACAAAACAAATGAGTGGCGGCGTTTTATGGAGAGCTAACAGATAGAAAAAGTGTGAAAAAGTTATGGATCATGCTATAAGTATTTAAGGGTGTACAAAATAGATTACTAATTTGCCAAGTGGCACCGCCCTATTGGAGGGGCGTCTGGTCACTTGACGAGTTAGTAACCCATTTTGTACAATATTTTGTATATATAGAATAATCCAAAAGTTATTAAAAACGTTCACTCTTTCATGTGACATTCATTTGTTGAAGTATAATTTTATTTTTATTTACATTTTTAAAATAACTCGTTCGTTATTCTTTTACTTTAGTTTATTGAATACTATTTTCTTTTATTATCTGATGCTTAATATCATAATAAAATATAACTTGATAGATGCTTCTACAGATTTTCCTTTATTTTGCTTGGTACCTTGCGTTGGCTCGGAGTCTTTCTAAACAATTCTATGTGCAATTGAAATTAATCTAATTATAGTGCATATATATATATATATATATATATATATATATATATATATATATATATACACACATACATACATATCTTTTTCAAGTCTATATTTGGTATAATGGGTAATAAATGTATTAAATAACTACTCTGATCGTATATATACTTAAGTAAATTACTCTAAGTGGCAAGAAAATATAAGAAAGCGAAGTACGTCCGGTGAAATTAATTACACTCAATTGAATATAAGATCGACCAACGTGAGACAACTTATTTTAAATCCCTATTTGATGGGAATTAAAATTAAAATTAAATAAAAATTGATGAAATATGTGGTTAAAAAATTGTTGATCCTATAAATATGTAGTTAAAATTAATTATTGATATTGATTTAGCCCCCATTTGGTCCTATTATTTCAAATTTTAATATTTTTTGGAGAATGAGTGATTGAAAGAGAAAAAAAGTTTTCGATTTAAGCGTAATGTTATTTTATGAAAAATTGTGTGGTTGAAGATAGGAAAGAAAATTTTTTTAATTTAATTTAATGAGAGCCAAATGAGAACTTAAATTTAAATTTAAATCTGAATTTTAATTTCTAACGGTCAAGAACTAATATGAATTTCTACTTACCATTTCATGGAGAAATGTGGGGGTCTACCTTTTAAAAGTGCCTTGTGCTTTAATGGAGCAAATAAACCATCCCATCAAGTTTCTATTGTTCTTGGCTTCCAAAAACAAACCATTCATTTAATTTTAAAAGTGTGCACTTATTTATAAGTAAATAAGAAATTTATTAAATATTTAACTATATAATATTTGTTGTGAAAGAAAATGCTACACAAGACATGGCAATTCTTTAACAATTTTGTTTGCAAATCATGCAAAGATTTATTTTTTGAAGTAAAGTTCATAAAATCATCATAATTAATAAATTCTAACATTTCATACGTATGTTTTTTACTTTATAGTTTAATTAAATTCTAACATTTCATTCATTCAATAAAATTTGACTTGTAATCTTTAAAACAATGAAAACTAGGAACAAGAGGTAGATTTGAGTTTTAAATACAAAATTCGCATAAGTCGGGGACCTCGGATGTAATTTTTCCCAAATACTTTTACATTTGATCTTAAGAAAATTCACAGAGCATTGACCGTTGACAAACATAAAATTAGTAATGATTTAAAAGGTGCATGATTAATGTAAGTAAACACAAAGTCTACAGCAATTAAATAATAATAATTAATCCAGAGAGAGAATGACATGAAATAATTAAAAAAAATAAAATTAAACCAATCAGATAAAGTGATAAACCCAGCTCAGAATAATAATTCATTAACCTCAATTAAAGCTTCAAATTCAAAATTATTAAAAAAATATAAATAAATCAATCAATCAAATTGAATACTTTGGTAAACCTAGCTGTCAATTTATTGTTTTTCTGTTCAAATTAAATAAAAAATTATTTGGTACACGTCACTAGCAATCTGCGTGGCAAACTTTTAGCCCACAAACTCTTATTCAGTAGAACGGGTGCACGTACACCATGTCGATGTGGTGATGAGAAGCCGAGCTTAATGCTACAAGTATATCTTGGTTAGTTCATACTTGATTTAAATTAATTTCACTTTTTATTTTCCAAATTTTATAGTTTCATTTTGGAATAATTAGTACATAACGTTCATACCTTTCAGTATTATTAGACAAAACGTTCACATCTTCTATTTTTTGACATTTATGCTTAACATATATTATTTACTATGCTCAAGTGGTGAAACACTCGATGCCCAAACAATTACACTATTCTGGAAGGGCATAATGTCTCTCAAGACTTAAATTTAAATCATTGGCAGCAGGTGCAATTGACCCATTCATAATACACAGGAATTGCACTTGATGTGTTGCACGTGGTGATTAAAAAGCGAGAAACTTCAACAGAACCGGTGATCGAGCCTAGGGACCATTCGACCAAGGCCAATCAAAGAGGATTAAATTCCCCTTTGGATGTGCTCAATCGATCTCTTGTATATCCTTTCAATGTGTTGTTGACAGCTTTAATACCACTTTTGCTTAACATTAATCATGTCACGTACTATCTCATACGGTAGAACATCCAATGCCTTAATAGTTACACGATAATTTAATACTTCTCTACTAGTGACAATAATCACTCCATGAATTGCCTTGTATTATTGACTTTCAAGATGTTCACCAAACCCTTCATGATTTTTTGGTGGCAAGTGCCCACAAGATGACAGGAGTCATCCGTTCTTGTCCCCACAAGATGTAAAAAAGACATAAAATCATAAGTGTAGAAGTAGTACATTGAAGTTGCAAGAGCAAGTTAAGAGTTCCAATTCCTCGACTTCTTTTTTATTTATCAGTATTCTTCTACTTCAACATAATTTTCGGTAGTTAAATAAGTTGTTGACCCCTAATTTATGCAGCATCGGGTGCACACGAAGGCATCACCGTGTGCATGTCGTGGAAGGGAAAATAGACACATCTCGAGATTTTCCTCGACAAGTCATGACACACGTAAGGCAGCGCCATCTTTGGTACATAGGTATCGCACAGGACATGCATGTGGTGATAAAAATGCAAGAACCTACCTACGATAGAGCCAGTGATGGACGCCTTATAAACTACTCCAACAAGTAACAGCCAATTGAATAGGATTAAATCCCCCCTTTCAAGCTAAGATGTACTTCATGCCAACAGGACCATTGCCCGAATATAAAAGGACCCCATTGTAGTAATCCAAAAACATATTGATATATTTTTCCATCAAAAAAAAAAAAAAACATGTTGATATATTTTTAATAGGATATTACATTTATTTTCAACTTTTCCATCATGAGTTGAGAATCAAAGAGTTATCGACAAATATCACTTTCTAGTTTTGCCTAATAGATAAATTGAAGCATCCCAAACTAGAAAGTTGATTTAATTTTTACAATCGTCGAATGTAAATAGACGAAAAATAAATATATAGTAATTTTGATTTTATATAGAAAAGTGTCATCCGAAGACAAAATCTTCCTCTTCTTCTTTCTCCTTTTTTTTTTTTTTTTTTTTTTTTAAAAATAACATTAAAAGACTCAATAGACGCTAGGAGCCATGGACTTGGTTCTCGCAACGAAATCAATAAAGCACCAAAATATGAAAATTAAATACTAATCGAAAATTCTGTCGAGTCAAAATAATAGTTATAAAAATTATTTATGAGTCATTAATATTATAAGGAAAAAATAAAAAGAATAAAAAGGTATTGTAACTTAACTGTCAATAAAATATGTACAAAGGTAAAATTTGATGAGTGATTGCGACAACTTCCTATTGGAGACTACAATACCATTGGTTATTCTCAAAAACATCGTCGACGATATTGACGTAAGTAATATCTAAAGAGGGTAAATCAATGATTAATAATGACATTGGTATCAATAATTCCATCTGAATCACCAACATTAACGATATCAAACGGGTCGAGTAACTCGTGGACTCGATCGCTCGGCTTGTGGGCCACTCGGGCTCGTCAAATGACAAGCTCAAGCTTGAGCCCAAGCAGAGCTTGTCAGCCCGTTTGGTGAGCCAAATCAGCTCGGCTCGCCCACGAGCGAGCGGCTCGTGGGCCCTAAAGTTCAGCTGCAAAAATTGATAAGTAAAAATGTAAAAAAATAATTTTAAAAAGAAGCTCATGAGCTCGGCTCATCACTTTAACGAGCTGAGCTTGTGAGTAGATGGACCGAGCCAGCTCGACTCGACTTATTGTCATCCCTAACCAATATATAAATTTCAATAAGAATGTCAATAATTATACCGTTAGCGATTATCTACAGAATTCTTGGCAGTGATAATTTGCTCCAATAACTTCAAAATTTATTGTTTTCGAAAGCTTTCTTGGCGAATTTGCTTAAATGTCCCAAATTGCTTGAGTTTCCTCTAGCGACGATTAAAAAGTAAGAACCTTCATCTCGTGTCACCATCAAAGCCCAATGACCACTCGACCAAGTATAGGTGTATCAAAGAGGAATATGTTCCCCCTTACACGTATAGAGACAGTATCTTGATAAAGGAAGCATGACAAACGGAGAGGCCAATCAAGCCAAGAAGTATTTCATGCATAACCAAAACCATTATTCGACTATAAAAAAATGTTTATAGTCGAAAAGGGATCCACTTGTGGTAACCTAAAAACATAATCAATATATTTCTACCAACATAACTCTCAATGTTTACTTCCTATTTTGATTTGCAAGTCAAAGAATTATTAGGAAACACTAATTTGATTTTGTCTTACTGATATTCAAAACATTAATAGATGAAAAAGTTTACGTTTTGTTATTAAAAATAAAAAAATAGCCACAACCTACACATATCTCCGACCCCACGATGTTCCATTCCCCATTTCACGGCTATGTCCACATTTTATTTCGAATTTTGCTACACAGTCAGGGATGAAAACAGGATTTTGAAATTGCTGAGCTGACAGATCAAAACCAATTTAAACAATCAAAACAAAAATAAACTAACATAACACGACCAAACAACACGACACAAACCAAAACACCCTTTCTCCAACCCCTCCCTCTCTCCCGCCGCTGCAGTAGTCGTCGTCGCCTTTGTCGACCGGAGTAGCCGACGCCAACAAGAAAGAACCTCCTTCGCAACCAAGACCCAATATCTTATTTGCAGTTCTGTGAGAATAATTAGGAGAGAACTTCGGTTTGCTTTGCCTCCCTTGTAGTACAATTTCTCTAACTTTTGGATTTAAATTTCTTCAGACCCTCACTTGTGTCAGTGTGTGAAAGAAATAAGATCTAAGTTTCTAAGGAACTCCGTTTTAACTACTTTCCTCTCCCAAAGCTCTTAAAAAAAATTATCGCATAGTCGATTTAAAAATGAGACAATTGGTTTTAAATTTAACTTTGAATGGCTGGTTTGGGGAATCACCCAAAATGTATTCTTGAGTGAAGACAGTTATCAGTTTCAAGATCTGAGTCAAATTTATGATCTATCCTTATTGAGATATAATACAAAATAGGCGTCTTGTCGGCGTCGGCTGCTCCGGTCGATGAAGGCGACGGCGACGACTGTTGCAGCGGCTGGAGAGAGGGAGGGGTTGGAGGAAGGGTGTTTTGGTTTGTGTCGTGTTGTTTGGTCGTGTTTTGTTGGTTTATTTTTGTTTTGATTGTTGTTTTCAATTGGTTTTGGTCTGTCAGCTCAACAATTTCAAAATCCTGTTTTTAATCTTGTTTTCAACCCTGGTTGTGTAGCAAAATTCTTTTATTTCAAGCAACTCGGCGGTGATGGTGTTTAATTCCTTGTCGTAATCTACATTGATTCAAATTTCTTAAGGTGAGTCAATGTTTCAATTAGTTTGATATTCAAATGATCCAAAATATTTGGAACAATTCAGACGTTTTGAAATTTTCAGCAACTCCAAAATAAATTCCTTCATATCTAAATAAGGTTTGTACTTATATTTGACATTTGTAGCAAAGTCACGTAGATGGAATTAGGAGGAATTTGCATATTTTTCACGCCATGTCATTGGCTCGATGTAGGTAGACCAAATGTACACAAGTATTCCTCCCCCATCTTCTTTTTCTTCGAAGGGATTTTCCTCTCTTAAATTGAAGTAAAAAAGAATAAATTTTTGGGTAATTAGCATAAATCATCCCTATCATTTGCACCCATTGTGCAAATCATCCCTATCATTTTAAATTTGACATTTACAGCCTTATTTTAACATTTCTTTGCAGAGTTGGTCCTTTCTGTTTATTCTTGATTATATCAAAATGGTATTTTTTTCAAATCACTATTTTTCCTATGTAAACATAAAGTTTGGCAAACAGTCCAACACAAAAAAATGGTGAATTAATTTAATCTTTTTTTCCCTGTAGGCTGCAAAGAAGAATCCTAATCCATTTCTTGTTTGCACTTCATTCTACTTCTCTAGTTAAGCAATGTCCATCTAATTTCGTTTAATTCATTTTATCAAATATGTTTAACGAGTTAAATAATTAATAATAGAAGAGAAGAGAAGCATGCACTAAATTTTGTTAGTCATTCTTTTCAATTTTAATTAAATTCAGCATATCGGTCGATTAAAACTATCTTAAAAAAGTTTTTATCAATTACTAGCTAAAATATGGTTCCCATAAAAATTAATGATTATAATTTAGCTTCTTTTTTTTTAATGTAGTTGATTATAATATTATTAGTGTACATTTTATTTACAGTAACTAAACTTTCAATTAAATTTTTTAATTGAATCATTAAAACTAAAAAATGAATAGTGGTTTGATAAAAATACCCTTTTAATATAATCAGAAATAGACAGAAATGACCAATTCTACAAAAAAAGGGTTGTAAATGTCAAATTTAAAATGATTGGGATGATTTGCACAATAAGTGCAAACGATAGGATGATTTGGGCTAATTACCCTAAATTTTCTGTACAAAATCCTTCCATAAAAGCCCCCGTCCCATCTAACCAGCACACACTCTCTCAATTCTCCTCACTTTCTCTCTCTAAAAAGTGGGAAGAAGAAGAAGACGACAGAGCTTCTCCTTTGTAATCCTCATCAGATCCCGACACACACACGCACACAGAAAAATACACGCCACAGAAAATGCTACCTCCCGTCACCCCATTTCCATGAAATTCTTGACTGAATATATAGAATCTATACACGGATAGATAGATACTGGGAAGTATTTACAATTTTAAAATAGTAAATGAGGTGCAAGAAGCATCCGGCGGACCTGAGTAGCAGTGTTGGCGTCTGCGCCTCCTGCCTCCGGGAACGGCTGTTCTCCGTTATAGCGGCACAGGAGCAAGCCCTGGCTCAGAAACAGACGCAGACCCAAGACCGAGAAGGTCGCTTGAAATTTGATTCACAACAACCCCCTCTTGCTTTTCCTCGGTCAGTATCGCCGTATATATCTCGCCGGAAATCCGACGCCGCCGCCGCCACGTGGCAAATCCACCGCCACGACCAACGGTTCTTCAGTACTCCTCAGGTGGGCCCTACTGGATCTATAACAGTTGTTGATCGTACCAGCAGCAAGAAGAAGCGTGCAAGTGGAAGATTTTCTTCTCTTTTTACCGGTCTATTTAGATCCAAATCGAGAAAACCCGACTTGAATTCGAGTCAGATTTCGGATCCCGTGGTTCCGGGTCAGTTGAATTCTCGGGATTCTTGTAATGCTTCACCTTCGTGGTTTCCTAATATTATTCCCGGTCGGAGGAAAAAGCAGATTCGGACGTTTTCGCTTGATGAAAATGCAATATGTGCTCAACGGAGGACCTGCCGGAATCGAGATCGGGGAATGTCGCCTGTGAGGTATTCCGAAGACGACGAGCATTGCCATGGAGGATCGAGTGGCTACTCATCGGAGTCTTCTCAAGGGTGGAAGCAAACGCCGCGGAAGATGCCGGCGATGCAGCGCGGAGGAGGAAAGCCAGGGCATAGCAGAAATGTGTCGCACTTGGCGTTTTGCTTGAGTCCATTGGTCCGCGCCAGCCCAAACCGGCACTGGAATCAGATGGGAGTGCCGCCGGAGATGGGTGTAGCTGGTGCAAGCGGAGAGACAAGGATTCCAGCAAAGCCATATCTGTCCACTGCGGCGTCGTTTGGTAAAAATCGGTCCCGTAAACTCGCCGATTTCGGGAGGTACAATTCTAACAATTAATCGCCATGACCGTTGACATTTGACCAAACTCATCGCCAGTTAAGACATGCTTCCATACTGAAAAGACCATTTTGCCCGTAGTTTACGGTTCTATTACATCACTCAGTTCTTTTGTATTATCAAGTTAAATAAAAAAGCATTAAAAATATATATATATATTTTAATTTATAGATCATACCTTATGATACAAGCTCAGTAATGTGACATTTGAGTGATCTGAAATTACATCAACACCCTTGTATTTAGTGCGGGGTGGCGTGGTGCGCTCGGTGGATGATCCATTTGTTCCCCATTAAAAGTTATTGGTTTGTGAATTATGATGGATGATTGTAGTGGGACTTATTAGGTTGACCATTTGATGTTTTGCAATTCTAGTAATGAATTCATTGCATTACATGGTTGTTTGTTTTGCTCACTTTGTGTCTCATTATTGATTTGGATGACTAATGTCGAATGATGCATGTCCACTTCTTCGTTGAATATAGGATATATGTACAAACCACCTCAATCCAAAAAAAAAAAAAGGAAAAAAAATTGAAAATGAAAAATTCGTCCCCATCTTCGTTTGATTCTCATTCTTTGTAGAATGAAAATAAAAAATATAGTCATTATGAGCTCCACACAAGAGATAGAAAGTCAAAAATGATGGTTGGATCATGGATGTGATTAATAACGATCATATTTTTTATTTTTATGAAGAAAAAATGGGTACGGATTTGAACCTTTAATTTTGGGGGACTATTGAGGAGGATTAATTTCAAGGTCAGATGGTATTTATTACGTGACCCTGACTTGGGAGCAGTACAGTACAATGACTTCATGCAGGTAGGTAGTGTCTTAAATCTTGCCGTTAGTTTAGGTGGGGGCGAAGGAGAGACGGTGTCGTATTAACGTGTTTTTCAGTTTCGGTATCTAGGAACAAGGATGGATGTCTTATGTCTTAGGGTCACAAAATTACCAACTATATTATTGTTATTAACACCTATAAAAAATTTCTATTAAACTCATTCACCGTCAAAACGAGGAATACAATCAATCCAACTAACAGACGATGAAGGGAAATTGGGGGTTGCAAAAGCGGCAAGAGAAACGGGCCACATAGTTCTAATATATGTTTCCATTTATCGGTATCATAGTATCAAATAATATGATCAGTTATCATATTTGGAAATTTGGGAAGTCGAAATCTGTAACGAAGATTATGATATCTTGATGCGAAGTTGAAATAAAAATTTTAATCATTAAATTTATGTATTTTCTAATAGTCAAAGATTGTGAGGTCAAGTTTAATTTTTACTTTTGTTGTGGAAGAGTTAGATCTATAATAAATTAACTTACAATTAGGGATTCTTTTAATTAGAGATCGAGTGTTTTGATGTAATTATACGAATTAGATTGTTACTTTGCGGTGATTTCCGGTGATGATTTCTAGAAAGAGTGTAATTGAAATTGCTTTTAATTTTTTGGACGAGAATTTTCATTAATTACTAGGGCTAAAGTCTCTTGAAGAATCACTGGACGTCCTCCCAATTACTAGTATAATCTCTGAAGAGAATTCAATTGCAAGGTCATATGGAACATTCTGTGGAAAAAGTTGTTGACTATACCATTGTTGGAAATTTTATGAGTCAAATACAATTAGGTCTATTTGATTCAAAAATGAAATTTGGATGACAAGAAAACGAATTGCAGAGAATTGTAGAACTTGTTTTTACTGGGAATTGTTAATTAAGTATGTTTGATTGATAATTTTTCATCCAAAAAATATTGAAATTTTCTATCTTTTGGTATTCGTTTGACTTTGTTTTTATGGAAATTCTCAATTAAAGGGATATAATTTCTTACAATTGGAGATAAAATTTATTTGGATTGCAAAAAAAAAAAAAAAAATTGTGTTCGTTTGACTTTGTTTTATATAAAAATTGTGAATTAAATGGATAATTTTTTTTACAATTGAGGATAAAATTTGTTTCTATTGCTAAAAAAAGAAAAAAGAATGGAAAATCAAAAACTACCTAAAATATGGGGATTGAAATTCAACTAAAATCAAGAAAAGAGGTCACGTGATGAAAAATGTGAAAAACCAATTCTTAAGAAAAAAAAAAAAGTATCATCAAACATGACAAAAAGGCCCTTAGTTTTTGTTGATGTCAAAAAGTAGCGTCGTACTCCAGATTAAACTAAAAATGAAATTATGAAAGATGAAAAAGTATCCTTTATGCTACCGAGCTCCAATGCCGAAATGCAAGTATAAGGTGTATTAATCGAGAGAAAATTCATTCTGAATGAGACAATATTTTGGTCCTTGAATCATTCTTGCTTGATTAGAGTTTATTACCCTACTTAAGCATTTAATTAGTTGAACTCGTCAGTTAAATTTGGCTCGAAGCAACGATCTGAGTTCGTTAGTTGAAGTTACCCACAATGTGATTGTCGATCTCCTTTGATTTCTGAGTTGAACATGTGGCGATTGGTGTCGTAGGTGGTCCATGGTCAAGTGGGACCTTCCGTCCGACGTGAGAATTCAGAGGCCAACAAACTTTGCAAACAAGATGATGATATATGTGCATCTTGAAAATAATATATAAATGAACAAAATCTACTATTTTGTAATGGTTTAACATTTTAAATGAAAATCATTCTGTATAGTTGTTAGAGAAGTGAAAAGTCAACGGTGAATTGGTGTGAAATTTAACATAAATGGTTATTAATATTAATTTTGTAATAGAAAGGGATATCTTTTTCATTGAAATAATAGAACTACAAATTATTAAACTGAAAAGTCGAACTAAAATTGCACCTGTAAGGTTGGTATCATGTGAAACCGTTAAAGAAACGACTTTGAATTAAATCAAACCATTCTAGGATGATTCGATTTTGGTTTCAAAATTTTAACAGCGATTTGAAACCAAATTGGACAGCTTAAAAATAATAATAATAAATTATAAATTATAACTTTTTATAAATCAAAATGATAAATTACAATCTTTACCTCCAAAATAAAATGTAACTATTAAAATTCTAATATAAAAATGGGTAATTTGATGAATTGTCCATTATCAAATACCAATAATTATTTGACTACCTTTATTTCATAACCCATTGTTAGACTTTTCTTTGATTTTGTTGATATTTAATTAATGGTTCGATATATATAATTTCTTATTGACTATAGATTTATGCAAATTATTTATAATCATTGAATTGGTGATGATAAAATGAACGAGAAGAAAAAATATACTTTCACATCACGATTTAAAATCTTTAGGTTTATGTTAGAGAAAATCTCAAACTATTTTAAATAGTTTGGTCTAAATTTGAATTATTTTTAAATCATTTTCGTTTGAGAATCCATTAAAAATCGGTTAAATCGAGCTACTTAAATTCCTACTAAAAACAATGAAAATGAAAATTATCCCCCGTTTGGAAAGAGTACTTAAAACTTTTGTTAAAAGACTCGACTCAAATTGGTCAAAATAAAATTTCTTGGTTCCAATTATTTACTTATCCAAAAAAATAATTAATTTAATTTCAAAAATTAAAATAGTATTCTTCTAGAGTTTGGGATTTTTATGTCGAATTTGAACTTTCCACAAGGGGGATCCACTAGAACCCAACTCATGTCTAGATTTACTTCTTTTTTCTTGGGGGATCATTAATTGGCATAAAAGGGTTCACACTAAAAAATGCACTAAAATTTGACTATATTGCTGGAAGAAGTTTGATAAGGATGCAAATGTTGTCATATTTTAGGTTGTACTACCTTTCTAGAATACAATGTTTGGAAATTTTACGTGGTCATTTACGTTGATATAATCTGTATATTCTCTTCATTACGAATTCTTGTAAATTATGTAATAATCATACTTGGAGGTACAAAGGCGAGTCATTGAAGGGTCATGCATTTTTTCAGTTTTTTGGGCGATTTTTTCGGCCACTTCTGACCATCAAAACCGTTGTATTTTGATACCGTAGAAAAGTCCACAATCTTCTCTTCAATTACCACTCAAAATCTCCCCCAAACTCCAAACGATTCGACCGGAAAATCGCCGCAAAAGTCCAGATTTTTTCAATTTTTTGGACGACTTTACGGCGACTTCCCGTCAATTTCCGACCACCAAAATCGCCGAATTTTGATATCGTTGGAAAGCCCACAATGTCCTCTTCAATTACCACCAAAAATCTCCCTCAAACTCCAAAAGATTTGACCAGAAAATCGCCGCAAAGTCAGCTACCCAAAAAGGCTTAAAATCTGCCCATATTTTTCATGCTGACTTTGCGGCGATTTTTCGGTCGAATCTTTTGGAGTTTGGGGGAGATTTTGGGTCGTAATTGAAGAGAACATTGTGGGCTTTTCAACGGTATCAAAATCCGGCGATTTTGATGGTCGGAAGTCGCCGCAAAGTCGCCCAAAAAATTGAAAAAATCTGGGCAGATTTTTTCAATTTTTTGGGCGAATTTTGCGGCGATTTTTCGGTCGAATCGTTTGGAGTTTGGGGGAGATTTTGGGTGGTAATTGAAGAGGAGATTGTGGGCTTTTCTACGGTATCAAAATTCGACGATTTTGATGGTCGGAAGTGACCGAAAAAGTCGCCCAAAAAATTGAAAAAATGCATGACCCTTTAGTAACCGTTCCTGAAACTTTTTGTAACTTCAGTGACTGGTAGTGAAACATCTCCTAAATTTCAGTGACCGTTGGTGAAAGTTTTAAACTTCAGTGACCATTTCTGAAATTAACTCATTGAGGAAGAGAAACATGTGATATGTTTGTCTATTTTTTTATTCTTAAATTTGTTCGCTTCGTACAAATCATGCCTTTTAGTTTAATGATCAGAATCTTGTCAATGCAAATGGATGATTTGTGAATAATTAAAACACTGATCAAATGAGCATTATTATTTATTTAAAAGTCAAGCTTAATGAGGTGTTTTATTTAAAATAATCTATAACTCAGTCAGAAATGGTCTATTCTGATGGTTTAGAATCTGGTCTCTGTGTATTTGTTTTCTAATTCTCGTTATTGCTTTTAATAAAGTCATCTTATGTAGAATATTATTAAATAATGTAATGAAATATAATCAGATATAATATAATATAACATAACACGGGGATTAGGATTTTAACCCATGAAAATAAGTTTTGAATAGGATTGTACTTGGAATTAAGCTGTTTTGCCAGATGATTTTTACCCACTTGGATAACATTCTCTTACAATGTGTGGGACCCACATAAATAAAAATTGCAAAAAAAAAAAAAAAAAAAAAAAAAAGTGGGATTCCCTATTGTGAATGTCGATCGGAAAAGATGTCAAACTCTCTCTGTTACCATAGCATGATTGTTGTACTCGTATTACATATGCAGGTGTTTGTATCTATGTATATACTTAAGTTTGAGAATTATGGATAAGATTTAAAGTGAAAAATGACCAATAATGTCACATGCTATTCTTTCTGAGCTGTTGTTTGATTCAAAATATATTTTTTCTATTTTTTATTCAACCCAAATGCTAATAAAAATTAATTAATTTTAATTTTTTTTTATATAATTTTTTTTTTCATATTAGCCGATGCTAAATTTTTTCCTGGATTTTCCCTGATTACAATAACAGTTAAGCCATTTTGACTAATTTGGTAAAGTAGGTGGCCATATTACAAAAGAAAATAAAGTTTCATTATAATGTTCATTCAATACTCTATACCAACATACCTTTTAAGTCTAGCGTACAAAGTAAACTCACTTATAGGAACCTATAGCTACATAATCATAATACACTCCTATAATTTAGGAAGTCCTTAATATCTCACAGTTGATTAATTGCTTTGTGTATTGATTTAATTGATTGTAAATGTCATTTACATTAGTCTATTATTATAATTTTTTTTCCGCTATTATTTCGAACTGCACGAGTTTATTTATGTTCAAATTTCATGAACTATACATTGATTAGACTGTCGTAGTTGGGAAATGGATTTTTGATCGCCAGCATGGCTCAACTCAGTCAACATGCTTTAATATTGGAAAGATCAAAATTGTATCGATTCCATGGACGAATTTAGTGGGGGGTTAGCTGGGCTATAACCCCCCCCCCCCCTCCCCCTCACTCCACTTAGGCCTTTTCTTAAAAAAAAAAAAAAAAAAAAATTTTCACATAGTAGCCCGACTTGAAATTTTGTAGTCCAGTCTCAAATCCAATCCTGGATCTGTCCCTGATCAATTCGCTTAAAAAAACATTGCATCAATTCGTTGGTGTATGTTGTTGTGACACGAACGTACATCTTAGTCGTGTGTTAGTTTAACATTAAGGTCAACATATTGCATTGTTAAACTAACGATATAATTGACAGGAAGACAAGATTTGCAAGCAAATCAAACTTGATTGATGATATTGTACTAAATTAAAAATGAATGACGAAATTAAGCAAATTGAAGGTGTGTAATCTAATTACAACAAATTGAAAATAAGTACCCAGATATAACAACGTTCAATGTTGGATGACTCACGGTGCATTTAATGCTTCATATAATCCAAAAGCTTGTAAATTGTGAACTCAATGCATATGCAATCCATTCATAAGAATTAAATAGAGGTGAACAAAAAGTTCAAATCAAACCAAATCAAGCGGTTCGGTTCAGTTTTATAAAAAAAAAAAATTAATGGTTTTGATTTTTTGAATCGAAAACCATTTGGCTCTGGTTCTACTTCGGTTCCAGTTCAAGAATTGAGAACCAAAATCAAACTTAATGTTTAATTATATATATATTAATTAGTGAAAACCTTAATTTTATATTCATTGTAGATAGTCCATTAATTGGATCCAGTCTGTTAATCGATTTTGAGTCATTGGAGACAGACTGCTCAATAGTGGTGTACACTCTAATTTTGTATTCATTTAAATCATTTCTCCTTCACTCATTTTTATTTTACATAACGTCGCGACATGGTGGAACCGCATTTCATTAGGTCAGTGGAGTCTCTTTTAAGATCGAATAAAGTCTTTATACTATATATATATATATATTTTTTTTTACCTTGATCGTTTGATGAGTTATTTGTGCTCCTTCACAAATAGAGGAAAATCTAATAAACATTCATGGAGTATTAAACGGTTAATGTTGCATATAAAAGTGGACGGTAGAAATTTTGCATAATTCATTTTTTATTTTAGGGTTGTGCATTCAAAACTGCTGCAATTAATTAAGTGAATCATTGCTATTATTTATTAAACAATTATTTTTTTTGTATGAGAATGAAAATTGATTTGTGTATTCAAATTATGACTATATTTTGTTTGTTAGTTTGTACCTTTTTTTTTTTATCTTAATGATTGAAATTTGAACTTATTGAATGTTTGATATTTATTTATTTTTATTTAGGTATATATTAGTAATACATACAGTGCAAATTTGAAGTTTTAAGAAATAAAACTAAAACCAAACCAAAGCCAAACTATTCGGTTTGATTTGGTACCATATCTTAAAAAAATCATTTGATTCCATTATCAGAAAAATCATTAGTTCATAGTTCAGTTCCATTCTTTTGGAACCAAAACTAAATGGAACCATGATTTATTAATTGATGAAAGGTTAATGATAAAAATTTAAGAATATAAATGTAATAAATGAATAAAGATTAGAGGCCAATAATACAATTAAAATAACGTGTATCTATAAGAAAATACGGTGCGAATATAACTACCTTTTTAAAATTGTTTGCGCACTTTCTTTGTCGGGAAAATTACAGTCATCGCAGATGTTTCAAATTGGTAAGACTAAAAAGAAGTGTTACAAACTAGAAAAGTTAATAGCCTAAATCTCAAGAAATAATTATTGAAAATTCATTGGCATAAATTTAATAGTTTGGAGACCATCATTATAATTTTTCATTATCTTTTTATGAAGATACTTAGCACATGAGTCCCAATGGTGTCTATCTTTGTTATGAATTCTATTTAATAGCATTCAAAATCTCACGAAAATTTTTAATTTTTTCTGTAAGAGATAGTCAGCTGCTCGACATCGAATTTTTTTTAGATGCCACAAGATCGATCATAGAACCATGTTCAATAAGTGGAATGTATTAGCTGTTTGTTCTCGAGTTAGGTGCTACCCACTTCAATCAATTAGTCAAGATTTAGCAACACTAAAAAATGTGAAATTTAAAAATTATTCTTCGAACTTGAGAAGTCAAAATATATATATATATATATATATATATATATGAAGGTAAGATACTTCTTTACTTGTACTAAACAAATACTAGAAATTATATTGTCAATGCACGCAGCTTCAAAATAATTCCACTATTATTTCGGCCAATTTTATTAACAAATAAAACCCAACTGACCCATTTTATTTAATCAGTAGGTGCAGCAATAACGGATTCATCAAATTTAAACAAAAAATAAAATAAAATAATAAAAGACAAATGTGAAATGATTTTCTTTATTGGTGAACTCAATGAATTAATTACATAAAATAATAAGTGGTTACTACGCCTTAGAAATAATTAAAGTGAATAAATCCTTTGATTCTAAGCTCTTAATCATGGATTCATGATAATGGACGGCGATTGCGGCAAAGAAAGTGCCCAATTGCACGTGCAATATAATTAAATTTCGAATTGGTTTTATATAAATAATTTTTAATTTTTAATTAATGCAATTGTCAAACTCCACAAAGAGAAGGCATAGTACTAGTGGATGTTTAAATGAAGAAAGTCAACTGGATAATGGCAGAATTATTATTAGGTAGTGTAAGATGCAGAAATTATTGCTTCTAATTAAGCCAAGAATGTCATAATTGATCCTTGTTGGTACAAATGATCATAAAATAAATATGGTTTTGTACCTCTCTTGTAAGGTTTCTACCCAATAAAAGCACTATCTCCTCATACGAAATAGATAGCATGAAATTAAAAATGGGTAAATATCATAAGACGACCCTATCTTTCAATATTATTGCGGAAAATGTATTTACCTTTTATTTTTTTGACATTTTCGCCCATATTTCCACATTTTTATTGCACAGAAGATCATTTTCATCATTTTTTGACAATTTCGCCCTCCTATTCAGGGACAGATCCAGGATTGAATCTGAGACCGAACTACAAAATTTCTTAATACATTTTTACATAAATTTGTTTTTTTTTTTGTTTTTGCCTTAATGGGCTAGGGAAGGGACTGGGCTACAGCTCTGCCCAGTCCCCCCTGCATCCATCCCTGCTCCTATTCAAATCAAACTAAGAGAAATGAAATGAAAAAAAATAATAAGGAACTAACTGTAATCGTAGTACCAAATTTTTTTAAAAAATAAGGACAAATGTAGGTGACATTTACTATCAATAAATTCAACGTTATAGTAATCAACTACAAATTTAAATGGAGAGATAGTTTTTTCATAATTTAAGTTAATAAAGATGCCATTAATATAGAGTACTGGCGTATGTGAATAAAGTAAGGGTTTCTGATGAACACTAAATTTTTAATGATCTTTTAGTTAGTTTTTAAATAAATAAATTCGAATTTTAAATCCATTTATTTTTTATTAATTCTGAATATTAGGGCTTTTAATTTTCATCATTATAATTAAATTTTAATAATTATCTAAGTTTTAGTAATTATTTAGATTTTTGTAATTATTTAGATTCTAGTTATTTCTTTAAAAAAAAAAAAAAGTGTCATGAGGATAATCATGGCAATTAGTGGCTTTTGAATTGAAACTATAGCATTTGGAATTTCTCAATCTCTTATATTCTTGATATTTAATATTTTAAATCAATGTATCCAAATTCTATGTATTCATGCGAAATCGTTTTTGATGCCTGGAATTCTGGTATTCTTAAAAATCAATAGAAATTAAAATATGATCATATTACAATATGTGTTTGAAATCGACGAAATTTTGATAGCGTGTTCGTTCATTGATTCTATGCTTCAGCCTACATCAATTTCCTTTATTATTTGTGTGTATTATGATTGTGGAATGGTGGCAAAACTGCAGTTCAAAAGTTACTTGACTTTGTAATCTAGACCTAAAGGGCACATCGATATGTATTGAATCAATAGTAAAGTATGACATATGAATGAACAGTGCGATCTCTCTTAATTAATATCTCAATAATTAATTATTGAAATGCGGAACAATGGTTACTCGAAAAATCAAAATTTCCATTAATTCAAGATCATAACCAGATATTCACGTGTATATTATAATCAAGAAACTTGGATTAAGAATTTATTCAAATTTGATAATCAAATCTTGATCTGGATCGGAATCACAAATTTTTGACTTTCTAAATTATAAATTTTGAACTTTTGATTTTAAGAACTTGATACTTCAAATATTTAATCCTTTTATGCTATTCTCTATTGTCAAGACTATACTAGCGTGTAGACACCTTCTTTTAATTAAACCAAAAACCGAAATCTAGATTGGATGAAGCAAGAAAAGATCGAGAAAATAATTTTTTCCCTGTTAATTTTAGGCCCATTTGCAATGGTGTTTATAGGCACCAAAAGCCTTGTCCTGGTCCGTATCAAATTAATCCTCAATTTAGTATAATTACATATGTAGTCGCTACACTTTAACAATAATTACAATTAGGTTCAAATTTTTTAAAATAATTATAATTTAAGTCAAAACTTTTCTGAGCTATCATGGGACTTGATCGAACGAACACACACACACATAATTTTTTCTTTCACCCGTCGCATATATATTTTCTTTCTGTCCAAGTTTCAATAATAATGTACGTACATAAATTACCATTTTGCTATTCTAAATATTATTTTTAACTTAATTACCTTTTTTTGCTATTTTTAAGTATTATTTCTAACTTAATTACCATTTTAAGCAAATGTCATGTGACTCAAATATCGAAATTTAGTCGTTATTGAATACTTAGTTCAGTATAATTGTTCAATGTAAAATACTTAAACAATTACTTTACCCTTTTTTTCATAGCGATGATTCCCAACACGAATTTGTATTTTCTACTTCACTCATTCACAAGATTTTACTCAAAAGACATTAGATCAATCAAATTAATTTCACCCATTAATAAATCAATTCATCATTAAACTCACAAAAATATATATACAATCTAGTCCAGGAATTTAGATGAAATACCTAGCAATCAAGTGAAATTTAATTCTTCACATGATTATGTTATATAATTAAACTTGACACAGTCTTTTCAATACACTCTTAGTGTCAACTTAACTATTTATGTGATAAGAACAAATCGAAAATCCTATATGGCGATTCAATCAACATTGCAACCTTTTAGTACAAAGTGCCGACCCTTACATATTGATTGTAAATTTTCACGCAATCATCCAACTTATATTATCTCAAGTGGTCATTGACAATTTAAATTGCATGCTCAATATCAATTAAATACAATAAGTAAAATAAATAAAAATCATAATTTAATTATTTTCGAAATGTAAGAGCACACAATCTAACATTAATAACCTTTGGAAATTAATAATTTCATGAAATCAACCATGTTCTATAGACATAATTTAATATATTTGCTATCTAATAATTAATACTAATTATTAGACATAGGTTGATAGATCAAGAAAGAATAAAATATGTAACTCTACATGTCATTTTTTCACTTCAATTTTATCTAGGTCAATATACCTTATCATATCATTTAAATGATTATGTCTAATACAAGTGTCTGCAATCTTCAAACCTAAGTATATACATACAGATACATGTATAAACCCATAAAATATATAGAGAATGATTCCCACATCGCTTTATTTTATGTAAATTTACTCTTATTTTTTTAAATGATATTTTTTGGCCATCATAGAGAATGATTCAACTATGTCTTAAAACATTTTTAGTAACAAAAAATTAACATGGCCAAGTAAAATTTAGAGAAAATATCAAGCCACCACTTAAAAGTCATAAAATAGTAGGGTCTCTCTCTCTCTCTCTCTCTCTCTCTCTCTCTCTCTCTCTCTCTCTCTCTCTCTCTCTCTCTCTCTCTCTCTCTCGTGTATTTGGAATACAAAACTATACACAATTTTAATTTTTCATTGTCTTCACAACGAAGGTGTGAGTTGCTCCCATTTTTTATTTGGAATACAAAATAGTAGGGTTCTCTCTCTCTCTCTCTCTCTCTCTCTCTCAACTTAGTTTTTTTCTTTTTATTTATTAGTAATGTATTTCAACATTATTTTTTTTTTAATTACAGGTTGTTATTAACAAGATCGACCATGAAGTTGAATAATGGTCTCTTATGTTGGAAAAGATTTATATTAAAATCGGGTTGATGTAAAATACTGAGATGGCATAATACAAAACAAAACCGAAAAGATTTATACGAAGGATTTGTTTAAGGGAGAATTATTTTGGCTGCAAATTAAAACATTATAAAACTAATGAAGGATTTCTAGAATAAGTAATTAGCAAGCGGTAATACCTAACAATAATTTTTTTTTCTTGTGAAAAATATGCAAGTAGTAGATAATGAAGTCAATTATTACCATGAGTTGATACTAACCAGTACACGTTTCTTGATTGTCAAGTTAGATGAAATAGCACAATCAAGAAACCAAGAATCCAATGCCTCACGCAGATACACTACGCCTAATACTGATCAATAGTTGAACAAGGTGTCTGTAAGAAAGAAAGACAGGAATTCATATGGGATTGCCATGGTAACGATTTCAACTGGGAATTTTTATGATATGTATAGAATCTGGGAATTCGTTTCTTCATGTAGATTTTGTGGAGAAAGAGCGATGATCTAACAACTGTTGAGGTGTAGATTCTTTCATTTTTTTTGGATTGTAAAGGAACTATAGAGATAAAAAAAAAAAGAACTCCACATAAAAAAAATTATAACTAAAATGGAAGTATATATATATATATATTAAGGGACTTAGCTACGGGAAAACATTTAAAAATTAATCTAAAATCAGTATATCAATGTACTATTTCATATTAAGAACCCAAAATCAGTGTATTAACAGCTAGGGGTGTGGGGGCTTACTGAGATTTTGATAAGCTTGGAAATTTCATGGTTGTTAATTACCCCATAAGTGGCTTGCAGTGCACTTACCGCAATATGTCGATACGTGAATGATAAATTCCGTGTAACTGCAATTTTGTGATTTTTCTTTTTAAATTTTGTTTTCTTTTTCATTTTCTTTATTAGTAATGTATTTTAACATTAAGTTTTAAATTACAGGTGGTTAATAATTTTTTTGAATCGATGAAATCGAACTTGAAGTTACATAGTGGTTAAAAATAAAAATTTCATATTAAAAGTGAATTTGAAATGAAATATGGAATTAACATTATATTTATAATACGAATCAAGGTTGAAAAGATTTATTCCAAGAATTCCTCGAAAATCTAGAATATGTTTAAGGGAGAATTATTTAGGCAGGAAATATCAAGCCACCACATAAATTGTTGTAACATAGTAGGGCTTCTCTTTATATATATATATATATATATATATATATATATATATTATAGTAGCTGTATTACAAAAATATACACAATTTTTTTTTTTAAAATATATATCACTGATAAACATTTAAAGAGTACAAGCACAACTTGTTAAAATTAATCCCACATCGTTTTGCCATACTTAAATTTACTCATTTTATTTCCAATGAGTGCGGTTGTACCATCATACATACAATGATTACATCATAATTTTTTTCAACTAAATTAAAAATAAAAACAAAAATTTTCATCTATTTTTGACACATCATCTGTATATAATTTCAATATATAACTTCATTATGTACAAGTAAAATTATTTATATTAGTGAGGGGGGCTGGGATTGCATCTCAAGGTTGCTAATTACCTCATGAGTGGGTTGCAGATTGCCCATTTCACAATGGAGTTCTTTTAAAATTAACCTAGTCAAAATATTCAAATTTCACTGACTTGTCAAAATCATAATATTTTCACGATGACCTCTTTGATGATAAAAGACAAAAATGCCCTTAAATACATAAAACAATTAATAAATATTGTTTTATTTAAAGACAATACTACCCTTTATTTAACAAATAAAAATCAAACACTCTACGTAAAATTTTACAATCAATTGCTTTCGCTTATCTGTCTATTCCAAAACAAATAAAAATTCTCTCAATTTTCATTTGTCTCAACCTTAAAATTTGAAAAATCGATCGAACGCAGAAGATCGAATTTTTTTTATATCAATCACTTCGAATCAGTAAGTACATTTTACGCATATTTCATTTCGTTTTTTGTCAAATTAATACATGTTTTTATCAATAAAATTTATTTCGACGTTAACACGTAAATGAAATTGTTAATAGATCTGTAATTTTTTTAAACATAAAGAAAAAAAAATTCATTTGCAACTTTTAGACGAGATTGATCTGAACGAAAATGCAGATTTCAGATGAAACAGACGAAAAAAAGCCGAATGTTACAGCACTGTAACAGCCGACTGTTTCGCCGGCCTTTTTTTTGCCACTGATTTTTTCTAGAAATTATATTTCGTCATCCAGATATAAATGTAGTCCGATTTGTTGCTTTAGTGATTTCGAACTAGATGAAAGATATCGATGTGTATGAAGATATACAGGCAAAAGATGTGGTACTATCGCGGTTGCCATAACATCAAGTACCTCATATACATAAATGTATAGTGATTTACAGAACAAGTTGAATGTTGATCCCTCTCAATACGATATGGAATTGAAATTTATATTCAAGGAGCACAAATCAATTTCCATGTCACCTATAAGGATTTATTCTGATGTTGAAGTGAATTATCTATTCTTTATGAACCAAAAGCACACGACTCCTCTTTGTGTGACTTTAGTGAGGAAGGATGTCGTCGAAGGTAATTCAGATGAAGGTAATCAACGTAATGATTTTTGGGATACTGTGGAGATAGCTCGTGAGGATGATGTGGTTATTCTAAAGACAGATGTTCCTCACCATGATTTCGTCGTTATGCACATAATTCCATCCATAGTTCAAGACAACGAGAATCAGAATGAATTTACAAATGAAGATTTGTTTGCTTACCATAAGAGATATGAGCAGTGTGGGACCTCAAAGGTTGGAATGAGTGGACCGTCCTCTAACTCTTCGCGTGTGGTTCCCGATGATGATGATTTGAATGTCATGCAACTGTTTGAAACAATGAAACATTAGCAGGAATCACTACACCTACTTGCAATGAAATACAATTTCGAGTTCAAAGTGAAAAAGTCAATCAAATCGTTGTTAACGATCGTCTGCGTCGACGACAATTGTAGTTGGCGTTTGCGAGCAGTAAAGATGGACACAAACGAATGCTTTGTAGTTCGTAAGTATACACGAGAACATACTTGTGAAGTGAAAATTGGTCGAAGTGATCATAGACAAGTCCGTGCTTGATTTATTGGTAGACAGATAATTCACAAGTATCAGGATCCATGGACGATCTGCAGACCTTCGGACATCATTAACGACGTCCGTTGAGATTACGGAGTGGTCTTGAGCTACCAAATGGTCTGGAAGGCTAAAAAATGCACATTTGCGGATTTAATGGGATCGACGGAGGAGAGCTATACTAAATTGGTCAGGTATTGCCATAATATGGAGAGAACTAATCCTGGATCGGCATATTTTATTGAGACGGACGGCAAAAATTGCTTCAAATTTTTCTTCACGGCACTTGGACAATGCATTTGGGGATTTCGAAATGTCATGCGACCCATAATTTTAGTCAATGGTACAACTTTGAAATCTAAATACGAAGGAAAGTTGATTATTACTACATGTCAAAATACCAATATCCAAATTTACCCTCTTGCAGTTGGCATAGTCGATAGCGAGAATGATCTGTCAATGCGTTGGTTCTTTGCAAAGTTGAGAGAAGTAATCGGGGAAGTCGAGGACCTTGCATTTGTAACTGATCGGGGACAATTTTTGATAAATGGTATCGCTGAAATTTTTTCCCAAGCACATCATGGTTATTGCATGTACCATATACAAGGCAACCTGATGACCAAGTATCGGGGCAAAGGCATCGTTTCATTGTTTAGAAGAGCGGTCGAAGCGTATAGTGTTGAAGAGTGTAACAGGTACATGAAAGAAATATGAACTAAATCATTTCAAGCTTGGGAGTAACTAACCAAAATGGGGATTGAACATTGGACTCGTTCACACTTTTCAGTCCGTCGATACAGCATGATGACGTCGAATAACGCGGAGTCTCTCAATGCATTATTCAAGAAGGATCGAGAGTTACCCATCCTCGCGATGATTGAGAACATTCGTAAAAAGCTGCAGCTGTGGTTTCACAATCGACGTGCGGAATCACGTAATTGTTCGAGCGTGCTAGCGCCGACTCAAGAGGAGAAACTCTTTAAAGTTGCAAATGTTGCGAGAAAGTTGAATGCGAAACCACCGGATGAGTCGCGCTTCTTTTTTAAATGTGCACGTAATACGGCATACATGGTTGACTTGATTGATAACACATGTACTTGTAGTCGATTTTAGTTGAAGAGTTTTTCGTGTGCGCACACAGTTGCGGTGGCTATGTATCGAAGTTTTGCAGCGAGAACATTATGCTCTCCTTATTACACAGCTGATTCTTGGATAGCAGCGTACGCAGAGACTATATTTCCTCTATCGAATGAAATTGAGTGAGAAGTTCCCAACAACATTATCCACTTTAATAGTTTGTTACCACCAAAAGTTCAACCGCATGGTCCTGAACGTCCACGTACGTCTAGATTATCATCTATCGGAGAGTTTCATCAACCGCGTAGATGCAGCAGGTGCAGAGCCATTGGACATACTCGTCAAAATTGTAACAGTCATATTCCCCTAAGTAATAATTAAGCCGATGTATTAAATGAATAATATGTTTATAAGAATGTTATTAAAATAAATATTTATTTAAATTTAGTCATTATCAAATTTTAAATTTTTTATTTATTTAAATTTTACATATTTTCGATGGTAATTAAATAATAAACGTAAAATTTAAAATTACAAATGATTACATAAATAAAAAAATATATTTTTACAATATTACAAATTCAAAGAATAAATAAATAAATTTACGAATGGTAATTAAATTTTCATAAATCCGCTGCTAGCTTATTCCTCTGGTTTTGAATCCATGATTGGTTGATAGAATCAACCTTATGAGCTATACTAAAAAATTCGATGTACCTTATCATGTATATACCACAATCACCACTGCAATTGAACAATAATGCGTTAGTTCGGTACCATGTATATAAAAACTAAGTTTTAAAGTTAAAAAAAATAACAAACACTTACGATATGGTCTGTCTCGCCGTTGTCGTGTCTCGCACAATGGTTAGTCTGTCCTGCACGAAAATCTCCACTTCTCTAGCCATCCGGGGAACGATCACAGTTACCGGCTCCAAGATCTGGTCGAACTGATTTTGTGTCAAATACGAGTGATCGGGGTCATACACATACACCGTCGACTCAGCGAAGACGATCACCAGGGCAATGTAGGGCTGTCAATGGATCAGATATGGACCGGATCTACCCATATCCGATCCGATCTGATAAGAATGATTCACGGATCCGATCCGATCCGATAATCCGACGGATATTTGATTGTTAAATCCGTATCCGATTTGCTATATTATCAGATATCCGATCCGATAATCCGATTTGAGCGAAAATCCGATTTGATTAATACTAAAAACCCACTTAATCAAAAAAGGGTAAAAAAATCGGTCAAATGATCGGTTTGTCCAAAAAATGGATGACCCAAAACTGAATTTTCCAATTAAATTTTAAAATTTTAATATTAGAAACTAACAAACCTCTTAAACCCTTTTGACTTGTTTATAAATTAAAAGGTCCAAAAGGTTGAACTACCTAATAACTAATGGTCAACTTATTTATACACTACAATTCTCATGTGTTTGTAGTAAACATTCGATGTGGGACAAAATAAAACTAAAAAAAATTCTTTGGTTTAGTCAAATTATAATTCATTTATCCCTTGATTTTTTATTTACTCTATTAATTAGAATAATTATTTTTCTCACTTATTTTAATTAATAAAAAATCAAAAACTCTATAAATATCCCAATTAATAATATTATACTATTTTCAAAGCGTCTCTTTATATTCTTTTTAAAAAAAAAAAAATCATTTATCAGTTAAAAAAAGTAAAAATAAAAAAGTATGCTTTTATAAAATATATTATATTATTATAAAAAATTAGATCGGATTGTTATTGGATCGGATTGACCTATATCCATATTTGATCCATTTAGTTAACGGATTATCGGATTCGGATTTTGATCGGGTTATTGGATTGAGACTCTAAATCAATCTCCCATTAATTTCATCGGGTTCGGATCAAAATCCAATCCATTGACAGCCCTAATAGTGATGATTCGCACAGACTGGAATGTACATATGTGTACAACCAGCTTATGGCCTTCCCCCGACCTTCGACGACATCTCGAAAATCGAATCGACCAAATAATCCGATACTACGTAGTCGTTACCCATTTGTTTGAACAACTCGTACTCAATGCCAATGGTTTGATTGAACTCCATATTCAAGATGAATCAACCTGAGATGCAAACTGATTTTGGAAGTCTTTTAGCTCGGTCACGCAATAGATCCATGGCGAGGTCGATGTATTGCATCAAGAAAAATAGACAGTTACTTCATCTAATAATTGTAAAATTATATACATATAATAAATAACAATATTACTAGTTCACTTACATCGTCGGTGAGTTAAGAACCATAAGTGGTGATGTCATAGAACCAGCTATAGACGTTCTGGATCGTCTTTCCAACCATCATGCGGGTGACCCTGAACATAGAAACAGATAAAATGTTAAACACATATATAATGAGTTAGCGTATCGTACTTTACTAAAAATAAGATAATACTTACCCGGGCAACCATTTTCTCCACTCCGTCTCGAACATCTTCCATTTGGTGTGATCAACCTCCCTAAACATGTTTGGGACTGCTCCATTAATAAATGTCCTCCTTTTAGCCTCGACCGTATAGGGAGAAACAACATGCTGTGATGGCATCCTCGACCTTCTGCCAACCACCTGCTCTGGTAGGTCAACAACACGCTTCTTACCCTTAGTCACGATCGGCATCCTCTTTCACTCCTCAACGACCACCTCCTCATCAATCACCACCACCTCCTCCGTCCTCCCCTCATCCGCCACCTCTCCAGTCCCCATCTGAGAAAATAACCAGCTCGCGAGGTCCTCGTCTCCCCAGAACTGTGGGTGACCCCCACTCCGTCTCCCCTCCATCGCCCTCTCCGCCACACTCTCTCCCTTTACCAGACATATCACGTCGAAGCGATGCGACCTCCTCCTGAAGATATGCGACATGGCCACACAACACATGGACATCGTGTGATAGATTGTCGACTATGTCGGAAAACTCTCGTCGCAGACCAGTCTCATATCATGACTTTGATCCGTCAACTCTCGTCGTAGATCAGGAATCTGTCCTATCAAGTCACGTCGCAGATCAGCAATCTGTCCCATCCAGTCTCGTCGTAGCGCACCAACCTCCCCTGCAATAAATCCAGTCAATCGGACATATAGATCATCGCCCTGACTGTGACCGTGTGTAGGAGATCCACGGGAAGTTGTCTGGATGAGGGTGACGAAAATGTCACAGGCGAAGGGGACGACCATACCATGGGCGGATGTGACACCCTCTGCGGAGGTGATGTCATACGCGGAGGTGATCCTTGATCAATTGGATCACGCTCCTACACAAATTTCAACATAAAAAATTAATAATTGCTAACTCATAGAAAATGCTGATCAATAAATTATCGTCAATTCACATACCTTATCTTGGTCTAGGATCGAATAGGTCACCTGGTTGTTCTGGGTGTGCGGAATGACTATTTCATGCACAAAACCCTGGCCCCATCCTCTATCGACGACGTCAACTCAGTTATTACTTCAAGCTGACATATTGACGTTTGAATTATTTTAACAAAATATAGCAAGAGTTTAAACTACATAAAATATAAATTACAAATTTACAATACTCACATTGGGGTCGTCGAGGAGAGCCGATAACTGTTTCCCAGATAGACAGCCATCCACTCGGGATGATCGCCAGTGATGTATCCTAGGGCAACGTGTCTCCAGTCGCTTTGCATAGTGGGTACCTAGTATGGAGACAGTCTCATACGCCCAGATTTGCAACATATACAATTATTAGATATAAATTATGTATAATGTTTTTTTTTTCTTTATGTTGATTATGTTAAATATTTACTTGAACCGCCAGGGGCAATCCATAGACATCGTACTTACGCACTATGGGCTTTAAGTGCGATCTGTGAAAACGTGGACGGTGTCATCGAAATACCTCCGACCCCACGGATAGTTGTTGAAGCCATCAACGTCGTTGACAATTTCTAAGTGGATGAGATCGATCGTAGTTTTCTCATGGTGACACTGTATCACGTTCTCCAGGATGTAGACCAATCGTAGCTGCAATTTGTCTAGCATGTGGTCACATCTCCTGACTGCGTCGATCAACTGCGACAGAAGCACCGTCCCCTGTCCCTCGAAGTATGTGTCGAGCAACCTGTTGCTTCTTTGAGTAATGTCTTCTCCCATCATCTGTAGTCCAATGATCATGGTAAACTCAACAGGAGAGAAACTGGCGACCCTGCCCCCGAGGTCGAAATGGAGGGCATCGTCGTTGACTAGGCTCAGCAATCGACATAATAAGGCATCGATGATCTGCCTCGAGAACTGGACCTCTCTCAAGTCACGTAGGAGCCAAATGAATGATTGTCGCAACATATCTTTGTGCTGATTATCCAGCAGCTCCTCTATCGACGACGTCAACTCAATTATTACTTCAAGCTGACATATTGACGTTTGAATTATTTTAACAAAATATAGCGAGAGTTTAAACTACATAAAATATAAATTACAAATTTACAATACTCACATTGGGGTCGTCGAGGAGAGCCGATAACTGTTTCCCAGATAGACAGCCATCCACTCGGAATGATCGCCAGTGATGTATCCTAGGGCAACGTGTCTCCAGTCGCTTTGCATAGTGGGTACCCAGTATGGAGACAGTCTCATACGCCCAGATTTGCAACATATACAATTATTAGATATAAATTATGTATAATGTTTTTTTTTTCTTTATGTTGATTATGTTAAATATTTACTTGAACCGCCAGGGGCAATCCATAGACATCGTACTTACGCACTATGGGCTTCAAGTGCGATCTGTGAAAACGTGGACAGTGTCATCGAAATACCTCCGACCCCACGGATAGTTGTTGAAGCCATCAATGTCCTTGACAATTTCTAAGTGGATGAGATCGATCGTAGTTTTCTCATGGTGACACTGTATCACGTTATCCAGGATGTAGACCAATCGTAGCTTCAATTTATCTAGCATGTGGTCACATCTCCTGACTGCATCGATCAACTGCGACAGAAGCACCATCCCCTGTCCCTCGAAGTATGTGTCGAGCAACCTGTTGCTTCTTTGAGTAATGTCTTCTCCCGTCATCTGTAGTCCAGTGATCATGATAAACTCGACAGGAGAGAAACTAGAGACCCTGCCCCCGAGGTTGAAATGGAGGGCATCGTCGTTGACTAGGCTCAGCAATCGACATAATAAGGCATCGATGATCTGCCCCGAGAACTGGACCTCTCTCAAGTCACGTAGGAGCCAAATGAATGATTATCGCAGCATATCTTTGTGCTGATCATCCAGCAGCTCCTCTACGACACTAAAAACATCGAAACTACTGTTCTAAGTAGCTTTTCCTGCCATCCATCTCAAATCTTTGTCAAAATGATACTACATCCTACAAAAATTCGAAAATTCGAATGTTAGAACACTGTACAAGATATAATGGAATATAACATAATAACATAACATTAAGCAAATCGAATAACAACTACTACCGACAAAGAAGAAAGACGTAGAATACAAAAAATATTTAAGATTATTTATTTAATTACATATATAAAAATTTTAAACAATAAGAAAAAATTATAATCAAGTAAAGAATATATTTATTATTTAATTTAAAGTAATTAAAGAAAAAAATTTGCTAATTTGTTTAAAAAGAATATTTAATTTTGGTAATTATCATTTTTAATTTCTTTATTTAATTTATAATTATAATTAATTTTATACATTAGGAAATTATTAAAATTAATTAAAGAATATAAACATTATTTAATTACAAATTTTTAATTTTAAAAATAAAAGAAAAAGAAAAAAGAAATTACAATTAAATTATGGATAATATATAATTTTTTGGCAATTATCAATTTAAGATTATTTCTTTAATTGCATATATATAAAAAATTTTAAACAATAAGAAAAAATTATAATCAAATAAAGAATATATTTATTATTTAATTTAAATTAATATTCTTTAATTAAAATTAATTAAAGAATATAAATATTATTGAATTAATATTTAATTACAAATATTTAATTTTAAAAATAAAATAAAAAAGAAATTACAATTAAATTATAAATAATATATAATTTTTTTTAGACAATTATCAATTTAAAATTATTTATTTAATTACATAAATACAAAATTTAAACAATAAGAAAATATTATATTCAAATAAAAATATATTTATTATTTATTTTAAATTAATAAGGGAATTATTAAAATTAATTAGAGAATATAAATATTATTGAATTAATATTTAATTGCAGATTTTTAATTTTAAAAATAATATTTTTAATATTCAATTACAAATCTTTTTAAATTACAAAATTTAAACAATAAGAAAATATTAAAATTAAATAAAGAATATATTTATTATTTAATTTAAATTACGAATTCTTTATTTAATTAGATTTTTTTTTTATTTAGAAAATGAGCCAAAAACAATCAGCCCATTTAGTACATGGCCCAAAAACAGTCGGCTCAACTGTTTAACAGTGGAGCGACTATTTTTGGGCCCCGTTTTAACTAAAAATAAAACAGTCGGCCCAATTGTTTAGGCCGACTGCTTTTGATCGGGTTGTCCTGACTGTTAAAAGTCGAGTTAACCTGACTGTTTTGTTTCTTCTTCTTCTTTCTGGATTGTCGGAAAATGGTCATTTTCAGCGATTTCAAACTCAACAAACACGAAATCCATCCAATCTAAACCTATATACTCAATCATCTACACAAATAATTAACAATAAGCTACAAAAAAAAACTTAAAATATAATCTTCACACCGTTTTTACAAAATCAAAACCATAATAAATATTCTTCAACTAACCTTGTTTATGAAGATCGAGTGTCACCGGCGGTGGGTTGCCTGATTGTTTGACCGTCGCTCCTTTCCACGAAATACGGCCGGCTGACGATAATTCTTCACAAAGTCGAGTTATTTGTTTTTTTTTTTGTTTTTCCATTGTGGGTCAAACGAAAGTGAAAGGGAGGGTAGTTTTGGGATTTTAACTTCAGTTTCATTTTTTTTTTTATTAAATTTGGTCAAGAACCATTGTGAAAATACTCATTTTTCAACATGTCATTTATATGTATTTCCTCTTTCACAATACGTTGATAAGTGATCAATTGCTTTGGGGCTATGCTACTATGACATGGGCCTGTCACTCCATGGCCCCATGTTGGCGCCCCTCTGTTGGTTGAGCGTGTGTGCACATGAGTGAGCTCACAGTCTCCTAGCCAATAGGGGGTTGCCTGGTTCTCTCCGTCTAGAATAATTCACTGCTTTGTGTGTTTGCATAGTTTCTGCACCTTAATTTTATATTTTTCGTTTAATTTTTTGTGTATTTCTTTTTATTATTAGTAATGTAAATTAATTTTTAGTGGAACAGGTACTGATTGGACGGGAATCGGGTGCTTTGATTCACATCATTTGGTGATAAAACATTTAAATCTTGATTCAAACAATCAAATATTAGGCATGACTAGTAATAGAATTTTATACTTTTGAGCTCAAGTCATGTGAGGATTTTGATACACAGGACTTTGTATTAGCCAGCACATGTATAAACATATTTTAGAAATCACGATATTATTTTTCAATAACTTTTCGTTGATAAACACCATAATATTTTTTCACAATATATAAATAAGTTGTGCTACAGTTACAATTTTCTTGACAGTTTTGTTGACATTGTATGACATAAGACACACTTTTGCCATTAATTATAACCACACTTAAAATAATTAGTGGTTTCGATTTTGACATCTCACACAATGTCAAGGAAGATATATATTTTTAATGTGCAAACATCTTAATTCTATATGAATACACGTGCTCGAAATATAAATAGTGTACTTTAATGGTTAAAAAATCGTACTGACAAACATCTATTATTACTTATACTAGATCACATTATAAGTTTCAATTGTTTATTAATTGTGAGACAAATATTTGGTTATCGTATTATTGTAAGATATTTAGTAGTCTTGACTTCTACAAACTAAATATATAAGCCTCAAATTTTATTTTTTATAACATTTTTAAAAAGATGATACCTTTGAGATAATATGTGTACCCCCCTATACTTGGTATGATGTCAAGACATATCTAGAACGATTTGATCGTGACTTCGACTGACTTTGAACCATGGCAGTTAACACAATCTAGCCTCGGTTTGTCTACTTTTATTACAAAACTTTTTAATTCTCATATTCATTTTCAACCACACATCACATAGTAAAATATTTTGCACGTAAATTCAAAACTTTTCTATACCTTTTAACACACAGTCTCCAAAAAAAAATCACTATTCAAAATATCATTTTTTTCTTCTTCTAAATAATGACCATCAAATGGTGGCTAAGTTCAACTTGTACCATTTTGAAAGTTTATGACAAATTGACAGGCGGGTCTAATCCCATTCGTGTCTGACCAGTTTACATCAAACACAAATCAAGTCCCAACCACGAGTTTGCTAACAACTAGAAAGTAGAATCCAAAACCATAGTCCAAAATCTAATTCATTGTAATATGTACACCTATTGTAAATGCCAAGAATCTTGTGATAAGGTTCAAGGAATTAGAATGACAATTTAAGAACAAATAGATGAATAGCATGGATGATAAGATGATTATATGTGTTTGTAGGGAAAAGGATTACAGAACTGAAGGCAAATGGTAAATACACAGCCATTCGAGAGGGCTATTTCTCTCCTCTTTGTAACTCAATTTCTATTCCTCTACTGTTTATATAGAGCTGATTCTGTTTAGCCACTTGATTCTGTTATTTCCTTCCCGCCATTTGGAACTCCCACCTTATGCTTTCTAGAATACATGTATCTAATAGGGGGCTTATCAGCTTGCTTAATACAGTTTCAGTGACATGATTTCTCCTCCCACCTTAATTGAAGCTCAGCCTCTATGTCCTAGGAGACAGGAAAAACCTCAATTTTGCAATCAAATAACCTTAACTTCCCTAACTTGGAATGCATTCAATGTTACACCCCACCCCCTTCAAGCCAAAATATAATAATAACAAATAAACTCAGGTTTAATAAAAAAATTTAGTTAATATCCTAAAGCGGAGCTCTTGTTTTTAGGAGAAATTGGGTTGTGGTTGGGGGTATAAAAAAATTCTTCTTGTGTCAAGGGCTATTACCAAATCAAAGTCCTTAAATTATATACTTTAGGAGTTTTATGGCTTGAATAGAATTAAAAAGTCCATAACCACACCCAGGAACCAAAAGGACAACAATATATATAGTACATCAGCAAATGAATGCATCTGATTGGTGTATTATCATCTCAGTTTTATTGCCAACAAGGAGAATGATAACATCACTTCCTTTTTCCATACGAACCTCTTCAATCCACTTAGTTATGTTAAGGAGTGATTGCCTACCCAAACAAAAAGGAGGAACCAAAATAGGAGATAAATTATCATCAAAGTACAGACAAAAAAAATCTCAAGTGCATTCAATTATGACGCCTTAGGGCACAATGCCAAAATATTTCTGCTAGAAACGTGAAATGAACTTCATAAAATATTATGGACTCAGGTTCTTATAATAATCATTATAATTTTGGTATTGATTATGCCCAAAGAATAACGCAGTAGTTGTAGCACAGCTATGGGGTGTCGATTCCACGGGGAGATGAAAAACTAACTTAAGGGATCAAAAGCTTAGGATTCTTGTCGATTATGTGGATTTAGTTTGTTTATTGGATCAAAATAGTTTTAAATATCAATGTTAAAAACAGTGAAGCACCGAAATTCCCTCGATTGATTCGGATCAATCAACTTCAATCACTCATTCAAATTACTCAATTAAAGGTTTTATCCCAACACTTTAATTGGAAGATATAACGTTAAACACCCAATCAATTCTACAGTAATCCTAGAATATAAATTTCATAAAGCACATTTTCACAATATTTATTGATATCAAATTCAAAGAGCGACCATATACTTCTAGCATACATCAATAATTGAATCAAAACAATAAAATGGATTGAAATTGAAGATCAAACAAATATTTCAATCGATTAATAGAGGAAGCATGACTAGATTCATAAAAATTTAATACAAGTTAAACCAATTTCTAAACAAGATAATATAGAGGAAATCTGAATCCTAGAGTTATTCAAATAATAAGAAGCATATTACATGAGTGACGAAACGTTGGAATCTCCAAAATCAATCGAGTTCCTTCGTGACTTCACCATGGGATTAGTTATTCATAGTGTTCTTGAGCCAAAAGTTGAGAGAAAACGTGTGTAATCTTTGATGATCGCGTTCTGGGGTCAAAAATAGGGTTGAAAAATGTGTTGGGTTGCGTTTCAATAGGTAGTTCAGCCAATTCCGGAAATAGAAAATTCGGGCCCAGACTAGACCTACGCGACTGTATAGTTCAAACATATGGGGTCGCATAGAACAAAGTATTTCAGCTCCTTGATTCCCTAAAGGTTTCTGTGCAATTGCATGGATTTATAACCATGCGACCGCATGATTTTAGATTTTTTCCGCCGGATAGTTTTTAGTATTTTGACCATAACATTTTTCTCCTGATGTCCGATTGAGATGATTCAAGATACATTGGGAAGAAAACCCAAAGGGCTACATTTTCTTCAGACATATCCTCCAATTCGATCATTTTCCATGTTAAACATGGGTCTCAATATGAGGCTAAAAATTGGTGCATAACTTTTTTGATTGGAATTTTATTTGTGATCATACTTTGATTTTAGTTCATCCCTTTGACTTCGGTCCTCGTCTACTTGACCTCTAACACTCTAGAATATTCATCTTAATGTTAGACAAAAGTTTAGAGTATTTTCACTTTAGTCCTTGAACTTTCGTTTTCTTTCATTTTGATCATTTTTTTCGCTTGTTTTTCCTAATTTCCACCGTATTCATCCATTTGCAACCTAAATAAAAATATAAGGGTACTTAGTGCATTTAGACATCAATTTATCACAACAATGCAAATATAAATTGATGAAAACTTAACAATTTGTGATATTATCACACCTCCCAACTTGCTTATTGTTTGTCCCTAACAATTTAATGCAAAACAAGATAAATGAATGACCAGTTTATATCACAAGCTAAATTGTTAAGTTCTATTTAACCACATGTCTTGCTCTCTACAAACTTAATACTACAAGAAGTTAATAATGTCATGGTTATCAAGATATAAAAAACACATGCCAAATGTGTGAGTGTGTGTTAAGTCATAGCCATCTTATCGCTAACCCTAATACATGTAACACCAAGTATGTCTCGAGTTACAGGTTCATCTCCATAACTCACAGGTATTAAAGTGTTTAGTATGGGGTTTCTCTCTACGAAGCTAAGAAAGAGACACACTCAACTTGGTGGCTTAAATATTAATGAACAAGCAACAAGCAAACATTGATCTCATGATATGCATACTGTCAAATGAGAATTCATTTGATCATTCCACAATTCTACTTGGGATCAAAACAGTTAATGTCAAGGGTCGTAATATAGTTTGTGTTAGGCTATATGAAAACAAGGATATAAGGATTCAAAAACTTCTAAGCACATAGTTAAATATCTTATCACGCATTTCAATACATCACACCTTTCAATCAACACATTCTTCAATATTTCACCCCCCAAATCAAATATATATGCTTTTTTCGATTTTTTTTTTTCATTTTTCTCCTTTTTTTTTTGAATATTTGAATTCAAACCAACTCTTGTCATTTTTCTTGCTTCTATTCTTCACAAATAAACATCTAATACCTACTACACACTTGGAAGTAAAAATGTGGGAAGATATGTGTATAAGCTATACTTCAACATAGAGGGGTATGGATGACATAGGTGCATGAAGGAAAATGCTATATGCATATATTGGCTAAAAGTGGCTACTAGGGATTGCAATTATAGAAAAGAAAGGTTGAAATGCTCAAATGTTAATCCTAAATTGACTTTCATAATTTTCCAAGTAATCCACTATCTTACCACAAACCATATAATGTTATTCTCAATAGAAGTTTCCAATTTGCAAAACCAATGATTGCTCATTACATTTCTAGTGTATTGTGGCTCTCAATCCTCACCAATTATCTCACAAGAAAAACTTCAACAGGAGATTCCTCTAGCTACATGTGTCAAACAACCATCATACCACAAGACTTGTGTACACAAAAAGAATTCAACAAGTGTCTTGACATCTAGAATTTTACTAATAAAATTGATTCCTAGTGGCATATTTTGTCATTCAAGAGCATAACATGCAGCAAATCAGAGACTTACGAAATTTTTTTAAATCAATCATGACAAATTCAACAAAGGTACATGACAATCACAATAGGATCCTAAGTAACTCTCCCCCAACTAAATATTGTATTGTTCTCAATACATAAACATGGATACTAAATAGAGAATGAATGACATCACCTGAATACAGAAGTGAGGCAACATAAGCTCGAAGAATGGTTAATCTGAAAGTTCTCAATGCGATGATAATATTGGTAATGAAAAGAAACTAAAAAAAATGATGTAAAAATAAAAATAAAGAAATAAATGAACTTCCTGGGTTGCCTCCCAAGCAACGCTTTTATTTATTGTCGTTGACTCGATCTAATGTGTTATTCTTCAACCTGCATCCAGACATGTTGGTTTCAATCTACTTTGCAGTGCACAAAGCTCATTGGAAATAAGAATCGGTGATGTTCCATAATCCTGAAATTATGCAAAAACAGAACAATTGTTAGCATACTTTTCATCATTGTAATTTGCTGAAATTTCATAATTTAGGAGATAAGAGTTCAAGTTGTTGTAGTCAATAGTTGTTGGTCCAAGAAACACATCCTCAAATACTTCTTAGTATATTGCATCAATCATGTAAGTTTGATAACACTCGACATCCTCCTCTGGCTGCTCAGCAATATGAAAAATATTGACTTCTAAAGTCATGTTCCCAAAGGATAGCTTCATTAGACCATTCCTATAATTAATAAGAAGACTTTAGATATGTTGGGGGGAACATTTTTATTGACCTAAGATGAAAAGTGATGTTGAATGAGTGTGTAGTTGATGCATAATTTGTAAATGGGCTAAGTCTAAGGTTTTACCCCAAGGTTTGTATACACCATTACCTACACCTAATGAACCATGGGTTGATATTTCAATGGACTTTGTTTTAAGTTTACCTAGGACTAAGAAAGGACGAGATTCGATCTTTGTGGTGGTAAATAATTTTAGCAAGATGACACATTTTATACAATGTCATAAAACTAACGATTCACTAATATTATTGAATTGTTCTTTAAGGAGATAGTGCGTTTACATGGGGTACCTAAGAATATAGTGTCGGATCGGGATGTTAAGTTTTTAAGTCACTTTTGACGGATTTTGTGGGATAAGTTAGACATCAAATTGTTGTTTTCTACAATGTGTCATCCACAAACCAATGGGCAAACTGAGGCAGTGAATAGGACTATGACACAATTGTTGCACACTGTAACCAATAAGATTTTAAAAAGTTAGGAGGAGTGTCCACCTTTCATCGAGTTTGTATATAATAGGGCCATACATTCTACTACTTCATTTTCACAATTCAAAATTGTTCATGGTTTTAATCCACTAACACCTTTGGATTTAATACATTTACCTGTGAATGAACGTAGTAGCTTAAATGGTAAAAGAAAGGCCGAATTGGTGAAGTCACTCCATAAGAAGGTAATGATGCAAATTGAGAACAAAAACAAATACTTTGCATCGCAAGCAAACAAAGGTTGAAAAAGCGTAACGTTCGAACCCGATGATTGGGTTTGGGTACATTTCAGAAATGAGTGCTTTCCAGAGCAAAGAAAATTGAAGTTGCAATCACGGGGATGACCCGTTTCAAGTACTGGAGAAGATCAATGACAATGCATACAAATTAGATCTTCCAAATGAGTATAATGTTTCTGATCTCTCTCTATCTCTTTGATGCGGTGCATATTCGAGGATGAATCATTTTGAAGAGGGAGTGGATGATGTGATCCAAGAGTTGAGCCCAATGAAGACAAGCCCAGGATGAGACTCGTTTCAAAGGTGGACCGATAATGCGATCAAGGGCAAAGTGGGTGAATCAAGTGATGAAGCTACTTGTGAAATCAACGATGGACGACACCATGATCTACGTAAGAAAAGAACCAAGTTTTATGTTGGGGTCGAAGTCCGAAACCATTTGGATCAACTTGTTAGAAGTAGTCGAAGACAGAGTGCAACTGCAAAACCATGCAGTTGCATAGGCTAAATTCCATGGGACCGCATGGACACCACCAGAGAATTTTTGGGGAGGCATGACTTGAACCATGTGACGGCACAAAATTTTCATTTTCCCGAAAGTTACCTAATTATACTAGAATTCTTGTTGTTGGTAATTTTCTTATTTCTAGGACAATTAATTCCGTTTTTACCTAGGTTTATTTGGTTGAGTATAAATAGTTTTTATTATTTTCATTGTAAGAACTTTGGACATATTATTAATAAAAAAGAGGCAATTTGTTTTCAAATTATTGTTCTTCATCGAATAATTTGAACTTATCAAGTGTGTTCTTGTGGCGTTCAACACCGGGTGTGAATCATGAACTATGTAATCAAGAGGTCAACGAATTTTCTTATTTTTGATTGCTTGATTCATCGTTCTTGATTCAAATCCAAAATTGAGTTATCTTTGGACTTTTTTGGAATCTTCAATCTTGTTGTGAGTTGCGTAGTTATCGTTGCTATATGGTCTTCATAACATAGCCTTAGTTTTAGATTTATTGTTCAGAAATTTTTAATGGAAGAAAATGAAAATAAGGAATGTTTGGGCCGATGGGGCAAGTTTTCTATGGAGCCAATGAGAGTTGGGTAGCCAGTTTACTGTGCCATTAATCTCCACAGGTCACATAAATAAAAAAGCATGGCTCTGCCACCAACGATGAATTCAACATGAATGTTAAGTTAGAGTGGAAGTTGACTTTGACCGTTGATAATCAATGATCGTAATAGCCCGATTCGACCGATCGTTTATTAAATTAAATTTTTATATTTTGTATCTATATTTATCTCGAAATTCAATATGGTCTTCAAATATATCATTTGGTCATGACTAGTCCAAGAAGAAACAAAAACTCTAAGATGGCAGTATGGCACTATCATTGCACATACAAAAACATACATGACTAGTCCACGAAGAAGGTTACTACATGAGAAAATCATGTGTCCCATTTCACTAACTTTCCCCAATTTCATGAAAAATAAAATCATAACAAGAATAGTGTGTGTGAGAGAGGGGAACCAATGTATAAGTATAATTAAGTAAAAACCATAACTATTCCCCATCTTTATGACTTCAAAGTAAGACATGAAGTTTGGAAACAGAAATGTGAAAATAACATAGCAGACATGCTCTTAGGCTAGAAATTTTAATTGACTAGTCAAACACACTTTTTTAATAAATTCTTCTCTAACAAAACCTTTTCTTTTCCATATGAATTATAAGGAAATTGACGAGTACATGAAAAAAGAAATTGACAAGCATTCTAAATCCAACCCATATTTGATGAAGCCCAAATCTAGCAATCAAAATAAAACCCAAATCCAAATTGTCCAATAATAAAACCCAACTTAAGTCACAAGACAATCACACTTCGCACATGGCACAACTGCACAAGCACAACACACAGTCACACTCACAAGTGATTGAATCAATTAACTGAAGACCGAAGTATTAATATGGGTTGGGGAACCAATGTTTTTACTAGGGAAAAGCCCAACATGCCATGCTTGGGAGCCAAGGATTTTAAGTAGGGGGAGCCCACAATGTTGGGCTACAAATTTTTTCTTGCCCATAAAAGAAGTCCAGGAAGAAAAGACAACCAAGTGAGAAAGGCCCACAAGAAGATCCGACCCAAAATAGAAGGTAATATTAACACAAATAAAATATTACCAGAAGAGGAATAGAGTGACCAGCAGACAATAGTAGACTGACCAGATTTGACCCAACACGTGAAGAAAACAGAGACAGCCAACAATGCAATTTCAAACTTTTGAATGAATCACCAATTACATAAAAAATACATATAGACTGCAACCACAAAGAAGAACACCGAAGAAGGTGCAACCAAACTGAAACAACAATTACCCAAGCAGAGAAAACAAGCCCCAAGATCAATCGGAGCTCAAACACGACCAGAAAACCCAGAGCCTGTCCAACAACTGATTGTCTTCTTCGTTTCCTTCCTAGAGAACCAGCTAGAACAGTCCCTCCATATTCCCCGGCCGACGCTCCAGAACTTAAACTTTCGACGGATCCAACTAGAGCGGCCGCCCTAACTCGCCACTAGTTAGATCCGCCGCTGTTTGCCACTGATGACCTTTCAATATGTTTCTTTTATTTTAGCGTTAAGTAAAATATATTTTATATTTTTACTTATTATTTATTTATTTGCTTACTTAATACAGGAACATATACTTACAATTTTGAACATATTTGTTGATCAAATAATTAAAAGAAGGAAATATAGTTTTAACAAATCATAAATTTCCTTAATTTAATTATTGACCATATCAAACATTATTGGATTGGTTCGATTAGTCAAATAATTAAAAGAAAGAAATATTGTTTTAATTAATCAAAACTTTTCATAATTTAATTGTTGACCATATCAAATATATTCTTCATGATTCTTACCATGCAAAACTTCCATATTTTAGGTAATAAACGTTTGTGCTTTGCAGGAGTTTTTACATAAGTAAAGAAAATCATTGAGTGATGAATTAATGTTTTGAGAAAAAATTGTCTATATCCGAACGAACCTACAACAGCAAGTTCTGAAGTCTTTTGACTATCTCTAATGAGTTTTTACTGTCTGATGTTCCAACGAAATATCTCCAAGCAAAACCCATATTTTCAACAGTAATTGAAGAGAACACACATATGTGTGATGATATAATCCTACTCAAAGATCAGGCTATTTGGCGTGAGTTAAGATTGATAAATCTTAATCCAAGTGGTGGTTGCGAGCGAATACAATAGTGAAGTGATGATAAAGTCAAGATTGTAGGATTTGATTTATCTTCCTCCAACAAGTCAAAAGAAGAAAGAAAATGTGGGAGTTGTTTTTTTTACTTGCTTTTGATTGTTTTTATTAATTTTGAGAAATTACAAAATTGAAACTACTTCATTTTTTATTCTTTGATAGTGAATTATTTTACTCGTGGTATGGGACCCGTTGATGTTTCCTTAAGGGTTTACCAAGTTATATCTGGGTTCATCTTTATTTAAATTCGCAATAAATTATATCTCGTAGAACACAAATCTGTTAAGCTGTCTCTATCAGAATTGTGAATGAAATTGCCCATAGAAAGTTCTGATTTAAACGAATAATTGAGACAGGTTGTTTAATTAACTAGATTTCAGCACTTTCATTAGCAAATGGTGGTTGTGCCCTTGTATCAATAATGGTAAAATTTGTATGGGAAAATATAGCAAAAAAGACGAGTGGGGGTACCATAATAGCTTCCATTCATGTTTTTTTTTTTTTTTTTAAGTACTAGTTTGATCAAAGGAAACATCAATATTACAGTAGAATGCCAGATAGGGTAGTTATATTCATATCACAATTTTTGTTAGAAGCTTCATATTTTATTGCAATAATGGTTCCTAATTTTTACACATTTTGTATTTATGTCTTTAACTTTTTTCGTCTCATTCTTATTGTTAACCTTCAATTAATTTACACATCTTATCTTTGATGATGTCTTCTATGCAATTATTTTGTTGGTGCGAGGGAAATATTTTTGTTGAGCTTTATTAGTTGTTTATCATGTTTATTTGAAAATACGATAGGCAAACGCGTCTTTTTACTCCCTTCTAATAATTTTTTTAGATGTGATCAAAGACAGTATGTTAAGTATGTTAATTAATGTGAGGTTGATGATAACAATATGACAAAGGGCAAAAATGAGCAAATGACAATCTTCATTATATTTAAAATGTGATACAATTTACCAAAAGGCACCCTATTATTTAATGGAGACGGCAACCTTTTGCAAAACATGATAGTTCTCTCTTAGAATTTGGGGCACCCATTTTCGAGTAAGAAGTGTTGTAATGTTTTGGAACCTCAAGGCCTATGCTTTGCTTGGAGTGCAGAATGTGCTCCGAATGAGGTTGATCTTGCAATTTTGGCAAGCTAAGCCCTGTGGGAAAGTGAAAATGTTTGAAATATTGTCTTTGTTTTAAAAGGAAGAGATGAAATTTACTACATGTTAAATGACAGTGTCTTTTAATAATGTGATTCAATAATAATGTTTTTTTGTTCAATAGTTGTATACCCTTCAATCTTATACACTTCTATGAAATAGTTCTTATTTTTTATTTGAAGAGTTGCAAACTTTAAGAAAGGCTGTGACCTCCACATGAATCACCATATCTAAAAGGTTAAGTGGGAGTATTTCATGAGGTATTTTCAACCCAATCAAAATCAAATTCTCCTCTCTCTACATATTTTCGACAAATACTACCAATGTAAAAACTCAACTTCTATTTAGTGTGTATAAGTTTGGTAGCAAAGTAATGTTATGTAACATCATTGGTGCTAAAACATGAAAATATGTGACAATGTTTGATAAGTCTAATCAAAAGGGTTTCATAGGTCCAATTAAATGGGTTTCATAACACCACATTTAATTAAAGAATTAGTCTATATGTACATAATAGACTACACCCCCTCACATGGAGAGGACCCACACATAATTAAATATTCGTGGGCCCTACTCCATGTGAGGGGATGTAGTCTATTATGTATACCATGACGTGTACATGTAGACTAACCCTTAATTAAATGTATCATTTAATAATACATATATGCTAGCATTATTCTTGGTAATAAAGTCATAAGGCTATGTTTGATCAGTAATGCTACTCGTACAACTTTCTCCTACAACTTTCTCTTACAATGTGACGTGGAAAGCAATTATTTTCAAAACAAACAGAATTGGTGGTTCGTGGAAAAGAACGACTGAACTAGAAAGCTACAAAAAGTCCCTTACCAAACATTTGTGAGAGAAATCATAAAGGAAAATATCTTTCTCTTTCAACTTTAACCCTCCATCCCTCCATCGTCTCCCATATTACCGCCACTTTAGGCGACGTCATTTACTGTTCGCCCGGGAACCCGCCGGCCCAGTGCACACATCAACTCCGACCATACATCTCGTCCCCTCCAGCTCCAGTCATCTGGTGATAGACAACGTCATCGTGTCTCACTTCGAGTCATCGCGAGTTCATCGACCGGCAAACCTCAGATCTGCAATATCTATTCAACCAAATCTCAAAACATTGGCTTCACTGTAAGTATTCTTCAATATTTTTGACGTTGTTGCAGTTTTCGGTAAACCAGAAATTGCTATTTGTGGTTGATTTTACTCCGTTTTCGGTTTGACAGTAAAAGGGGGTTGCAATCTGTATAATTTGTGTTCACAAAATCCTTCAACAATTTTCATTTTGAGAAGAATGTATAGTGCATTTTTGGATTATAAGAAACAGGGTATATCGCGTTTTCCTTATGCCACTGTAGTGTTCGACGAGTTGGAAATTAGTTGTGAAAATTAGCATTTCTCATTTAACTTATCTACTTTGTTTGAAATTATGATTTCCAAAACTTGGGTGTAGTAGTTGCGTTCGAATTACCTGAATTTATAAATTTTCTATGTGGTTGATGTTACTCCGTTTTCGATTTGACGGTAAAAGGGGGCTGCATTATGTATAATCTGTGTTCACGAAATCCTTCAACAAAGGGGGCTGCATTCTGTATAATGTTCACGAAATTAGCATTTATCATTTAACTTGTTTTTTTGGTGTCTGAATCCCATGTTAGAATGCCTGGGAAAAATTCTGGAGTGTGCCATAGTTGTAGGAGTAAGGAATACTTCTTCGTCGAATGCCCGATAAAAATCCGATGCCCAACGTATAACTGAGGTTTTCAAAAGCGCTTTGAGATAGAAAGGGCTACTGCTAACAAATGTAAATTCTTCAAATGTTGTAGTGAGAAATGTGGTTTCTGGGAGTGGTGCAGAGTTGAGGAATCAAGCGGCGAAGTTAAGAACGTTGGTGTCATGTTGCCTAAGCCGGATCCGATTGAAGAAATTGACGATATGTCCCGCTTGTTTAAGTCGTAGGTTCGGCTTAACAATGAACAAGAACTCCAGATTTTCGTGAACGTAACGATCCGTATGGGAAAAGCGAGCACTGAATCGAACACCAAAGGCAAGGGGCTGACTTGAGTAGCTTGACACTTTTGCCGGCTTGACTAGCTTGAAACTTTTGCGGATCGCTATATCAAATTTTATGTTGATGTGTAACCGAAATGAATGTCACTTTGGCGATTTTCTCGTTTCAAGAACATTATGATAATGTAAATCGGAAATGTGTTAATGTTATGTGTTCCACACTTGCTTAGCATGTGCCATTTGTTCCGCACTTTTGGACATTCAATCTTGTAAAGTTGGCGATTATTGTGATGTAGGATCTTTCCTTTCGATGCAAGTGCCCATAGTAATGCTTTCGATTATTATGGCAACAACTAAATTTCGCTATCTTGATTAGGCAATATGAGTTAATGGAACTCGTAGAAAAGTCCATCAGCGAAGACAAGAATGTGAACTGTTGTCCAGAATAATAATGAGGGGTAATTAATTAGGGAAGGTTATACAGAGGCTGCAATTGGCTCATTTAAATCAAGGTTATCAAATTTGAGTCCACATTTCCAATTCCCGATGGAATTACAGCAACACATAGAGAAAGGAAAATATTTTTGAGGGAAATATATAAATTTTATTAAGTTCAATCTAAAAAAAAAAAATTGCCCACAAGGGTCTTGCATTTACAGGACAAGAACAATGGTGAAATAGTATCAAGTCCAACAACTTTGCTATCAGATAGACAAAATAAACTTGTTAAAAGTAGAAGCATCCCAATTGCTATTGCAAGTCAAGTCATGAACTCGTTAAAAAATTGGTATCATCTTGTTGCCAAGATTTGCCATGTAAAAATAAGGAAGGAAATGGAGGACCCACATTATATTTTGGCATCATAACTTACAAGCAGCTTCACTTGTAATATAGTCAACAAAAAAAATTGAACTAATAATGGTGACAGCAGAAATCAGCCACAATAATCCATGCATGAATGTACATACACATGCCAAATTTTCAAAAACAAAACTTAGCCCTCTATTGCAAAAACCAAAAAAGTAAAATAAAATTCAGGCATAACCGTCCACTTTGATATAAGTCATCCTTGCCATTATACCCTTACTTTGGATCAAAAATCATTGCCACCTTCAGTCGGTAAATGTGGATAGTAGCAAGGATTTGCATCACCTACCGTAGAATATGATATTACATTCTGTACACAAATTAATGACAATAAATTGATCGTGTTTTAATATAAAAAATTGTACCTTGAGAATGAAATATCGGATAGGTTGATGAGGGATGGATTGACGTAGGAGACGATAATGGTTGTGAAGACACCTGGCTTTGAAGGTCACCCTACATCATTTCAACGAAGCACAAATGAAACAATGAAATTTTTTTTTGGCAAAAACTAAAAAAATAACAAAAATATATATGCTAAATTTCATACACTAACCAACAAGAGATGCATATAAGAGAACTGTGTATGCACTGATGATTGTTGTTGTTGATGTGCCTGAACGGATGATACACCATCTGGTTGACAAGTACATCTTGCAGTTGGTCTCTTTCCTTTCAATGTTGTTGATTGAGCCTGCATTTGCAACCAAATGAATGAGATATAATTTTAGGAATTGTTTTTTTGTATAGTACAACATATCAACTAACCTTCGGTTTCTTTGAAGACAACTCCAACGCGCTCTTTCTCCGAAGTTTTTTGGCGCACCCTTTTTGTTCGCCGCTTTTGGATCCAATACGGAACCACTGCCATTTTGTTGCGGCGCTATGAAATCTGATGCATTTTTAATATTACTTCCGCTGGTCGACCCTAAACTCATAAGTTCTGTCCGTTGACTTCCTATCCATTCCATTATCGCATGGGTCCGACCTTCGTCTTCTGCGGCTAGGTCTGCAATGGTAGCGAAAGCCTGACACATTTTTTCATAACGCAACTGTCCAGGAGTGCTAACCAAGCCATCATAGTTAACAGCGACCCTGGTGTGTGCTCTACTGATATCCCTCTTCCATCGCCGCAGCACACATCTCTCTGAGATTACATTGACATCATTGCGGATTAGAACTGCGATTGAATGCCTGCAAATAATTCCCCGGAACTCAAAAAGGTGACAATTGCATAAGATTTCAAAGTTTTCCATATTCAGTAAGACTGCAAACGTTTTTCTCTTCTGTCGATCACCACATACCATGTCTTTGCGTACCTCGTACGTCGTCCCCGAACAACCATCCGCAGTCGAGACGATGTCACAATATACATTTCCCATGATCTCAGCTTGAAATTCCCTAAATTTAGAAATTGTGTATACTGCCTGAAATTGCTTCTCAATGCCATACGTTGTTGCACACGGAACCATTTAGGAGAATGACTTAAAATAAGCTTCGAATTCCTTCTCAACCTTATTCCGTAGTGCACGCTCATACTGTTCGACGAATTGCTTCAATGACGTTTTGGAATGCACATATCCATCAAAAAAGGCATTCATACTCTCGAATCGTTGTGTTGACGACATTCCGGCCCAAAATGTTGTTTTGAGAAAGCAAGGAACCCATCGACCTCTGTTGTCGTAAAGACCCGAGAGCCATTCATTATCTTGCAACTCATGTTTATCTATCATTTTTTTCCATCTTGCCTCAAATTTTTCGACATCCTGCGAATCATATACCACTACGTGTATAGCTGCAAATATCGAACTCTTATCAACATGGTAACCAAATTTTTCTAGTAACTTCTTCAGAATGTGCCATATACACCATCGATGCCTCGCGTTAGGAAAAACTATTTGTATTGCATTTTGCATTGCCCTATCTTGATCAGTTATTATTCCATGTGGAGGTTGATCGTGCATGCACTTAAGCCATGTCCTAAAAATTCATACGAAAGTATCTGTGTTCTCATTTGATAACAAACCACAGCCAAGCAGTGTTGATTGTCCGTGGTGATTCACACCAACGAAAGGGGCAAATGACATGTCGTATTTATTAGTCAGGTATGTAGTATCAAATGTGACAACGTCACCGAACTCCTTATATGCTTGACGAGAACGATTGTCTGCCCAAAATACATTTTTCAGCCGCGATTCGTTGTCTAGATCAATACTAAAGTAAAATCTCAAGCATCGGGCTTGCATTTCTGAAAAGTAACACTGTATTGCCACGGTGTCGCCTTCTCCAAGTTTTAAGCGCCTCACTTGTTCTATGTAGTTCCTACAATCTTTTTCCACATAAGTCAGATTCTCATAACCACCTGCTTCTACAACTGTAGAGTTGAAACTTTTGTGCAAGGGAATTCATGCCATGTCATTTACTTCAATCTTCTGTTTTACATGTGCGCTTAGTTTTCTATTGCATCGAAACAACCTCGACTTTGAAGGACTTGTTTTATGGTTGTGGTCGAGGTGTACTGATTTAATTATCCAAAAGCCATGATAGTCAAAAGAAGCAGAGAGTCTGGCTTTACAACCCGTCTGAATAGTTGGTTGCGGCTTAAAAGATCCGCTTGCAGACCCGCTTCATTGTCCTTCACGACTACATGTGAACGTCACAAAATGCAAAACTCCGTCGTCATCTTTTTTCAAATTCCTTTTCCTGACTGGGAATCCAACATCGTAAGAGTATCTCTTGTAGAAATCAACTTCATTTTCGTCCTTGAACTTTATACCCAACTCAGGCACAATCACCCCATCTCCCCCTATACTGTCATCTAAACATTCTCTCCTATTTTCAGCTTCCAAATTCTGCATTTCAGATTCCAGCCATGAATCATCTTCCATTGCCTCCATAATTTTACTGTAACAGTAGTAATAGAGTAAACACGTGATGTTAGGGAAGCTTGCAAATGCAAGGAGAAACGTACAGTAGAAATCACTTCACTGTAAAATAGTCCGTTATCAATTTTTACTTACTTCCCTAACTAATATATGCACAATGATAATTATCCTGAAATTGCTTCTCAATTTTAACTCTTAACATCACGTCAGTTTACCAAAACAACAAATCAACAAAATAACACATTCCCATTTAAATTCACATGATCTGCTCCTCGTTCTCCTAGCGTATGAAAATGAAGAAATGCATTTGGGAGAAGAAATCAAGCTGAAAATAACTGTTATAACATTGCGTTGATGTTTATACCTATTATCACTCACAGTTAACTGTTAAATGAAGCTGAAAATAGGAGAGAACACCAAAGGCAAGAGCATGTTTAGGCGTTGCAGGGGTGATGAAGCTGTAGCTGTTGGCTTCGACAACAGCCAGTTGGAGTTGCAGGGCTGATGAAACTGTGGCTGTTGGGTTCGTTTACCGCCGGTATGAGTTCTTGCAGAGGTGATGTACTGTTGGGTTGATCAAATGACAGTTTCCTCCCAGAAATCGCAGCTGCATGTGAGAGATGAAGTTGAGAAATTTTGGGTGTTGGGTTCGACGACCGTCGGTATGAGTTGTTGCAGGGGTGATGTACTACTGGGTTGATCGATTGGCGTTGTTGATCACATTACAGAAATAGCCCAGAAATCGCAGCTGAGTGAGAGAGAGATGAAGTTGAGAAATTTTGGGGATTCTTATCGGGTGTACCCGAACTTGGATGATTTTTGCCGCCTATTCACATTTCCCTGTAGCTTTCTCGTTTAGTCAACAAAAACGGTAGGCTTCCAATTATTTCCACCAATTCAGTTTGGTTTGAAAATAATTGCTTTCCATGTCACATTGTAAGAGAAAGTTGTATGAGTAGCATTACTGATGTTTGATAGCCAATATTTTTCATGAAAAGTGAAAAATGTTTTCTATTTTCCACCTTTTATGGGTGTTTGACATCTCAAATGTTGCCTAGAAAATGATTTTCGCCTCTTCCCGCCCCCCCCCCCCACACGTTCACATTTACAAGGATTTGGTGGAAAAGAAAATCCAAGCGCCTTTTTTTTTTTAATAAAAAAAAAATTCTTGACCCAATGGCAGAAAAATTTATTCATTTAATTCACAATTTTCATGAAAAAAAGTCAAACGAATGATATTCGGTATGGTAATTTATTATTATTATTATTATTGGCAATTAAAACAAATTCTAGATCCCCTTTTAATTGACAATTTGCATGAAAAATAAAGTCAAACGAATGATATTTGGTAAGTTAAATTTTTTTTTTTTTGCAAGTGGAACAAATTCTAATCTCAATGGTAGCAAAATTTATCACTTTAATGGACAAATTTTCCTAAAAATCAAAGTCAAACGAATATTAAAATATTCAAAATTTCTGGATGAAAAATTATAACAATCAAACACAATTAATCTACAATTCTCGTTAAAACAAGTTCTATGCAATTCAATTCACTGTAATTTATTTCCTTTCCACTCAAATTCCACATATACAATCAAAAGGACCCTAAGTTCTATTTTCTAGTTCATGTGTGGTTTGGTTGTTATTTCCATACGAACGAATTCTGTTTGATCTTCAAAGACAATTGCTTGTAACTTTTAACGCTAAAGAAATCAAAATTGTTTTAAGGAGAGACTGAATTCAATTGACTTAAATTATTTTATAATTTCTTTTTAATCTACACATCTTTGTTTCTATAAATGAATATTGAAGTAAAAATCTATATGCTAGTTAGTTTGCATTGTTATATATTGCACGAAACTTTTATAGTATTGTATGAACAACAACTATTTTCATATCATGACAACTAATTGTATATAGCTAGTTTTGTATCATTTTGTGTGAGCTCTGGTGATTCATTATAAGACTGCACTAGATGTACAAAATAAATATTCACAGAAGATTTGCAGAGAATACACATTAGGAGGGTGAGTGATTTATTTTTACCAATATTTTAACTCACATGAATCCCACTCCATGTGAGTTATATGTGAGAGTTCTGACAAGGGTTATTTTGTACACTCAGAATAATCATTCATTATATTATTTAGAATGGAATTCGATACCTTTTGCTTTGCATGACGTTCTCTTGACCTCGCACTAAAGTCCTCTGTTGTTTGGTGACTTAAACCAATTCTATTTTAGTTCTTACTCGAGACCCTAGTGCTGAATTGAAATTATAAAGTAAAGGAAGAAAAGAGAATAAACTAAATAAATGAAAAAGGTATTGTAGGGAATAGGCACATTGAGAGTCAAGATCCATTGCCCAACTTACAATTTTTTTCCAGATATTTTTGACATTTTGATAGGTCACATCATCTTAACAATGCGGTGGTTCGAGATGTCAAAAAATAATCGAGGACCTTCCCATTTGCTAAGTTGATAGAAATTTCCAAATATTATGCCCTTGTTTGATAGGATATTAAAATGAGATTTTTAAAATATTTTGATAAAAATTAATAAAATGTGTGGTTTGATAGGTCACATCATCTTAACAACAACAACAACTAGTAGGACATTAAGGTCCGGTGGGTCGAGATATCAAAAAATATTCGAGGACCTTTCCATTTCTTAAGTTGATAGAAATTTGCCAACGGATATTCTGTCCTTGCTTGATAGGGGATTAAAAATCGGATTTTTAGAAAATTTTGATAAAAGTTTATGAAATATATGCTTTGATTAGTCATATCATCTTAACAACAACTAGTAGGACGTTAAGGTGCAGTGGATCGAGATGTCAAAAAATATTCAAGGACCTTCCCATTTGTTAAGTTGATAGAAATTTGCCACCAGATATTGTGCCCTTGTTTGATGGGGGATTAAAATAAGATTTTTAAAAATTTTTGATAAAAATTAATGAAATATATGGTTGAAAACTGTTAATATTATAAAATAGGTTATTAAAATTAATTGTGAAGTTTAACTACAAACTTGAAATGCTCCCTACCAAACAATTTTTTTTCCCGTATATAAATACCCTGAACCTCATTCTTAGTTCAGTTTCAACCAAGTACAAAGAGAGAGGGATTCAGCATTTCTCAGATACAAAGGGTTATGGCATCGGCATTGAGGTCGAGTATACTGCGTCATATCCGGATCCCGGTCTCCCGGACCCTAACCCTAAATGCATCCAAGATGACGGCCGTACGATCAATGTCATCTCATGGCGACGATCACCTCGACAAGGAAGAAGTCATCAATCGAGTCCTTGACATCGTCAAGAGCTTCCCCAAAGTCGACCCCGCAAAGGTCAACTCTTCGATTTGCCTTTTTTAGCTCAATTTTTTGTTCTTGCATAACGAATTCTGAAATTTTTTACAGGTATTCTTGATTGCTGTTAGGGTTTGATGCTATGATATTTCGCTGTAGGATTTATTTGAGGGTTTTAATATATGTCGTTGATTTGGGAGAGATTTTTTCAGGTGACATAATTTTTCTGGGGAATGTGTGATTAAAAAGTGGGATAATTTATGGATCCACTGAAAATGTTTTCTTGGGAACCTGTGGATGAAAATGAATATGGGGAAAAATTATTTTTGAAAAATATCTTCCAAACATAGGCGATAAAGAATTTTTTTTTATTTGACCGTAAATATGGTGTAAATTTAGAAATATTATATAGCATCCTTAGTGATTACAATGGAAATTCTAATTGGCCATTTTGCACAGCGAATGGTTTCATTATGTGCTTCCGTGATAAAAATAAAAAATAAAAAAATAAAAAATGCAAGTTTTTCTCGTTTTCTTTGTTGGCTCTTTTTTCCCTAGAGTTTGAGTTGGTCATTTTTGAGAAAAAGTTTACTGGTTGTCAAGCATTTTTTTACAAGGACGAATGACAAGAAAATTGAAACTAACTCAGGATATCATTTTTAATTGTAGGATTTGCTTGATTAGGAGAAAAATTACTGACTTGTGAATCCAATTGTAAGCTTCTAAACTGATTACCTAATTCATGATTTTAGGCTAAGTGACGCAAGATGCAATAGAAGAATTGTAGGAGAAGGGGAAAGGGATGAGAAAAAGAGAAAGGAGAAAGAAAAGAGGGAAGAAGAGGAAGAGGGAAATATAGAATTGGGGGAGAAATCTATTCTTTGATACATAATAGGCGTTTTCATACATGGTTTGTAGGTTTGGGCCCTAATTATTACAGGTTATTAGGTTGAGACAGTCACTTAACATGGTTGAACCGGTTTTTAATGAAAAGACTTGTTAAAAAATGTTTCTGAAATGTTCACCTGTTTTTACCTGATGATCATAAAGACTATTATTAACAGGTTAACAGGTCATGTGGATAATAAGGATTAAACCAGGTTTTAATGAAAAGAGTTGTTAAAATATGTTTCTGAAATGTTCACCTGTTTTTACCTGATGATCATGAAGACTAATATTAACCACTAATATTATGGCAGTCTAATAGGTCATGTCTGGAAGTCCATGCTCTTCTTACTAGTAGTACTTATTTTTCTCCATCGTGACTCTTTGGTTTGGTGGAGTTTTATCTGTAGTGACAGTATGATCTTATACTAGCAACATTCTTCTTTTGTATATAGTTTAGATACACCTTGTATATCGTTTGAATATCATTAACACAGACTTATTAGAAAGATATCATTCCATCTGCTAGGAAATTGGTTATACATAACATGAATATTTAGGTGACAGTTGAAAAGATGAACCTATAAGCATATATGCATAACTTGGGTCTATAGACAGCTCATAAATGCATTTTTGTTATAGTGGACTTTGGTATGATACAGAGAAAATCTCTGATCTCATAGGTGGAAGTTGATAAATCGTTATGGTTCTATTTCCTGTAATGTGTATCTAGCTACTCTGTCTTTCTCGCTTCTGTGACTGCCACATGGCTGCTTTTAGGGCTCTTTACAGGATGTCATTTCTTGATCTACAATGGATTATAGATGCACTAGCATCTTGACTTCTGAATATATTGTTAGTGAGCATTCTTGCATTCTGTTGCTTGTTGCTACTGGTTTAATTGTTTATATCATTACCCTATGGAATAGGGATTGTGAGAATTATTCTCCATTGTGCAGTGTGCTCTTATCTTAGTCAATCAAGGAATGTGCGCCCCCATAAATAATAAATAAAACATAAAATCTGATTCAGTTCTTTTTTGTGTATACACAAAAAAGGTAAGCACAATAATCAATTGAACATTCATTCCACAGAAGCTTATAATCATAATTGAATATAAGCACTCGTTTGGCCCCCATTTTTTGTGAATGAAAATGGGTGGAATAGTGTTTTTTTTTTTAAAAAAAAAAAATGAGTGGTTGAAAAAGAAGAATTTTTTTTTGATTTAGGTGTAATATTATTTTATGGAAGATCGTGTGGTTGAAAATAGGAGGGAGAAAAATGGAATGTAATTTAATGAGATTCAAACAAGGGCTAAATATATGATCTATAAAACCTTTTTCTACTATAACCTCTGAATTTCTTAGCACAAAGAATAATTGATGCTGGTCAATACTTTTGCAGTAAACATCTTTCTGTGAAATTTAACCACATGTAGTTGTCATTCTATACAATCCCATGTTTAGTAAGAATAGATTTTGTTCTGCAAATCTCAGGTCGGATATTGATGACATAATTGATATGTCAAACTGTCTTTGTTCTATTTCAGAAGGATCCAAGATATTGCTTTTGTTCTGATAGTCTCATAGCAGGCATTTGACATCAAAATTGATGGTTTTCTTGTGCAGGTGACACCTGATGTTCATTTTCAGAAGGATCTGGGTTTAGATAGCTTGGACAATGTGGAGATTGTGATGGCCATTGAGGAAGAGTTTAAGCTGGAGATACCTGACAAGGAAGCTGATAAAATCGACTCCTGCACTCTTGCAATCGAGTATATCTATAACCATCCAATGGCTAGCTGAGTTATGTGGAATTTTTTGCTCTATGTTATCATTTCTTCGAGACAACTCTGCATTCTGTCCGTGTTTGCCCTGTTGGGATGTTGTAGAAATTTGAACCTGGGTCGGGAAATAAAATGGCCCTGCTGGAAAAAGAGTAGTTCTACAGTGGGTTTAAAAATCTTGTTATTTTTGGTCTTTACTTTGTTAATTTGAGTTATTGTTTTTCTGTTCGTCACGCAGATAACCCTTTTCATTAGGAGAAGCTTACACTAATCTATGAAAAATTATGAGTTAAATTGTTAGAAAAACAGTTAATGAAATACAGAAATACTCTTGAAGCTTGTCTTCCAGGATTTCAAATTGACCCTGTAAGGCAAAATTTTCTTTCCCATATGATTACTGTTATCCATGCTTCCCTTTGGTTTTCACATTTTCTGATCTTAACAAGTTTTTTCTTCCCATGCTTCGCATTCATAAATGATGTGGACAAATTACAGAAACCTCTTGAACGTCATGACTAAAAATCCTACTATTAGTTATTCAAAAGTCAACTAAGTGAATTTAGAGGCCGATACTTATCTCCAGTGGAGAGATTATTGCTCGAGTGGTTCCTTCACTCAATTATAATGCTAGTAATCATATCTACTTCTAGGCTCTAGCTCATGCATCTCATTGGACCTTTGAAATAGTCAGTCAATGACTTTCTTGTAAAGAGCCAATGTTATCTGGTAGTATATATATGTCTAGTTTCTTCTGGCTCTTGACTGGATGATGAATTGCATTATTTCCAATGTTTTAAGACCGGCTTGGCCAGTTCAGCCCCAGAATCTGTTAAATCGGCCGATTTTTGAAAAACTTGTGACCCGTTTCTGGTTTAGTCGGTTCAACTTATGTAAATATATATTTTTAAAAAATATTTAATTTTTTTAAAAGTCATCGATTCGATCTTGGTTCGACCTTTTAACCTTTGACCTTTTCTCTTTTTCGATTTGATGGTCGAGTCGATTTTTATAACATTGATTATTTCAAAGATATTTATGTGAACAGCAGCATGATTGAATTTAACCAGACACGTTTGATGTTTGATTGGAGTATATGCCGATAATCTTATCTAGATACTTGTAAAGGTCACTCTCGTTCCGACTGTAACTATACATGACTACATGACTAAATTGGAAGTGTTGAACAAGTAATAGTGAGAACACTACAAATCAATCGTTCTACATATTAAAAGGGTCATGCCACTGCCACCTGATGAAAATTCGAGAAGTTCAATTCAAGTACTCCAGAAAGTTGTGTTTTTTATTTGCCAAAATATTTATAATTCATTACATTTTGTTTGACAAATTTTATAAATCGATTTATATATGATCAAATTAATTTACGATGGTTAAGCTTCATTTTCAACTAAGTTAAACTATTTATAAAATTCTTTCCCGACCGAGACTAATAAGAGTTAATGGGTAAATTAAACATGGTGCAACTATAGAAGGTCATTATTAAGTTTAACAACGAAGTTTCAGACAAAAAATTAAGTAGAAGTCACTCTTCTATTGAAATTGCTTTCCTTGCAAGGTTAAAAATATCATATTTGTATCAACCGAGCTGTGTGTACATCTTGGTTGACAGTCCGGATGACAGTCCCCTCACATTTGAGGGTGGAGTCAGATCTTAAAAAAAGATTAAAATCAGGTCGATCCCACCCCATGTGAGGGGACTGTCAACATTAATGTACAAAATTTAATGTACAAATGACTTTTTTCTATTTGTATATCATAATATTTAAGATAACAACGAAGAAAGCCCATGTAAAAAAGAAAAGTAAATGATCATGAAAATATAATCAATCATGAGCCTGCTGATGAAAAATCAGACGTTTGATCCTTTCTGAATCACATGCATAATAGAGAGTCCAATAGCAGAGAGTTGAAACGTATTACGATTTCTCTTTGTCAATGGAGAAGCTAACCCTTCTCTCTCACTAAATCCATCTTCACAAGTTGTAGCAGCATCCATTACTCCACTTATGTGTGTATTAGCATCGTCATATCGTTTCGAGTTGTAATATTTCATGGCCTGCTTCACATGAGGGATTGCATCAGAAAAAAGTTCAAGGCAATCCTTCAAATATAGTTTTGAATAAGGATCCCATTTCTTGTTTTTCATCAGGTGTTTGACGTAACGACGCGTATCTGTAACGTTGTGACGTACGAGTCTGATCGAGATCATCCCGAGCCCTTGTAAACTTGCACACTGGCTGGCTGGTGTTGCCTGTAGGGAAGTTGTGCAAAAGTTGTACCCGATGTTTGGATCACGACGTGCGATTGTTTTGCACGTTTGGTTGATCAAGTTATGGCCATTAACGGGGTGCGTCGAGATCAGGAAGGAGAGGAAGAGGGCTGGAAGAATGAAAGAGAAGAAGGGACTCATTTTTTTCTTAGGTACTTCCGTGTGTTAATCTTGTTATCTCAAGTGGGTTTATATAGCTTGGCTAAAAATATGGGTTGGGACTAGGAATGGCAATTTAATCCGTACCGCTCCAAATAGGGCCAAAAAACTCGTCCCGATGGGTTGGTGGGATGGGGTGGGGGGTCGTGGGTCGCGGGGCGGGGTGGGGCGAGGATGCCCCACCCTGAACCCGTCCCGTGAAAAAAAAATTAAAAATAGAATTTTAATAAATTGTTAGTTTTATTTATAATTTTATAACATGTTTCTAATCCAACAATTATATTATACAATTGTCAATTTAAAATTTTACATAACTAACAATTGTTTATATAATTTATAAATTCAGACATTCAATCTTTTTATTATAATTAAATTATATAATTTGAAATTATGAATCATGATAGTTAAATAAATATTCTTTACTTTTGAAAGATTTATACCAATTAATCAAAGCAAGTTAACATATTGATTGAAAAAATTAAAAAAATATGGAATGACCTTTAGATTTTGGATTAAGGGTTGAACCTTAAATAATAACATAACTAGAATTTAAAAAAAAAAAAAAAAAAAAAAAAAAAAAAAAATTAAACGGAACAACAAATGTGACAAATTCTCGCCCCATTCCCACCTTGATCCACCCCACGCCCCATCCTGCCCCGCCTTACACGGGACGGGATGAGGTTGGAGTGAGACGGGATGAGGTGAGGTGAAGGTGTCCTATCCCGAATTCGTCCCATTGCCATTTCTAGTTGGGACATGTCATGTGTGTATCTTGACTTTATCTTGACTTGGGCCAATAATATCCCACTGCACATAAATGAACCTATTTGCCACGTTGAATTGATAATATCGGACATAAGTAAGAAATTTATTATTCTATGCATTGTCGTTCGAAATTATATGTACGAAATATGGCTAGAGCAACAATCCTACGACCACAAGCTAAGTGCAATTGTTTTACCTAGTTTCAATATCAAGTCTCGACCGTCAATATTATTGTATAAAATTAAAATGAGAATTCAAAATAGACTATGAGTCCATTTGACATGACTTTTGAGAAGTCAAAAGGATATTTTGAGATCAAAAAGTTACTTTTGGACCTGTTTCACTAATTTTATGAAAGTGTTTCTGCTAGTTAGAAGAATTAAAAAAAAAAAAAATGTTCCATGTGACCTCATCTAAACATACTTCCGAAATAAGAAGTTTTTTTTATTTAAAAAATTACTTTCCAAATTAAAATTAAAGTCTTCCTCAAAAAATCCTTCTACATTAACCATGAGTTTGATTCTCATTTTGGGAGAAAGAATGCATTTTGAATAGTTGATTGATGGAGAACGTACAGTTAAAAATGAAGGAAAATATTTGGATTTGTGTGTAATATTATTTTATTGAAAAATGTGTGATTGAAAGAAAGAGAAAGAAAAATGAATTTTAGAAAAAATGAAAATCAAACAGGGGCTAAGTAAAAGCAAAAGTTATATCAAATGTGTCCTAACACATGACAAGGTTAAATAATAGAGAAATACTTCAAGTACATTATACATGACATGTAATTTGACATTTCTCTCACATACACATGGTGGGGCCCATAATTAAAACAATCGCACGCCCTACACTTATGAGGAGAGTGTCAAACTCTATGTTTTGAAAGAATGTACTTGAAGTATTTTTCTAAATAATATTAAACGCTATCAAAAGAAGACAGTAGAAGTATCTCTAGTCTAGTCGACTGTCGTCGTATAGAAGATTCTCACCATTTATTATAACATTATTCAAGTAAGGGTCCGTTTGATTGTAAGAATGAAATTTGGGTGAAAAGAAAATGAATTACAGAGAATTGAATTGTCTAGAACTTGTTTTTTCGAGAATTGTCAATTAATTGTAATTTTTCACCTGAAAAATCTGGAAATTTTAGATTTTTTTTTGTCTTCGCTTGGCTTTGTTTTTATGAAAATTGTCCATTAAATGGATATAATTTATTACAATTGGGGATATAATTTGTTTCAATAGCCAAACAAAAATCGAATATCATTCGTTTGACTTTGTTTTCTATAAAAATTATCAATTAAAGAGATAAATTTTTATTTATTTATTTATTTATTATTATTATTTTAACAATTGAGACTATAATTTTCCTCAAAAACCAAGAAAAAAAAATTAAAAATGTGAAAAACGAATTCCAAGGAAAATTTTGTGTATCAAACATACAAAATGGGTAGAAATGAAATTTGATTCCAATTTTGTGCAATCAAACAGAACCTAAATATTTGCCAGCAAAAAATCTTTTTGGCAGCTATACAATATTCTTTGAAAATATATACAATATTCTTTGAAACGATACGCATATAAAATAGTACAAAAAATGGATTGTTGCTGGTTATTATTATTATTATTATTGAAATAACTTTGTAGGATGGTGACAATCTAAACGAAACAGTTGGTTAGGTCTCTATCTTGACTCTTTAACAGATAATTAAAAACTGTTGTTCAATGTGAATAACAAAAGTACCTTTTTGTGATGGAAATTAAATTCTTGAGAGTAGCTAATTTATTCTGATATTCTAATACTGCATCATCTTGGTCGAGTTAACAAGAAAGAGTCTTAACCTATGATCTATTCTCTAGACCAACAGATATGGGTCCCTCTAGTTTCTTGCTTATACGTATCTACCATGCCTAGTTAATGCCATGTTCATTGCCTATAAAGTCTGCTTTTAAGGAAAGAAGCACTGCACGTTAATACACCATAAGCATGTGTCTTTTAAGACTTTTAAGAGCAGATCCGATCCTCATCCCAAAAATTGAACACAAACTTCGACGTATACGATAAGTCTTTTCTTGTATTCCAATTTACTACTAAATGGTTATCGAAGAAAAGGAAAAATGAATAATGAATAATGAATAATGAAAAGGAAATGAACAATGTAGAAATATGTAACTTTGTTGATTAACAAAAATTGTTAACTAGAGGAAATTACACCCCAATCTGATATCCATTTTTGGGTTAAAATGTGTTTTGGAATAGTGATTTTTTTTTTGGGAATGTGCTATTAAATATAAGGAAAAAAATTAAATTTACGTGTAAAATTATATTATGGTAAAATTTGTGGTTAAAAATGAATTTTTAAACAAATCGAGCCCAAAAAATGAGCCACAAGAATCGCTCATTCTTTATGCTATGATTTGTCATATGTAAGTGTACTTGTCACATCCACTTAGGTGAATGAGTATGTGGCACATCATCTTAATTGAAATCTGCCTGCAATGAAATTGAGGTTTCACGGTTTTCAACCTTCCATTAAGCTAAATTTCTCTATTATATAAGCGTTCAAAAAATCAACTGGCAAGCAAGCTAGAATTCGTCCATGTCTTGCTGCCCATATCGGGGCAGGACACTAATACCCGCAACTAATGCCCGCGAAATTTGTGCAATACCACTAGAGGTGACAATCGAGTCGCTCGGCTCGTAAAGAACGAGTCGTGAACTGCTTGGGCTCGTCAAAACCACAAGCCCGAGCAGGAGCCGAGCAAGTCCGCTCGCTAGACGAGCCACGAGCCGGCTCGACTAGTGGCTCGCAAAAAAAAAAATTAAAAAAAAATATATGTGACCAGAACTGATGCAAATCTCGTAGCAACAGTGACTACAAAACCCACAACTAGACTGATCCGGAACCCAAGAACGTCAAATAATAACCCGATTTTGCATTTGAACCCAAAGAAGTGAAACAAAAAATCCAACGATAACAAAGATGCGTTGAACCCCTTGATTACACAATGAAGAACCTACGATCCGATGTTTGAACACACAAGAATTAGATCTTGAAAATTTGATTTGTTGTTCAATAGAAGAACAAGAGAGAAAGCAATAACCTTTCAATTAATTCAATGTCAAAAGTTCTCAAAATAACAAAAGAGTTAAATATTTATATTAGAGCCCTAAACCTAGTAAACAACGTGCATAAGGTAACAAATAATGTCAAAATATGGAAAGAAATAGAATCCTAATAAAAAAAAAGAAATAAATCGCACAAAATTCGATCGTACCGGACGTCCGGTAAGCACGTCCGGATGGACAAAAGTGCTCTACCGGATGTACAGTAGAGTGTGTCCGGTTTGATAGAGATTTTAGGTCTTGGGCTACCGGAAGTCTGGTAGTCGTGTCCGATTGGCCAGAAGTTTCTTTGGCCATCTTTATCACGTTGATCCAAGTCTTTTTGGCCTTCGATCTCAATATGAAACTTGCTCCATTTTGTATCCCGAACATGATTTCATCAATAGTGGCTTTGACGAGCATCCCCAATGCCTCTTTGACTCGTTTTGCTCTCGATCGCGTCATTGCCCATTTTTCAATAATCAACGGGTCTCGGTTTGGACTTGCATTCATGACTCCCACATTCTGGATCATATCATCCCCTCCCTCTTCAAATGGATTCGTCCTCGAATCTGTATCTGCATCAAACAGAGAGAGATCAGCAACATTAAATGTAGCTGAAACATTATTCTCGCCTAGGAGATCCACTTTGTATGCATTGTCATCGATCTTCTTGATGACTTGGAATGGACCATTTCCACGCGGCTGCAAGAATGGTGAAGTACGTTGCGAGAGATGAGTTGCCACTAGCACAAACGGAGAACCAACAATTCGTTACTTTTGTCAAAGAATGTCTTCAACCGAGGTACGTTGGGGTTAGTCGAAATACTCTTCGTTCTGATACAATAGAATATTTTCACAAAAGTATTGATTGCCGATTTAGAAAAATATGGGGGCGTGGTATCTTTAACTTCGGATCTATGGGAAGGGATTAATAAAAGAGGTTATATAGCTGCAACTGCACACTATATAGACCCACTTTGGATCATGCATAAAAAAATTATTGCTTTTAAAATTATTGAGTTCTCGCACAACGCTAACAATATATTTAATGCTATTATGAATATTATTAGAGAATATAAATGCGAGAGTAAAATTTGTTCTTTTATGTTCAACAATACTTCTGCAAATAAGTCTGTTATCGATAAATTGCATAGAGTACTTCAACCTAATTTTGGTGGTTTTTTATTTCATATTCGATGTGTATGCTATATTTTTAATTTAATAGTACAAGATGGTTTAAAACATGTTAAGGATGAAATACAACGTATTAGGAATGAGCTAATCTATATCACGATTGCAGCTAGTTGAAAATAAGCATTTGAGGAATTTTGTGTCGAAAATGGGGTGTCACATACAAAAACCTTTATTAGTGACGCAGGACATAGATGAAACTCTACATATTATTAAAATCATGTGAAGGTTTTGAACATTTAATTGTTGAATTTTATGACAATAGGCATATTAGAGACGACGATAATACTATTTTGAATGAGCCCAATTGACATGTAGTTATTAAAATTAAAAAAACTTTTGAGAAGATTTTATGATTCCACAAATATTTTGTCTGGTGTTTATTATCCTACTAGTGGTACGGTCCTTGAACGTCTTTATGTAATTGCTAGGGCTTTTAATAGATTTAAAGATGACCCCGATTTTAGTTTAGTTATATTTGCCATGGAATTAAAGTTTAGAAAATATTGGAAAGAATTGCCCATATTATTTCTGTTAGCATGCGTCATACCCCTGATATAATTTATCGGGTACTAAATTTGTAATTGATCGAATTTTAAAATCTTTAACTTTTAACGTACCTTTTACTTATAAGAATTTGGAATCAACTTTATGTGAAGTGTATCTATTATATGCTTCACGAATGGGTGCACATATTACTCGTGTACTCTTCTACTCTACAAATACTCCTCCCATTAATATAGCAGATGACGACGCTGAAGTTTTAAATTTATTCGAAAGCATGAACTCATATAGATATGATTCAACTGCATATGCATGTGGTTCCTCCGGTAGTAGTAGTTTGTCTTTCACTGCATGTACTCAAACATCTAGTTATAGTCCAAATGTCTTGCTTGCTGAATTAATTGATTACTTTTAATCATAGTGTCCCTAGTAACAATGCAATTATGAAAAATTTAGAAGAAGCAATTGAATTCTGGCGAAGGTATGAACGCCGATAGTTTCTGCAATGGCAAAAGTTCTACTAACACATTCGTTTGCACTGTAGTTTCGGAGTCTGCTTTTAGTGCAGGGAAAAGAGTTCTCTCAGAGGTTAGGAGTCAACTAAAAGAAGATATTTTGAAAGCATTAATGTGCGTGAAGGACTAACAAAACACTCATTTTCGACTACAAGATAAATATGCTAAAATTGTATGTAGTAAAGTAAGTGATATTTAATCTAATATTCATCACAAATTTTTATTTTAATACATTTATAATTTTTTTAAAAAAATTGTACACGTAAAAAGTTGTTCGTGTACAATTTTTAACTCCGCCTACTCTGACTCGAAATTGAAGTAGCCGGTCCCAAACCAGGATAAAGGATGAGAGTTTATCTTTTTTTTATTATTATTTTAAAAAGAAATATTTTGAAAAATGTATATTTTAAAAAATGTTTAGAAAATGTGTATTTATCTATTTATATATTATTTTTAAGTTTAGTTTAATAAATAAGTAAATAAAAAGGCGAGCTCGGCTTGTTGCAAAACGAGCCACGAGCTCATGTGGGTAAGGGCCGAGCCGTGCCATGACTAAATACCATGCAACATTTGGCCATACCTGAAGTCTGTCGCCTTCATCCCCGCCATCAGGCGATTTCTAGCCTTGCTGCGGAGAAATTACACATGCCCATTGACAATCCCACGTATGTTTATGAGAAATCTCCCACTAGCAATTGAGCAACTCACTAATGTAATGCTCCCTGCCTAGGGGTGGCAATTAAGTCCGAAAATTAGGACAGCCCGAATAAAAATAAATAAATTTACAGAGCCTTTTAAGTAAAAAATGTAAATTTTACAAAAAAAAAACAAAAACAAAACCCGAGCGGGATTGGCTTGGCCCCGTAAGGCCCAGGCCGAAAGCCTAGGCCGAGACTCATTTTTTTGGCTGGGCTTTGCCCGGCTCAGCTCGGGGCCAAAAAAACCCAAGCCGAGCCCAAGTTTTTTTCCCCGGCTCGTTGCCATAGCTATCCCTACCAGATGCGTAAATTTCTCACACATTCATGCAAATTCCGCATACAATTTAAAGAAATATCCGCGGACCCTACCCCGAATAGAGCAGGGATTACCCACTTAATTGGGTATTTGGGTCGAGGGCAGGAGACTTCGTCCTAGGGAGGGTACAGATAACAAGGGCCCCACCTCGCTCCCATTTAACCATTTTTTTAAGAATTCAATACTTTAACTGAAAATTTTCACGAAACTTCATTAGGTCTAATAGAAGATGGCCATTAAGATCATCTAAAAAATGTAACAAACAATAAAAACTTTAGTTTACCCAATATATTTGAATAATTTAACTTTAAGGAAAGAAAAAGATACCATGACAAATATAGGAAAGACAAATATGGTAATTAAATATAGGTGTAGATATCGTCCAACAGACCCCCTCCTCAAGTTGGAGCATAAAGGTGGTAAATGCTAAACTTGCCAACAAGAGAATGGAACTGGACGTTGCCTAATGCTTTGTTGAAGATGTTTGCTAGCTGGAGAGCAGAGGAGACATGTTTAGTAGTGATAGAACTAGACTTAATGCAGTCGCGAATAAAATGACAGTCGATCTCGATGTACTTCCTGCGCTCATGGTGAATCGGGTTGGCAGCAATATGTAAGGTGACACGATTGTCACAATGAAGCTGAGCTGGTAAAGAATGAGGGATTGTCAGATCATTTAGTAAGGAACAAAGCCAAATGAGTTAACAAGCAGTAGTAGCCATGGAATGATATTTAGCCTTAGCCGAAGAGTGGGATACGGTGGTCTGTTTCTTGGTCTTCCAAGAAATCGGAGAGTGGCCAAGAAAGATGAGATAGCCAGTGACAGCATAGCGTGTTAGAGGACACCCCGTCCAGTCCAAATCACAGTATTCATGGAGGCAAAAATAAAACTTGGGAGGAAGGAGAAGACCCCGTCCAGAAGTTGATTTTAGGTAATGCAGGACTCGAAGAATTGCCTTCCAATGTCCAGATCTCGAATGATTCATAAATTGAGAAAGATGTGAACGGAATAGCATATTTCTGGTTTGGTGATGGTAAGGTAGATGAGCCTTCGAACGAGATGACGGTAAGCACTCGGATCATCAAGGAGAGTGCTGGCATCTAAGGCCAATTTGTGATTTTGCTCCATAGGGGAAGAGACGGGTTTGGGGCCAACCAAGCCAGCTTCCTAGAGAATATCCAAATAATATTTGCGCTAAGATAGAATGATGCCATTAGGTGATCGGGCGACCTCTAAGCTAAGGAAATATTTGGGGGCGCCGAGATCTTTAATGTGAAACCAAGTGTCCAAATAATCTTTGAGGGCAGTAGTATGTGGACCATTGTTGCTAGCAATAATAACATCGTCCACATATACAAGCAAGACAATAAAAAGGTCGCCCTTGCGATATAAGAAAAGAGAAGCGTCAGCCTAAGACTGAGTAAAATCAAAGCGAAGGATAGCATTAGAGAATTTAGCATACCATTGGCGAGAGGCCTGTTTCAAACCATAAAGAGACTTACGGAGGTGACACACGCGGTTGTCTGTAGAAGATAAGTGCCTAGGAGGTGGTGTCATGTAGACCTTCTCATCAAGGTCGCCAAGTAAAAATGTATTATGAACATCAAGTTGATGCAACCGTCCATGACTTGGCGGCAGCCATGACCAACAAGGTTCTGACCATGATAAGTTTTGCGATTGGTACAAAAGTTTTTGTATAATCAAGCCCTTCAATTTGCTTGTATCCCTAGGTAACCAAGCGAGCCTTGAACCGCTCAACCGACCCATCAGAATGATATTTAACCTTGAAAACCAATTGTGATCACACAACCTTTTTACCAGAAGGCAACTACTCCAAAGTCCAAGTATTGTTATGCTCAAGTGCCTCTAATTCATTTTTCATTGCTTCCCACCAACGAAGGTCCTGCACGGCCTGTTTATAAGTGTTTGGCTCATCATGTTGAGTGATGGCCACAAAGAAACTAGAATGCGGTGAGGAGAATTTTGAGTATGAAAGGAAATTAACTAAAGGATAAGACATACCTGAGGAATCATGATTGAAAGAGGTTCGAGGAGGATTATTATTTTGTGGTAGAGCAACATGGAAGTCACGAAAACGAGCCGATAAACATCTCTCACACGGGGATGTCGGACTGGAAGTGGCTGCGATAGGTCAGGACTTGGGGGGTCGATGGGAGTAGTGGACGAGGTAGGAGTGTCAATGTCCATGGGAAGGTCATAAGGTCGGGAGGACTTGGTCAAGACCTAAAACAACAATGGTAGTATTTGTGGGAGGTGATATTGGCTTAATGTCGGGAATAGGTAAAAGGACAGGTGTGGTGGAAGATGGCCAGGGAACTGGAGAAGACGTGGAAGTGTGAATTTGGAAAGGAAAAATATTCTCATAAAAGGTCAAATCTCTAGAAGTGAAGAGTTTATAAATGGTTAAATCATACACCTTGTAACCTTTTTGGTCGTGAGGGTACCAGACAAAGATGCAAGCGGCGACACGGTCTTGGAATTTGTGTTGAGGTCGATGGAGGACAAAGGTATAGCAAAGACACCCAAAGACACGGAGATGCGAGTAATTTGGTGGTCGAGAAAATAGGAGTTCATAAGGGCTCTTTCCAGATAACAAAAGTGTGGGTATAGTTTATCAAAAATGTTGCCGTTAAAATGCATTCTCCCAAAATATAATAGGTAAATGAGCCTGAAATCTTAAGGCTCTAGCTACTACAAGTATATGTCGATGTTTACATTCCACCACCCCATTTTGTTGGGGTGTGTAAACGCAAGAAAATTGGGTTAAAATGTCTTCTTGTTGACAGAAAAGCTGGAAGATATGGTTTGTGAACTCGGTTCCATTATCATTTCGAATTTGTTTTACCGTTTTATCAAATTGTCTAGTTAAAACGGTTATGAAGGAAATCAATTGGGGAAAGACTTCGGCTTTGGATTCGATTAAATACACCCAGGGGTTTCTAGTAAAATCATCCACAATGCTTAAAAAATAGTTGGTGCCAGATAAAGAGTTGGTGTGATATGGTCCCCAAACATCGCAATGAATTAATTCAAAAGAAGCACACGTTTTAATTGAACTAACAGGAAAATGTTTTCGAGCTTGTTTGGCTCGATGACAGGTGTCACAACATGTATTACCAGACTTAAAAGAGGATAAACCTAAATCATTAAGAAGAGACGATTTATTTAAAGGTAAACAACTAAGGCGTTGATGCCATAAAATGAGTTTAGAAGCAGGAGTACTGGTGCTGGTTGATAAGTGTGCATTTACACACTTATTGAGCATTTATTGGATTATATTTACAGATAAAATTGAGCATATTCTATGCATAATTATGTATTATTTGATTTTATAGGCCAAAACCCTGAATTGGAATGAAACGGAGGCAAAATGAGTGAAAAATGACTTCAATTGCACAAAAATGTGAAGTTGAGGACTGAAATGCACTTGACCAAAAGATGGAGGGCTTTGACTGCAATTTGATAGGGGCTTAAATGAAAGAAAGTTCAAAGTATGGGGATCAAATTGTACTAATTCAAAGATGAGGGATGAAATCTCGTAATGATAGAACGTTCAAGGACCTGAGCTGCAAATATGGAAAAATCCATGCGACCGCATGGCTTGCCCAGAGACGTGAAATGTATATTTTGTTTCTTCCATGCGACCGCATGGAATTACACCATGCGGCCGCATAGAGTTAAAATACTAAGGCGGTCTATTTTTCTTTCCACGCGTTTTTGGTCAACTTTGGCAATATTTTGAGACTTGTTTAATGGAGATATTTTGTGGTGTCTCACATGGCATTGCATATATCCCTCTCTCCTTCATAAGTTACACATTAGATATTACATTAGTTTTAGTTTAGGTTAGAGATAGTTTTTCTCTCTAGATTTAGTTTTCCTTCTTTATTTTCTTTCCTTTTCTTCTTTTAATTAGTTGTTTTCTTTGTAATTCTTGGTTCATCTTGGGTATGCAAAGTGAATAGAAAGGAGACTACAACAAAGAACTTGGTGGAAAAATTGGAGAATTCAAGCCATACTACAAGGGTTTATTCTTTATCTTTGTTTTCTCTTATTTATTTTGCCAAGATTGATATGTATTGTATAAAAGAATCTCTTTGTTATTATTTATATATGATGAGCTAAGTTTTGTGTTGGAGTTTATGTTGAATCTTAACTTTAATTTCATTAATATTGATATATGTTGTTAGAAATGCATTTGTTATCAAAATAATGGTGTATTGATTATTAGTTTAAAATTACTTCATTTATCTGATCAATAGATGTTGTAGTTAGGTGTTTTGTGTAATTATTGAAAAATAGTTGCACTTACTAGACCGAAATAATTGATACCATAGGTTTGTATGGTTCCGACTATACGCGTTTAGATGATCTAGAAATAGACATCTACCTTATGTGACCCGTTGAGTATTCTCACAATAATTTAATGATTTGGTTAAGTTTTTATCTGCATATAGATTTGTGGATAACTAAATCAATAGGGTCGATATCACTCGAAAGAGGTTATTGACTAAAATTGGAGAATCGGGTCTAATCATTTATTTTGGTAATTTGCATGTGCGTTATTGAATTGATGTTAATGAAATAAAGGTTAAGTGAAATCATAAATTCCAACCACTTTTCAAATCAAAGATGCAACTACGCCTTTTTAGTTTGTTAGTTTAGTTTTATAGTTATTAGTTTATAATTTATTTTCAATATTAATTGTGTGTGTGTTAGTCGTTGTTAGAACTAAAATCGATTAGAGTACGTAACTTCAAAGTAACATTCCTTGTGGGATCGATATTCGGACTCAAAAACTCCATTATATTACTTGTTCACGATCCGTGCGCTTGCGGTACGTTTTCATAGCGAACAAGTTTTTGGCGCCGTTGCCGGGGATCGTTTTTACTTTGATTACTGCTTTAGTTAATTTTAGTTTTAGCAACTTGTAATTATTTGTTTTTATTTGTTTTTACTGTTTGTGTATTTTGGCTAACCCCCTATTATTAATCTTTCTTGTATCTGTAGTCTTTTTCTCGCACCCTGCACTTGTCTGATATTTGCAGGTTTCTAACCTTGGTAAAGTAACAAGATGTTTGCACTATTGAGTCTCTACGGTGACTATACAAATATTCTTGAAGGTTCAAGATGTGATACTTGTTTAGCAGAGCATTGTATAGGAATGTGCTTGTATTCGTGTACCCAAACTGCAATGTTGAAACTTCTAAAGTTTCGATATTATTTGAAATGCCGGAGACAAGCACTGGACAATTTAGATGAAAGTTATATGCTCCCGGGAGACTATGTACTTGATGATTGGGATGAGGACATCAAATTCCTCGGAGATGGTCCTCCATGTTTGAATGAGAAGGTACTTGCAAAGTATTACAATGAGCTTGCCAGGTTGGATGAGGAAGATATGCTAGTGGGAGATTACAAATATTGGGATGGATTTAGGAAGTGGGGGTCTTATCCACTCGAGGAAGTCATTGAGACCGACTTCTCGTTGCCCGTAGCATTGGATTGCGAACCAGTCATTCAATCCGAGGAGATATCAACGATTGTAGAAGAACCTGAAGAGAATGCTAATTTAATCACAAATGATTTGAGTGAAGATGTAGAAATCATTGAAGATCATTCGGCCGACTTCAGTGATTGCATAGAGTTTGATTTTGTGATTAACTCCAATGAGGAGGTGGAAATCTACAGTTTTGAGTTTGAATCAGGTGGAATGGATAGGTTTTATTATGTTGAAAATGGCACTAATGAGTTTTGGCGATCGAATGAGGAGTGGATGAAAGCCAAAAGAATAAAGCTGGGCCGAGCATCCAGAGCTTACTTTTTGGGCCCATAACATTTTGCATAGTCGGGCTAAGACTATAAAACAGCGCTTGTTGGGAGGCAACCCAACTTTTCTAAACCTTTTGTGTTTTTATTTACTTTTCTATCTTTTTATGCTTTTAGTTATATTTCTGTTTAATAGTTTAACTTCTTGTAGGTAATGCTTTTTGAAGTCCAAAGTTGAATGGTTCCTCACGAGTCTGGAGCTGAATTGGAGTACAATGAGGTCTGTTGCCCAAGCTACTAAATTGCATTCCGAGTCCAGTACATGCACTGGTTCTGCTTCACAATGGATTCAGGGAAGTTTCCTTTATTCCTCTTTGCTTAATATGTTAATTTACACATCAAGGACAATGTGTGAATTAAGTTTGGGGGTATTGAGCCTTACCGGCTATTGTATGCTTTAATTTGATGTTACAGCCTTGTCGGCTGTTTTGAGTTTACATTGGTGATTATGATTGGTATGTTATATAGCCTTGCCGGCTCAGGATTGCATGAGTTGAAATTGTTATTGATTCATGAGCTATGCACGCACAAATCCAAATTTGCTATTGGTACGATTTTTTTCAAAAATGGCTTATTCATTGTGAGATCATACGTTACATTGAACACATAGTCACGATTGATTATCATTTAGATGCGAAAATAGGTGTTAGATGTGAAAATTTTGAATTGGTAGAACTTAGGTTGTGAGTTGTTTTGAAAAATTTTATCAACCTATACTCTTATTCTCTTTCACTTTACCATAGTCTGAGAAACTTATGATTAGCTAGTTAGTTGTTTTCATTGAAGATGGTAGTAACTGAATAGTGTGAATACAAAAACTGGTGAGACTTTGAGCCTATGGACTGACATTTATTACAGTCTCATTTCTTTCATGTGTGATTATTCCATGATTGTGTTTCTCTAGAACTTGCGTTGCTTCTTGCCAAGATCACATTGACACATGTATGCATGAATATGATTAAGGCCATCTCTGACTTACCACATTATCCAAATAGTTTACCCTGATATTACTCTTTCCTTTGATAACCCCTTTGTGCCTTATTTGCCTTTTCTTTGGTTTACCTATATTTCAAGTTTTCATATACTGAAAAACAATATTCTCAACCAGCCCTTGAAGCTAGTGGAGTATTGTTGGGCATCTGAATGTTGGATAGAGATAGAAAAGAAGTTTGGGGGTATCAATTGTTTTTGAGGTGCTATGATTGGTGTTTGTGGTGGAAAAGAAAAAAAAAATATTTGAAAGATAAAAAAAAAATGTGTTGAGGAGACTGATTTTGAATGACTGAATTCATAGTTCTCCTAAGAATTGAAAAGAAAAAAAAAGGGTGATTGAGTTGAATAGATGTTGATTGAGAAGTTATTGTTTTGGAGTGATTGGATTGTGTACAGATCCTATCTCAGTTGAGCTGATTTGAATATATGTTACTCCGCTGATTTATTTGAGGCTTCTTAGTCACTTATCCATATATTCCACACCTTTACCTTAAGCCACATATAAACCCTGCAAAGTCCTTATGATTTATGTAATGCATGTGATCTAAGTAGTGGCGATAGAGAAAATATGCAAGCTTATGGTAGAACATTTTCATTGGAATGATATTGAGCGAAACAGTACCTGATCTTACACTTGAGAGTTGAGTGTTCATACTATATTATTCTGTGAGGTTCTACTTGTTCAGTTACTCTATTTTCATTTGAAATGCTTGCTAGTTGATTTTATTTGAGCTTTTAAAAGAAAAAAGAATGATTGAGAGCAGCCTTAGATTTACACTTGGGGGATTGAAATGAATTACCTATTTTAGTGTGAATCTTACGAGTGTGAAAGAACATATTTTGACCACTGAGGATCGGGTTGTGACCAATTTACATATTTTTCCATCTTAACATTCTTTTCCTAGTTTAGATAATGATTGAAAATGGCTATGCACACACACACTGATCTGAGGTTGGATAAGTTGCAATTATTTTTGATAGCATTATTTGGAAGTATGGTTGTGAATTGATATACAATTTTTATATTCATTGATATATTTTTGGCAAGTATCTAATATGTTGATTATTTTCACATTTGCATGATTATGTTAGAAGTTAATCTTGCTCGAGACGAGCAAGAGCACAAGTTTGGGGGTGTGATAAGTGTGCGTTTACACACTTATTGAGCATTTATTGGATTATATTTACAGATAAAATTGAGCATATTCTATGCATAATTATGTATTATTTGATTTTATAGGCCAAAACCCTGAATTGGAATGAAACGGAGGCAAAATGAGTGAAAAAGGACTTCAATTGCACAAAAATGTGATGTTGAGGACTGAAATGCACTTGACCAAAAGATGGAGGGCTTTGACTGCAATTTGATAGGGGCTTAAATGAAAGAAAGTTCAAAGTATGGGGATCAAATTGTACTAATTCAAAGATGAGGGATGAAATCTCGTAATGATAGAACGTTCAAGGACCTGAGCTGCAAATATGGAAAAATCCATGCGACCGCATGGCTTGCCCAGAGACGTGAAATGTATATTTTGTTTCTTCCATGCGACCGCATGGAATTACACCATGCGGCCGCATAGAGTTAAAATACTAAGGCGGTCTATTTTTCTTTCCACGCGTTTTTGGTCAACTTTGGCAATATTTTGGGACTTGTTTAATGGAGATATTTTGTGGTGTCTCACATGGCATTGCATATATCCCTCTCTCCTTCATAAGTTACACATTAGATATTACATTAGTTTTAGTTTAGGTTAGAGATAGTTTTTCTCTCTAGATTTAGTTTTCCTTCTTTATTTTCTTTCCTTTTCTTCTTTTAATTAGTTGTTTTCTTTGTAATTCTTGGTTCATCTTGGGTATGCAAAGTGAATAGAAAAGGAGACTACAACAAAGAACTTGGTGGAAAAATTGGAGAATTCAAGCCATACTACAAGGGTTTATTCTTTATCTTTGTTTTCTCTTATTTATTTTGCCAAGATTGATATGTATTGTATAAAAGAATCTCTTTGTTATTATTTATATATGATGAGCTAAGTTTTGTGTTGGAGTTTATGTTGAATCTTAACTTTAATTTCATTAATATTGATATATGTTGTTAGAAATGCATTTGTTATCAAAATAATGGTGTATTGATTATTAGTTTAAAATTACTTCATTTATCTGATCAATAGATGTTGTAGTTAGGTGTTTTGTGTAATTATTGAAAAATAGTTGCACTTACTAGACCGAAATAATTGATACCATAGGTTTGTATGGTTCCGACTATACGCGTTTAGATGATCTAGAAATAGACATCTACCTTATGTGACCCGTTGAGTATTCTCACAATAATTTAATGATTTGGTTAAGTTTTTATCTGCATATAGATTTGTGGATAACTAAATCAATAGGGTCGATATCACTCGAAAGAGGTTATTGACTAAAATTGGAGAATCGGGTCTAATCATTTATTTTGGTAATTTGCATGTGCGTTATTGAATTGATGTTAATGAAATAAAGGTTAAGTGAAATCATAAATTCCAACCACTTTTCAAATCAAAGATGCAACTACGCCTTTTTAGTTTGTTAGTTTAGTTTTATAGTTATTAGTTTATAATTTATTTTCAATATTAATTGTGTGTGTGTTAGTCGTTGTTAGAACTAAAATCGATTAGAGTACGTAACTTCAAAGTAACATTCCTCGTGGGATCGATATTCGGACTCAAAAAGTCTACTATATTACTTGTTCACGATCCGTGCGCTTGCGGTACATTTTTCAGCAAACACTGGTTGCGGCTGACTTGATTGCTTGAAAATAATAAAGTCCATCCCGTAGTTCACCCATTCCAATCAGTTTTCTCGTAGCTAGGTCCTGAAAGGCACAAAAAGAAGGAAAGAGGCGAGCAACACAATTTAGAGTTCTAGTTAATTTTCTAATAGATATGAGATTGCAAGTAAAAGAAGGAATGTAAAGGACGTCATGTAGGAGAACCAGGGAATTAAGAGAAACGTCTCCACAAGACTTAGCCAAAAGGAATGAGCCATCTTGGATTTTAATCGGTGAGAAGTGAGGCACGACTTTGGGAGAATTAAAGACAGCTTTGTGGCAAGTCATATGGTCAGAAGCACTCGAGTCCGGAACATATTCAATTGTGTGATTGGATAGAGAAGTTTCATTTCCTGCAAATTAGCCGTAGAGTCACGAGCCTTGTCGATATTGAGCATATATATAAGTTGAGCATACTGTTCATTCATTAATCCATTGACTGGGACAGAATGGTTAATTTCAGACTGTGCAATGCTTAGTGTGTTATGAGCCTATGTGGGCTTGGTGACTTTTTCACTTGATCCTACCATTCTGGATAACCATGTAACTTAAAACAATTTTCTTTGGTGTGTCTGGCCTTCTTTAGTCACAAAACTGTGTGGAGGAGTCACGACTGACGGTGGTTTAGAGTCACGACTAATTGGTGGTTTACGGTTCCCTTTGAACCTATTGACGCTGCTTGTGATGAATGCAGCTACCTCAACTGGAGATGACCTTGATGCTGTCACTTGTTACTGTCATTCTTCTTGTGTGACGAGGGCATAGGTACGAGACAAAGAAGGTAGGGAGTCCATGTTCAAAATTTGAGAGTACACAACATTATATTTTTCATTCAGCCCCATTAAAAATTGATGTACATTCTCCTTCTCTCTTTTGACAGCAATGCTTTCGCAGAAGCACAAGAGCATGACGGAATTTGAGAATAAGTGTTGAGTTCGTCCCGAATACCTTTAAGTTTGGTGTAGTACACAGAAACGGTCTTCACTTGTTGCAAGGTATTCACCATCTCCATTTTCAATTGATGAATGCAACGTGCGTTGCCTTGTGAAAAACGTTCTTCAAGATCATTCCACATCTCATATGCTATCATGAAATAGGAAACACTATCATGGAGAGTAGGGTGAAGGGAGTTAAAAATCTAGGAGATTACCATTGAGTTGCACTTGACCCACGAAAATTCTTCTGGTGAACCGGTTGCTGGTGTTTTGATAGATCCATCCACAAAGCCAAACTTTCTTTTAGCTTGAAGGGCGCTCGTCATTGCACGGCGCCATGTGGGGTAGTTATCTTCTCGAAGAAGATAGGTAACAAGAGTAGTGCCTGGATTATCTGAGGCATGAAGTAGATAGGGGGATGAGGCATCAACGTTGTACAGAGTGGTATTATGTTGGTGGTTGGTTGTATTTTTGTTTGAAGCATGAGAAGCTAGAGGACTTTCTTCGGCCATGGTGAAGCAAAAAAAAAAGGGTTAATGTCCTAGGTTTTTGTCTGCTCTAATACCGTGTAAAATAAGATGATAAAGGGATGCCAAGCTCAATTGTATTACAACAGATTGTTAACTTTATATACATGTAGGGGTCGACTAATGATCCCTTAAATAAGGAAAGAAAAAGATACCATGACAAATATAGGAGAGACAAATATGGTAAGTAAATATAGGTATAGATATCGTCCAATACTATACACTAATCACATGCACGTTTTTGCAATATAAACCTGCTACCTTACCAAATGTGCCCAAGCCCCGCACATGCGCACCAAGACATCAACACAAGACTAGTCACCACCTATAATGAAACCATCACAACAAACAAGAGACTGTACACATTCTTAATGGACAATAGAAGTCTACAAGTGTAAATTGATCCAAGATGAGCTAGCACAATTTTAGAAATGGAAACAATACATAACTACAACAATATAAAATTCACATTTTACAACTAATAAACTCCTTAAATACTTTCAGAAATCAGGTGGTAAATAATAACAATAATAAAAAAATTTAATCTACATATTCACCCTCACTCCATCCTCATTCATCCCAACCCATTTTCATTTCCAAAATCGAAATCATAGAAAACCCTCTTCCATCTCTCTCTCTCTCTCTCTCTCTCTCTCTCTCTCTCTCTCTATATATATATATATATATATATATATATATATTATGGAGCCGCGGTGGCAACTTGCATCGCTTGATGAGGCATCACTGCGAGAAGCGGCAAAGTAGCAGCGCAGCAAGGCCGAACCATGATGAAGTGTAGTTTCAAAGCTCTGTAGAGTTAAAGACCTTGCCATGAAGCAATTCTTCTTCAACTTCATCTTCCTCAAGTGTGCTCGAATATTCATACACATTAGTTATGTCCTTCCCATCAGTCGAGACGTTGCTGTAATGACGAGAGAGACTTTCAGCAAGCTTCTCTAATGACATGACAATTTTGCCTATATTTCTCAATAATGTCCCTGAGATGGGGTTTTTTTACTCATACTCCACTACCAGCACTTGGATCACTATATTTCTATGTGTTTTTATTGTCCTTAGGTTTGTAGTTACATTTTTTAATCTTCTAAACTTGATTTTTTAAAACTCCTTGCAAGACATTATTTGTATAAAAAAAAATAGTATTTTGCTTTCTATTTTTTGTTTGTTGTTGTATGTGTTGTGGTGATGGTCTTCGAATTTATTTGTGGTGACTCTCAATGACCAAGTCTATGTTAATTGTAACATGTTGTGATCAAATTTATTTTCATTGCGACTGTTTGTAATCAAATTTGTCTTAACTATGACAGTATGCGATCAAATTAATAGTGACTTAGTTATATACAGTCACAAATTAGATAGTTCTGGTCACAGACAGTTACATTGAAGACAAATATAATCGCAATTAGTCACAAATAATATAGATTAGTGACTTAATTACATGTAGATGGTCAAAATTGTCACAAACTTTAAATGTAAACATGCTAATTTGTCACAAACATTCAGGGTTAAAAAATGTCCGGTTACACATATCATTGTTAACATAAACTTGATCACATACAATCACAGAACTTACTTCATGATCACAAATTACAAAAACTGTATAGGTCACAATTTATTTCACGTTCACAAATTATCAAATTAATTGGTCAAAAGTTATTTTTTGATCGTAAGCCACAAAATTTATAGGTCACAACTTATTTTATGGTCACATATTATCAAACTAATTAATTACAAGTTATTTTTCGATTGCAAATCACAAAATTTATAAGTCACAACTTATTTTTTATATTAAGAAATTAATTTATCATAATTTATTTATCGATCACAAAAATACAAATATGAGGTTCGCAATTACAAATTTAATAACAAATTACACATTTTTAAGTCACGTATTATTTATTGGTTATAATTTATTCGTTTCATTGATCATAGTTATACAATAGTGGGTCACAATTGCTCTTTATCTTAAGGTGGAAATGCAGTAGTAGTGCATTGTAGGTGATCAGATTTGGAAATCTAGCGCATTCAATGTTTCCAATACCTTATTTTAACTTCTAGCACTGTGACTATTGATAATATTTGTGTAATTTCTGCTCATCATTTATACTATATCACCACCAAGATGACCAAAATTCCCACATCTTCCAATACTTTGATCACTTAAAGGACTCACATTCTTCCCACCACTAGACTAGTACATGACAGATTTAAAGCACAATACCATTAGGCATGTTTTTTCAAAACAAATGTACCAATACATTTGAGACCAAGCTAGCTTAACTACCATGGTATATGTCATGAACATTTGACCTAAATGCTCAAGTGCTCCCAGGAAAGGAATATATGTATCTCAATTTGTTGTTATTTGTGTGGTATACAATATGGCTCTTACACTACCAAGTAGACTAGAAATTAGAATAAACATCATAATTAGCCACATATTGCAAAGTTAGGGATGACAAAAAGCTCGTCAAAACCGAATGGGGCGAGGATTACTCGCTTAATCTAGTGTTCGGGTCGGGGGCAGGGACGAGGATTTCGCCCCAAGGTGTGTACGAGTAGCAAGGGCCCTGCCCCGTTCAACTTTTTTTTTTCAATACTTTAAATGGAAAACTCCACGAAATTTCATTAATTTTAATAGAATATGACAACTAGGAATTTAATAAACAATAAAAATATTAGTTTACCAAATACATTTGAATAATTTAGCTTTTAAAAATAAATAACTTAATTAATTAAAATTTTTAATAAATATATTATCGTCTCACTTTAATGATTGTGGACAATAAAATGAATTATCAAAAATTTAAAGAAAAAATTAAATAGGTACTAAACGGGACAAGGGCCTCATCCCTCTTTGAATGGGTAACGGGGTAAGTCTCAGGCAAAAAATTACCATGTGGGATGAGGGACGAGGGAGGTTGCTTCGTAGGTATTAAGGTGGGCCCACTCATTTCTTTACGAAGCAGTAAATGACATCCTTGCATGGTGAATGGTTCATCCATGTAAGGGATAATATAAACTCTCTGAAGATAAATAGATGTGATGTGATATAGTTGAAGCAGAAGCAAAACTCTGAAAGATAGGCCACTGTACTGCAGTCAATGCAGAGGCATAATGAGCTCTCTGAAAATAGATATAGTCGTGTTATAGCTAATGTAGAGACGTTGTTGTGAGTATATAAGAAGGTTGTGATAAGCTCATGCAGAGGCATGATGAGCTCTCTTGAATATAAATGCATCTGTAATACAACAACTCATATAATGAAACATCTCGTCGATCGAGAAAGAATATCTAGTTGGTGGCTCTCTTGAACTATCAGAGACTTATAAGCTGACCTCGAGTGGACAGGGTTTTATAGCTCGGCTCGATGATAATGAGTGGCGAGGACTAATCATCTCTCGAAGCTAGGAATGAGCATCTAGCGAGACGGAGAATAACCATCCCACGAATAGCTCTCGAACTATCGGAGTCTTATAAATTGGTCTCGAAATTACAAGGTCTTATAGCTAGGCTCCATGATAGTGTAGGGTGAGGAATACGCATCTCGTCGACCCAAGAATAAATATTTAGCGATGTAGAAAATAAACATCCCGAGAATAGCTCTTGAACTATCGGAGTATTATAAACTGGTCTCGAAATAAGCATCTGGCGAAACAGAGAATAAACATTCCACAAATAGCTCTCGAACTATCGGAGTCTTATAAGCGATCTTAGAATGACGAGGTCATACATCTAGGCTCAGTGATAGTTAGCGGTGGAAATGGGCCGAGCCGAGCTAGCTCGGGCCTTACCCACACGAGCTTAGCTCGTGGCTCATTTTGTAACGAGCCGAGTTGAGCTTGGCTCGTTGAAAAATGGATGAGCTCATGGCTTGTGGGTCGGCACGAGTCGAGCCGAAGCTCGGCTTGCGAGCTTGCCCCTTTTTTTTATAAGTACTATACTAAACCTAAAAAATATATATTAATATATATACACATTTTCTAAACATTTTTTAAAATATACATTTTTCAAAACATTTTTCTTTTTAAAAACAATAAATAAATAAAAAAGACAAACCCTCCTCCATTATCCGGGTTTGTGACCAGCTACTTCAATTTCGAGTAGGTGGAGTTAAAAATTGTACACGAACAACTTATTACGTGTACAATTTTTTTTTAAAAATTATAAAGGTATTAAAATAAAAATTTGTGATAAATATAGTTAAATTAAATATCACTTACTTGACTACATGCAATTTTGACATATTTATCTTCCAGTAGAAAATGAGAGTGTTATCAGTCCTTCACGCACATTAATGCTTCCAAAATATCTTCTTTTAGTCGACTCCTAACATCAAAGAAGACCCTTTTCCCTACACTAAAAGCAGACTCCGAAGCTACAGTGCTAACCGGAGATGTTAGTAGATCTTTTGCCATTGCAAAAACTATTGGTCATCGACGTTCATACCTTCGCCAGAATTCAATTACTTCTTTTGAATTTTGCATAATTGATTGTTACTAGGCACATTATGATTAAAGTAATCAATTAATTTAGTAGGCAACATATTTGGACTATTACTCGATATTTGAGTACATGCAGTGTAAGACAAACTACTACTACTAGAGAAACCACATGTATATGCAGTTGAATTATATCTATATGAGTTCATGCCTTCGAATAAATTTAAAATTTCAGCGTTGTCATCTACTATATTAGTGGGAGGAGTATTTGTAGAGCCGAAGGGTACACGAGTAATATGTGTACCCATTCGTTAAGCATATAATACATACATTTCACATAAAGTTGCTTTCAAATTCCTATAAATAATAGGTACGTTAAAAGTTAAAGATTTTGAAATTCGATCAATTACAAATTTAGTACCCGATAAATTATATCGGGGGTCCATAACGCATGCTAACGGAAATAACATAGGCAATTCTTCCAAATATTTTCTAAACTTTAATTCCATGGCAAATATAACTGAACTAAAATCGAGGTCATCTTTAAATCTATGAAAAGCCCTAGCAATTATATAAAGATGTTCAAGGACCATACAACTAGTAGGATAATAAACACCAGACAAAATATTTGTAAAATCATGAAAATTTGTCCAATTTTTTTTAATTTTAATAACTAAATTCCAATCAGACTCATTCAAAATATTATCGTCGTCATCTCTAATATGCCTATTGTTATAAAATTTAGTAATTAAATGTTTGAAACCTTCACATGATTTTAATAATAAGTATGTGGAGTTCTACCTATGCCTATGTCACTAATAAATGTTTTTGTATGCGACACCCTATTTTTGGCACAAAATTCCTCAAATATTTGTTTTCTGCTAGGTGCAATCGTGATATAGATTAGTGCATTCCTATTTCATTGAATTTCATCCTTAACATTTTTAAAACCATCTTGTACTATTAAATTAAAAATATGGCATACACATCGAATATGAAATAAAAAATCATCGAAATTAGGTTGACATACTCTATGCAATTTATCGATAATAGGCTTATTTATAGAAGCGTTGTCGAACGTAAAAGAATGAATTTTACTCTTGCATTTATATTATCTAATAATGTTCATAATAGCATTAAATATATTGTTAGTGTTGTGCGGGAACTCAATAATTTTGAAAGAAACAATTTTTTATGTATGATCCAAAGTGGGTCTATATAGTGTACAGTGTTAGCTATATAACCTCTTTTATTAATCTATTCTCATTTATCCGAAGTTAAAGATAGCACACCCCCATATTTTTCTAAATCGACAATCAATAGTTTCTTTGTATTTTGAAAATATTCTATTGTATTAGAACGAAAAGTATTTCAACTTACCCAAACGTGCCTCGATTGAGGACATTCTTTGACAAAGGAAACAAAATGTTGGTTGTCCGTTATCGCTAGTGGTAACTCAGCTCCAACAACATATTTCACCATTCTTGTTCTAGTTTATTCCTCTGAATACATCCACGTAAAAAGTGACGTAGTAGTAGCACCGCTGCCTGGACTACCAAATTGTAGTTGAGTTTGACCAGCAGGAAGAAGCCCATGTTTGGCCGCACATGTTTTGTAGTGACAGTTGAGGTGGGTGCTCTAATACATTTTTGTCATGTCAATCGTTGTTGACAGTAGTTACATACTGCTTTGATTTCTGGAAGTCCATCGATCACACGACTAGTTTGAACCAATTTAAAATGATCTCAACATTTTGACTGTTTCTTCCCCTTTCTCTTCTTTCTTGCATCGGGAATATCTAATACAGGTTCATTATCATGTTCCAAATCAATTGGATGACTAGCATTAACATCAACGTCATCCAAATTAATTGAATGAATACTTTCATGAATATCGAAATCTTGAATATTTTCTGGAATGGGTAATTCATTTAGATCGGCGAATTCATTCCCAAATTGATTGTGAGGCACAGGTGATTCACCTCTGACATCAAACAAGTTTTCAACAAATGAGCGTGGATCCATTTGTGAATAATTGAAATTGAATGTTGAAGACGTAAAATAGAATTGATAAGTGAATAAAGATTATGTAGTAGTGTAGAAAATATATTATAAAATCAAGATTATAACTCAATAATTTCAAAATACAATGTCGAAGAATATAGAATGAATGAATTATATTGATAATGATTTGTAGAGAGTATAGTAGAGAATGAGATATTGATAGTAAGTTTGGTGGGAAAAAATGTTGTAATGGATGAGTATTTATAGAGAAAGAAAAATGAAATTGAAAAAAAAATTAATAAAAGGACCGAAACGATCAATGAAAAATTCAGTCGAGTCAGGCTCGTGGGCTCATCGACGAGCTCCTTGCCGAGCAACTCATCTAGCAAGCAGGCTTACTCGGCTCGTGCTCGTGTTTCATTTTTGCGAGTCGAGCGGTCGAGCTGCTAGGCTCGGTTGCCACCGCAAGTGATAGTGAGAGGCGAGGAATGAGCATCTCATGAAGCCAAGCATCCTCTTCATTTTCTCTAGGAACAAGAATTCCAAAATATGCCACCTCTTCCTTTATTTAAAGAATGAGGACTCCAAAATGTTACCTCTAGAATAGAGATGATGATTAGCAAGACTTTTGAATAAGAGAGATCCAAGCCTGGAACTTTTACAAATATTTGGCATGCATTATAATACCCTTGCAATTTTTCTCCCTTCAAGTGACATTTTTTTATTTCAACAAATATATAAAGAAGGCAGATGTAGAACATTTACATCGTTCCTATCTTTGTCAATTTTGAAATTTGTTTGAACAACCAATAAATTAGCTGTTACAGTAGCTTTCAAGCTAGTAGGTAAGAACATATTGTTGGTGCCCCCAAAATCCTAATTTTTCATTAGTTCTCTATAATACCGAGACTTTGGTAGAAAGCAACAAATAGAAATTGAAAATGGCTAGAGTGAGTCCAAGTTAAGCAAATGCGGATTTTGAAAACAGCCTACAGCATTAATGGATCCCCAATTTTTTCTAAAATCTATTCAGTTTTGTAGTAGTTGAAATATCTCTAAACTTGTCCCATGTTTGGCTGAAGAGATGGATATTGAAAGTTATACCACTTTCTTTTCTTATCTTGTAGCGTTGGCATGTAGTCATGATTCCTTTTGAATGAGTTCATAACTCTTGAAGAAGAACACAATTGTCTTGGCCCAAAAGGAGTTTAGGAAAAATACATAACTCCTAGATTACAATAATACAATTTCATAACTAACAATCTTTATAAATAATTTCAAAATTCAAGTGATAAATGTAATATAATAATATATAAAATAAAGAAATGATATAAATCTGAAAATAGGGAATATTCCATTCATAAAAGAATTTTAACAGTTCTTATCCACAATAAAACCCTGACTTTCTCTTTCTATAATCTCGATTCCGAAATTCTATCCTTGATCACTTAGATTTCTGATAAGTGCATTTTGCGCACTTATTTAGGCCACAAAACATGGACAATTGCTTGTAATTATGTTGAAATATGGTTTAATTCTGTATAAATTATGTTCGCAGGACAATGTCAATGGGAATAACTAAAAGTAAGTGAAAACGAGCAAAAAAGGACCAAAATAGAATAAAGCTAAAGTTCAGCGACTAGGATGCAATTATTCAAAAGTTGAGCCGAAACCCAAATCAATAATGAAAACGAACTAAGTATAAGATGGGTGAAATCAAAGGGTGTCAGAAGGAAGAGAATGAAGAAAAGAAGTCAAAATGAGGAAGAACGAAGTTCAAGGACCAAAACGACACAAAATGTAAGTTTCTTGTACCATGCAGCTGCATGGTACAAACTTCCATGCGGTTGCACGGCACCAACTTGAGAATCAAATGAGCCAAATTTGGTGAATCACGCGGTCGCATGGTACAAAAAGTTGGCGAATTTTCTGATTTCTTTATTTGATTCAAACACTTATGGAAACCAATCTAGGACATCTTTATAACCTTAATTACATCCAGAAACATATGTTACACAATTTTAAAGAGAAAATAGTGATTTTGTGAGCAAAAATAAAAGGAACAACGGGAAAAATCATCACGCACTCCAAGAAATTAATTGAATCAATACTCGGGTGATGATGTTATTCAACTAATCTTTTGTTTTTCTCTTTTTAGCATGCTAGACTAGTTTTTCTTGTACTAGGAGATCGATAAAGCATATAACATGATATTTGAATCTTTAGTTTTATATTTTTTACGTTATAAACATATTTTTAGATATTGAATGATTTATACGTATTTCTTCCATTTAATTATTGGGCACGTTAATTATATGAATGTGGTGACCTGTTTTATGCATTTGAAAGAAGGAAAATAGGTTCGATGTAGTATAAATTGTCATAGAGTCTGATAAGGGTTAGAAATATACCGATATGCATTGTGTGAATCTTTAAGTGTTCATAAAAGCTCACGCATTCTTTTATGTTGGCATTCATCATAGAAATATAGTCAAATCGCATGATAGAATATATTTAATATTACTTGAGAGAGATTGTTGAATTCAATAGGAACATTGATTCTTCAATATATAATCGTGTTGTCAAATTGTAAAATTAGGATTGAAATGGATTGTTGCATGAGATTCGTGATCCTAGTGCATTTTTTCTATTGTTAAGTTCATCAATTTGCATCAAACATCATTTGCATTTAGTCCATTTAACGTAATCTTAATTTTACAAGTATTTTAGTTATTTAGAATTCCATTCACAAAACATACAAAGTCTTTTGTTTCGGTTAAGGTCGAGATAATTAATATTGAACTACTCAATCTCTGTGGAATCGACAATTCGGACTCTAAAAGTCCATTTTATCACTTATAACGAACCGTACACTTGCGGTGGTTTTAAATCTAACGTATTTTCATAAACAAGTTTTTGGCGCCGTTGCGGGGATTGAGTTTTAGTTTAATTTTAGTTATTTTGACACTAATTCGAACATCTTTTTATTTTAATTTGATTTTAGTTTAGTCATTTAACTTATTAAACTTCGTTATTTTGGCTTTTGCTTATTTTTGCTTATTTTGGCTATTTAAGGTTTGCATGCTAAGATCAACTAGAGGAGAATTGATTCCAACTGATCCAGAAATCGGGCGTACTTTTCATCAATTGCAAAGAGAAGCTAGAACAACACAACAACAGCAAATGGCTAACGATCAACATAACCCAGTTGTTCTGGCTAAGAATAGGAAGTAGTGGACGAAGGAAACATGCTTGTAGAGGATTTTATGATCCCCCAAATCATTCAAAGCCAGTCCAGCATTGTGTATCCACCATTTGGGCAACCAAATTTCCAACTAAAGACCAACGTGATACACCTGTTTCAGAATGGACACCAATTTTATGGGAGAACCAATTTTATGGGAGAACTGAGGAAAATCCACATACACGCATCTCTCGATGCTTGGAGATGTGCCAACTCTTCAGATATCAGGATATCTTAGATGATGTCATCCGATTGAGGCTTTTTACACACACGTTCATGACAAAGCACTTGAATGGCTAGATTCTCAATCGATTGCCAGTATTACCACATGGAATGATCTAACTCAAAAGTTATGTACTAAGTTCTTTCCGCCAACCAAAATTGCAAAGCTACAGCATGACATATCTATTTTCCATCAAGGCGATTCTGAATCATTTGATGAAGCTTGGAATAGGTTCAAGAACATGCTTCGAAAGTGTCCACATCACGGGATCAACAAGGGACTTCAGGTTCAATACTTCTACGTGGGACTGCTTCCATCCTTCAAAAGTATGATAGATTCTTCATCTAACGGGTCAGTGTATACAATAATAGTTGATGATGCATTGAAACTATTTGAGATTGTGGCCCCAACTTCAGCTATATGGTCATCAGAACGACCAGTTCAAAAGAAGGCACCGGGTTTATACGAGGTGGATACCTATTCAGCCTTGGCAGCAAAGATTGATTTATTATTCCTTAAGGTTGAAAACATGTCACAAACCGCCAATGCAGCAAATGTCAAGAAATCGAGTTGTGGAGAATGTGGAGCTGATCACAATATTACAAACTATCTAATTCTCGCACATGAGGTAGAACATGTGGATTATGTGCAATGAGGTCAAGCCAGCAAAACAATCGGAGACATTTAATTCTGGGTGGAGAAAGCACCAAAATTTCTCATGGAGTAATCGAAATCAGAACCAGAATAGACCACAGGGTCAATTTCAGCAACAGGAGAAGAAGCCACAGTTGGAAGAAATGTTTGAAAAATTCATAGAAAAGACTAATCGGTACATGGAAGGCAACAACCAGTTTATGAAGAAGATAGAAGCCACTCTCCAAGATCAAAATTTTGCAATTAAAAATTTGACGACTTAAATGGGACAGATGGCACTCTCTATGACAAATAGGATGCCGGGAACTCTACCTAGCAACACAGAAATCAATCCAAGGGAACATGCAAAGGCAATTACAACCAGAAGTAGAGTACAATTATCGGAGATTCATGTCAAACGTCTACTGACTAATAAGAAAACAGTACCTACTTCAAATGAGGAGCACGTGAAACAGAATGAACAACCAATAGAAGAAAGTGCAAAGAAGAGTTCACGTACACCACAGGTTAAGGCAACCGCTCTTGTCAATCCTTATGAGCCTCCTATTTCATTTCCTCAAAGGTTGAAGAAACACAAATTGGATCAGCAAAATAGCAAGTTTCTTGAGGTCTTTAAGAAGCTTCACATCAACATTCCATTTGATGATATACTTGTTCAGATGCCTAGCTATGTAAAGTTCCTTAAAGACATTCTTTCTAACAAACGCAAACTGGAAGAACATGAAAGGTGATGCTTACTGAGGAGTGCAACGCTAGGATTCAGAAAAAGCTACCTCGAAAATTGAAAGATCCAGGGAGTTTTACTATTCCTTGTACCATTGAAAATTGTCATTCTGATAAAGTATTATGTGATTTAGGTGCAAGTATTAATTTAATGTCATTCTTTGTTTTCAAGAAACTTGGTTTGGGAGAAGCAAAAGAAAATACATTGACTCTATAGTTGGCAGATCGATCACTTACTCATCTACGAGAGATTATTGAAGATGTGTTGATAAAAGTGGAAAAGTTCATATACCCAGCTAATTTCCTCATTCTTGACATGGAAGAGGATAGAAATGTTCCACTCATATTGGGGTGACCTTTCTTATCAACTAGAAGAGTAATCATTGATGTTCAGAAGGGTCACCTTATCTTGAGACTTAGGGAATAGTAGATTTCATTCAATGTGTTCAAGGCTATGAGATTTTCGACTGAGTTAGATAGCTATTTTCAGATTGATGTGACTAACAGAGTGACCGAAGACACCTTTCGATTAAATTATCCAATCGATGCATATAAGGCTTGCGTTGCACATTCTCAATCTACTCACGCGATTGAATTCAAACATGAAAAAAGTGGTAAGTGTTGAAGTTACTTGATGCAGGTATCATCTATCCTATCTCAGACAGTGCATGGATCAGTCCAGTACAAGTTGTGCCCAAAAAGGGAGGTATCACAGTGGTAAAGAACGAGAAGAATGAGCTAATCCCTACTAGAACAGTAACTGGATGGAGAGTTTGCATCGATTATCGCAAACTCAACGATGCTACCCGGAATGATTAATTTCCACTTCCATTCATTGATCAGATATTGGAGAGGCTGGCAGAACACTCTCATTACTATTTTCTGGATGGATACTTGGGGTACTATTAAATTCCAGTAGCACCTGAAGATCAAAAGAATACCAATTTCACGTGTCCCTATGGTACCTTTGCATATCGTAGGATGCCTTTTGATTTCTGTAACGCACCTGCCGCTTTTCAGTGTTACATGATATCTATCTTCTCTGACATGGTTGAGAAGTTCATCGAGGTGTTCATGGACGACTTCTCAATATTTGGTTCTTCGTTTGATGATTGTTTTGAGCATTTGAGCTTAGTTCTACAGCGGTGCATAGAAACAAACTTGGTATTGAACTGGGAAAAATGTCACTTCATGGTACATGAGGGCATTGTGTTGGGACACAGAATTTTAGCAAATGGGATTGAGGTGGACATAGCAAATATTTAGGTAATTGAGAAGCTACCACCACCAACATCAGTAAAGGGTGTTTGTAGTTTCCTTGGGCATGTCGGGTTTTATAGAAGATTCATAAAAGATTTCTCAAAAATCACTAAACCACTGTATAGTCTGTTGTTGAAAGATGTTACCTTCTACTTCACAAATGAATGTTTGACAGCCTTCCATACTTTGAAAGAGAAACTAATTAAAGCACATGTGATCATCTCACCAGACTGGTACTTATCGTTTGAGTTCATGTGTGATGCCAGTGATCATGCAGTAGGGGCTATAATGGGATAACGTCGAAATAAAGTATTTCAGGCGATCTATTATACCAGTAAGACCTTGAATGATGCTCAACTTAACTATACCACTACAGAGAATGAACTTCTAGCTATAGTTTATGCCTTTGACAAATTTCGATCATATCTTGTGGGGTCAAAGGTTATAGTTTACACAAATCACGCTGATGCCATCAAGTATCTAATGATGAAGAAGGATGCCAATCCAAGACTCATTCGATGGGTACTATTGCTGTAAGAATTTGATTTGGAGATCAGGGATAAAAAGGGAAGTGAAAATGTGGTAGTTGACTACTTATCCAGACTTGAGCCCAGCGAGCAAACAGAATCAGTGGAAATTAACGAGGTATTCCCAGATGAGCATATTTTTAGTGTGAAAGAGACGACATGGTATGCTAACATAGTCGATTATCTAGTAAGGTTCATCATTCCACGGGATTATTCAAGTCACCAAAGGAAGAAATTTTTTGTTGAATTGAAGTACTACTTTTGGGAGGTTCCCATTCTCTACAAGCAAGGGGCTGATCAAATTATAAGGCGGTGTATTCCTAAGGAAGAGGTACTCATAATCTTAGAGCAGTGTCACTCCTCAGCTTATGCAGGGCATTTTGGAGCATCAAAGACAATAGCTAAGGTTTTATACCAAAAGGGTTCTACTAGCTTTCATTGTTTTGAGACGTCTTTGTGTTTGTGAAAAGGTGTGATAGGTGCCAACGAATCGAAAACATCTCGAGGAGGAATGAGACACATCTTAATAGCATTCTTGAGGTTGAATTATTTGATGTGTGGGAGATTGACTTCATGGGGCCATTCCCACCTTCTTTCTCCAATCAGTACATTTTGGTTGCAGTGGGTGTCCAAATGGGTAGAAGCAATAGCATTACCAACAAACTATGCTAAGGAGGTGATTGGATTCTTGAAGAATTATATTTTCACATGATATAGCACACCTCGGACTATCATAAGTGAAGGGGCAAACACTTCTGCAATCGTCACTTTGAGGTACTGTTGGCTAAGTATGGCGTTCGACACTGCATAGCCACATTTTATCATCCTCAGACCAGTGAGAAAGTTGAAGTATCTAATTGGGAGCTCAAAAGGATACTTGAAGTGCAAGAATTCATCTCGAAAATATTGGCCTAAAAACTTGATGACGCCTTATGAGCCTATAGAACTGCCTTCAAAACACTGATTGTAATGTCTTCCTATCGCTTGATTTTTGAAAAAGCATGTCATTTACCAGTTGAATTGGAGTATTGAGCCTATTGGATAGTCAAAAGTTTGAATTTTGATTTGAAGGCAGCCGCTGAAAAGAGCTTGCTCCAACTAAATGAAATGGAAGAATTCCATCTGGAGGCATATGAAAATGGCAAATTGTATAAGGAACGAACCAAAAAATGGCATGACTTGCATATTCAACGAAGGAAGTTCGAAGCTGGACAACATGTGCTACTATACAATTCCAGGCTCAAGTTGTTTCTAGGAAGTTTAGGTCAAGATGGTTTGGTCCATACAATTACACAGGCATTCCCACATGGAGTTGTGGAAATAACTCATGAAATCAAGGGGACATTCAAGGTAAATGGACAAAGGTTAAAACATTATTGGAGCGGTGATTTCTCCAAGGAAAAATTCATCGTCCACCTCAAGCCATTAGAATGACAAACATACGGTAAAGTCAAGCTATTGACTATAAACTAGTGCTGGTTGGGAGGCAACACAATATTTATTCCCTTTTATTTACTTTTATTTATGCATTAACTTAGGATTTTTTTTTCATAATTTTATGCATTTTGGTAGTTTTTAGGTCATCGATCACCTACGAAGTTTACAAAGAGTCTATGCATGGTTCACATAAGTTTTAAATGTATTTTGAGGTGTTGAAATCATGTTTGGGAGATTTAGGGTAAAAATCACACATATCGAGGCAAAAGTGAGATTTTGTCTAATTTTTTCGGGTCAACATGTGATTTCATGTTTCAAATTGGTTTTGAAGGTGTTTTCATGGTATACACTAACCTCATATAGTTTGAAGCATGTTTTGAAAGGTTTTGGGACAGTGTATAGTCAAATGGAATCATAGATGAAAAAGTCGGAAATTTAGAAAATTTTGTCAAAAAGCATGTTTTTGAAGAGTTTAATATATTTTGAGATTTTTCTATGTTGTATACATTCATCACACTCATTTTACCGTGCTAAGCATAAAAACATCATGTTTTGATGGTTAAATGTGAAAAATCACACATATCAAGGGAAAACACGAGTTTATTCAATTTTTTGGAGGAAAATGGTGATCTCGTGTTTAAAATGGATTTTGAAATTGAGTACATGGCCTTTACATGCTCCACGAGTTTAAAATGTGTTTTGATAAGTTTTAGGGACGATGTACGGTCGGGTGGAGTCGAGTGTGAAAACTCGAGATTTTGAAGAAATTTGGCTGAAAATAAGTATTTGTCATTTTGAACACATTGTTTGGATTTTTCAGACCACATACATTCACCATATGCGTTTAACTTGGTAGGCACGAAAAACGAGGTTTTTGGTGTCGGAATGTGTCGAAAACTAAAAAAGTATGAAAACTGGCCAAAAATGTTCTTTTGGTGTCGGGATGCTCGGGAAAATTTTGATTTTTATCGACAGTGTCTGAAGGTAAACATACCCAGATGAACATGCATGCTTTTTGAGGAATTTGACAATTCAAGTTCAATATGGATTATCCATCACATGTTACCCCATATGTGTTAACAATCATGGTTTGTTGTACATTTCATCACTCGTGGCTCAATCATGTCACCTCGTGCCACACCGTGCTTAGGCTCACGTCACTCATGTCACATATTTTGTCACTTGGTTTTCCAACTCATATGACATCCAAATGACTTGCATTTTGGATATATGCTAGAATATTATGCCTACTTTCATATGTTCGGACAATGCTTAGAAAAATTTTATTTTTTCTCGACAGTGCCTGTGGGTGAAAGTCCTTGGTTGACCATGGGTAAAAAATTGAGAAATGCATCAATTCATTTCATTTTGGGTTTCTAAGCCATATCTTAGTATATTTTAAGAATATAACCCTCATTTTTCACACATTCTCATCGAGTATGACACTGTAACTTCACTTTGGCCATCATATGCACTCATTACTTGTATAAGTACCTTGAACCAAGTTTGGGGGGGCTTTGTGCATCTCCTTCCATATATATTATATTTGAATCATAACAATTGCATTTCTGGTCTAATACTCACACTTTATTTTCATAGGATGCCACCAAAGAGGACATCAAAAGGCAAAGACAAAATGGACTCTACCTCAGGTACTGAGCGTACACGAAAGGCTGACATGGGTTTCAGGAAATTGCTGAATTTAGAGACGTCATCCCAATATTCGGATATCATAAGCCATTGGGCTATAATTCCAGAGAGACCAGTAAAGCTCACAGATTTTCCTAGCATCGAGCTAGCTACTTTGATTCAAAATTGTGGCTAGGAAAAATTGGTAGAATGGCCACACCTAGTGTATGAAGGCCTTACCCGTGAGTTTTATGCGAACTTCAATAGTAATATTGACACACTAGGTTCCGAGCATTTACAGTAGACATGGGTGCGAGGGTGATGGATCATGTTGTCACCAAAGGTAATTCACGACTACTATCAACTTACTTGGGACAATGTGGTCTCCATCCCAGGGTATTTTCATTGGCTCAAGATGGCTGAGGTATTATTGGGACGTGCGGATACATGGCCATTGTCCACTATTGTATGGCAGCAGATCAAGCTCACATCATCCATAGCCCTTCTATGGCTTTTCATATGCCATATCATCGAGTCGACCTCACACCGCACCACCTTCATTGATCCTACAGTAGGCTTTCTCTACCATTTAGTCAGGGAAAACAAAATTGATCTTTCCATATATATCTATAATCAGATACACACAATGGGCACGTGGACGGATCGTCGCTGTTCCCAGATATTTCCCAGTTTGATTAGTGGCATCTATAGAGCTGCGGGCATTACCATCCCGTCAGGAGAGCTTCCGGAGAGATTGAGCACATTCATCAAGCTAACTACATTGGAGGCTCAGGACTGTGCTTGGGTGAAGCGTCTAGAGCAATTAGCCGAGGCCAGAGATGACAGCAGCATGCTGTCCTTGACCAAAAGGCCCCTAAGGATGCTGATATGCCTCAGGCCGCAGCACCGCCTCCGCCACCACCCATTGATGTTGATACCAAGATTCTGAGGCAGATGTTTGCCACTATGACTGGATCCAGCGTGATATTCAGAGCCTCTAGCAGGCCTTTGGTATTATGAGCATGGATATGCAGCGAGTACGCGATCGTATGGACACCACCTACACTTTCATGATAGATACACATAGAGAAATCCTCGCATCGAGGAGGACCATCGAGACACTGAGTGACTCAGCTTGTACTCAGGCCGGATAGATAGTCTCCAGTTGTATGCTAGCGCGATTGAGAGTGGGACGAGGAGACAGTTAGTTCTACTTAGAGAGCAGTCTGAGATCATGCAAAATATCCTAACACGGCTACCTCCACCACCAGCAGATGATACAGCAGGATCGAGTTTTCTTCCATCATCTTCACCACCACCTCCATTTTGATTAGGGGAGTCCTTCCTAACCTTCTACATTTTGTTTTGTATAAACGTTGTCCTTCAAATTCTGTATTCAATCTTACACTATGCATATTGAGGGCAACGTTTGTTTAAGTTTGGAGATGGTCGAATTTGTACGACACATTTAAGGATTCAGTACTTGCATTGAACTTTGCACAACTTTTTTGTTACTCATCGATGTTGACATATGATTGTCAGTTTCTTTTTCATTGTTTACTATTTTTGTGTGTTTATTTAAAAAAACCTATTTTGTTATTTATATTTCGGTATTAGCTTAGTTATTTTAATTTGTATGCTTGTGTGGGTTTAATAGCCTTGCTGGTAATAATGTGACTATTGAAAGTTGTATGAACTATGAATAGTGGATATTGTGCATGTTAGACTGATCAATACTTGTTTATGTGAAAACTTGACACTTTTGCACACGACACTCAAGTTGGCATGTTAAGTTGATGATCGGGTTCATTATTATAGGATATTTGAACATGGTAGATTACACCTGAAACGCCTCTATTATGCTTAAAGATAGTCCATTATTTTAGTAGTTTGGAGATGATTTAGCTATTACAGGGGAACCGAGAGATGAGTAGGGATTCCATGCATGAAATCAAGTTGTGTAGATTGGCTTAGACCAATGAGACGAAAATGAGGTGAAAGTCTTAAGTTAGATGTTGGTTTTGAAATTAAGTTCTAGAAAAATAGGGGCATGACATCAATTTGTGTGAGGGAAACACTCTTTTCAAGTCTTTATGACTCGAGCAAGTAAGCCTGTAAGGGTGAATAAAAATTTGGTGCCCTAAAATCAACTGATTTGGAGTCATCGGCTTAAAGCTCGCTACAGGGGTCATATAGAAAGCAAGAGAGGTAGAGTCAAAAGAAAAGAGAGAAAACACATTTCTCGAGCCTTTATAACTTGAGCAAGTAAGTATGTAAGGGTGAATATAAATCTGGTGCCTTAAAGTTAACTGACTTGGGAGTCATCGGCCAAAAGCTCAATATATGGGTTATATAGAAAGCAAATGAGAATGTGTTAAAAGAAAGAAAAAGAATAGAGTGAGAAAAGTTCCCAATGACATTTGGTTGATAGAATTGTACATTTAATGCAAGTCAAGTAACTTAATTTAGTATTAGAGGTTGAAACAATCAAAGAAATAGGAGAATCCTTGCTTGTTGAACTGTGATCTTGTGATTACGAGACCTATCCAAACTAAATGAAGGTAAGAACCCAAGTTAATCAAATCCCAACTCTAGAACACACCACGGGATAAGTGAGTAAAAAAATAAGTTTGGGGTATGTATCTCTCGAGCGAAGAAAGAAAAAATTTGACTATTACAAGTCGGGATTTGAATCCATCATATGCTGAGTACGTCTGCATGAGTACACACTTCGAGTTATGCATATGATAAGTGGAGGTTGATTTGATTATACATTGTTGAAACTATTCACCATGTGATTACTGAATTCTAATCCTGAGACACGACATGTTGTTAAACCATGTTTTGTTTAGAGTTAAGTCACCATCTTATTTGAGGACAGATAATAGTTCAAGTTTGGAGGGTTTGATAAGTGTATTTTCCATATTTATTTAGACAACAAAATATGGACAATTACTTGTAATTAAGTTGAATATGGCTTAATTTTGTATAATTATGTTTACAGGACAATGTTGATGAAAATAACGAAAAGTAAGTAAAAACGAGCAAGAAATGACCAAAATGGAAGAAAGCTAAAGTTCAGGGACTAGGATGTAATTATTCAAAAGTTGACCCGAAATCCAAATCAAGAATAAAAATGAACTAAATACAAGATTGGTGAAATCAAATGGAGTTGGAAGGAAGAGAATGAAGAAAATAAGTCAAAATGAGGAAGAACGAAGTTTATGGACCAAAACGACACAAAATGGAAGTTTCTTGTACCATGTGGCCGCATGGTACAAACTTCCATGCGGTTGTACAAGGACCAACGTGAAGAATCATCACGTACTCCAAAGAATTAATTGAATATTGACTCGGATGATGACGTTTCTTCAACTAATATTTCGTTTTTTTCTTTTTAGCATGTTAGATTAGTTTTTCTTGTACTAGGAAATCGATGAACCATGTAACATGATATTTGAATCTTAAGTTTTATATTTTTGACATTATAAATGCGTTTTTAGATATTGAATGATTTATATGTATTTCTTCCATATAATTATTGTGCACGTTAATTATGTGAATATGGTAACCTGTTTTATGCATTTGAAATAAGGGAAATAGGTTCGACGTAGTATAAATTGTCATAGGGTCCGATAGGGGATAGAAATATACCGCTATGCCTTGTGTAAATCTTTAAGTGTTCATAAAAGTTCATGCATTCTTTTATGTTGGTATTCGTCATAGAAATATAGTTGGATTGCATGATAGAATATGTTTAACATTACTCGAGAGAGATTATTAAATTTAATAGGAACATTGATTCTTCAATATATAATCATGTTGTCAAATTGTAAAACTAGGATTAAAATGGATGGTTGCATGGGGATTCGTGATCCTAATGCGTTTTTATATTGTTAAGTTCATCAATTTGTATCGAACATAATTTGCATTTAGTCTATTTAATGTAATCTTAATTTCCCAAGTATTTTAGTTATTTAGAATTCCATTCACAAAACATACAAAATCTTTTGTTTTGGTTATACTAGAGATAATTAATATTGAACTACTTAATATCTGTGGGATCGACAATCCGGACTCTAAAAGTCTACTTAATAATTACCTTAACTCCTAAAATTAGTGCAGTAGTGGCGTGCTGTCGCACGCACCCAAAAATAATTACCTTAACTCCTAAAATTAGTGCAGTAGTGGCGTGCTGTCGCACGCACCCAAAAATAATTACCTTAACTCCTAAAATTAGTGCAGTAGTGGGAGTATGGGTCGATCCCACGAAGAGTGTGTGATTTAAATTTTTATGCTTTGTATACAATTATGGGGGGTTTGTGTACAATCACTAGAATTGTAAATAGCACAATTGATAGCAATGTAAATTATATTGATGAAATTAATTAGAGAACTAACCTTGATCTAAGTCCACTCCACCGTTGAAATCTCATAATTGATCATTGATCCACAAGAAAAATTATTAATTCATGTTCTAAGCATTCACCGTTGGTGAAAAATCATATTTCCTCTTAATTATAATCAATCAAATTCAAGCAATTCATTTAACTCTAATTGTCAAATAACCTTAAGCAAACATCAAAATTTAATTCAACAATTGCAATGAAAATGAGAGAAATCGATGAACATAACAATATAATCATGGAGAATTATATTTAATCATGACAAATATTCTTCTTAAGAATTAACAATCCCTAACATAGTGAACTATTAATTCCTAGTTGCTTCACAAATTAAATCAATCAAACAATTACGGATTTGATGATTAATTTAGCAATAGATTGAAAAATATGAAAACTATCAAGATCTCGCAATTAAACATTCAATCCATAGAAATATACATAGAAGAACATTTAATACCAGAAAACATGAATTAAAACCTAAAAATGATGTGGATCTCACAATCAAATTGATTCCAAGGCTTCATTTTCCTCGATCAAGACTTGAAGAGTTAGTTACACATGATTAAAAACTATTAAAAACCTAAAGAAGATGAAGGAAGACTGGATAGATGATGAAAATCCCGAATTCTCGTACTATGGTCGAGTTTTTTTTGGTCCAGAAAACACGTATAGAATCCTTCCATAGATGAATTGGTTACTTTCCAAAATATGCAGATTTTCTCGGAATTAAGCCTAAGCGCTTAACCTAAGCGGTCACTTAGGTTAGTCATTTTGTGGCCTTAGAACTTTGGGTGGTGGAGAAGCGACCGCTTCCCTTGCAGTGCATAAGCGACCGCTTAGTTATAACAACTATGCGGTTGCTATGTTTTGGTCCTCAACTTCTCGATTTCTTCACTTTTTCACTTCTTTACTTCTTTCCTCGACTTTCTTCACTCCAAACTTTATTTCTTCATCCAATTGATCTTTAAAGATTTCAATTCTTCATTTTTCCTTCCGAGTCAACTTTTGGATATTTGCAATTTGATCCCTGAACTTTTGTTTTCTTTCATTTTGGTCATTTTCATTCTTTTCTTCCAAATACGCTTTATCCATTGATTTGCCACCTAAATCACAATATAGACATAATTAGTGCATTTTGGTATTAATTTAGCACACGAGCGTAATAAATAATGGGAGAAAATCATGCATTTTACATTCCTATCAAATTCCCCCACACCTAGCTTTTGCTCGTCCTTGGGCAAAACTCAAAATTTCAATTTCCCAAAAAAAAAAAACCAAATTGTGGTATTCAAAAATGCATAACGTTTGATGAACAAACTTTCCCACAACCTATAATCAACTAGCAAGCATTCCCAAATGAAGATAGAGTAAACCAAACAAGTAGAACCTCACATATATAATATGATCACTCCACTTTCATGTGTTTAAAATAGGGTGAGTGTTTTGTTCAAAAGCATTCCAATGAAAATGTTCTACCATAAGCTTGCATATCTTTTCATTCGCCACCACTTAGATAACATGCTCCACACAAATCATAAGGTCTTTTCAAGGTTGTAACATAGCTTAAGGTTAAGGTGTGAAAATATTCAGATAAGTGACTAAGAAACCCTAAAAACCAGTGGAGTAAAGATAATTAACTCAGCTCAACATAGATGGAACATGTAAGACCAATCACTCCAAACAATGACTTCTTGATTTTCATGAATTCAACACAATCGACCTTTTTCTTTGAATATCAGAAGGAATAACGAATATAGATATTTTATAGCATAAAGATCAATTCTCTCCAAAAAAAAAATTCATATACTACAACTATGGAATTTTGTGAATTTGACATAAAGAACATGTTCCACTTCACCAATCATAGCGCCACCATAGATATTGACATCCCCACACTTACTTTCTGGCGCACCCAACATTCATAGTAACAAACAATACTCCACTAGCTTTAAGGCTTGGGTAAATATATTAATTTTTTCCGATTTTAAAGCTTGTAATGTGGGTGTACCAAAGAAAAGGCAAATAGGCTCAAAGGGGTTCATCAAAAGGAAAATTAATTGCAGGGTGGGCTATTTGGCTATTGTAGTTAATCTTATGTAACAAAAATGGCCTTAATCACATTCATGCATGTATGTGTCGATGTGATCTTGAAGAGAATCAAGGCAAGTTCTAGAGAAGCAAAATCATGGAAGAGTATCACACATGAAGGAAATAATGAGACTGTTATGTATGTATCAGTCTATAGGATCAAAATCTCACCAGATTTTTCCTACACAATTCAGTTACTTCCATCTTCAATGAAAACAACTCAACTAGCTGACCCTAAGTTGGGAGATCATTTATTCAATTTTGTTATGAGTCCTTCAAAAGTTCAATGAATTCTTTCACTCAGCACATATAACTAAAAATTAACCTCAACTTCTCATCTTCAAAATGTTGAAAATCATGCAAAACTTTCAAATTTCAATGCAAAAATGTCAAACCTAAAATGAAATGCAATGAAATGCAAATCTAAATTCTCTCTCCCACACTTAAATCTTACATTGTCTCTAATGTAAGGTAAAACACAAAGAAAAGAACATAGAAAGATAAAATATAAAAGCTAAAGTAGAAAGATAAGGAACAAACTCCCTTTGGGTCGCCTCCTAAGCAGCGCCTCTGTTTATTGTCGTTGGCCCGACTGAATGCTTCCTCAATCATCATAACTTGGACCTACAAGATTCAACGTTGACAAATTCTCCACTTTGAATCCTTCGTAGAAGGGTTTAAGTCTATGCCCATTCACTTTGAACACTTTGGATGTTGTTAGACTCTGAATTTCAACAGCGCCATGAGGAAAGACATTAGTAACAATAAAAGGTCCAATCCAACGAAAATGCAACTTACCTGGGAACAGACGGAGGCGCGAATGGTAGAGAATGACTTGTTGACCAATGGTGAACTCTTTCCTCAATATCATCTTGTCATGGAAAGCCTTCGTCTTTTCTCTGTAAATTCTTGCACTCTCATTGCGAATTTCCTCCAACTCTTACAGTTGCAATTTTTTATGTTCTCCACTCTCATCCATCTTCATGTTGAAACTCTTGATAGCCCAATAGGCTTTGTGTTCTAGCTTCACTGGAAGGCGACATGGATTTCCAAATACCAATCGAAAAGGTGAAATGCCAATAGGTGTTTTGTAAGCGGTTTGATATGCCCATAAAGTGTCATCTAAACGTAGACTCCAATCTTTTCGACTTGGGCACACTGTCTTCTCAATAATGAATTTGATTTCCCGATTAGACACCTCCACTTGCACGCTAGTTTGTGGATGGTAGGCAGTCGACACCATGTGCGTTACATTGTACTTTTTGAACAAAGCTTCTATGGTCCGATTGCAGAAATGAGTGCCTCGATCACTGATCAACGCGCTTGGAATCCCAAATCTAGAGAATATATTAGTTTTGAGAAAACTTGCAACCACTTTAGAATCGTCAGTTCGGGTGACCTTAGCTTCAACCCATTTCAAGACATAATCAACAGCAAGAAGAATGTACACAAAACCAAAAGATGTAGGAAACGGTCCCATGAAATCGATGCCCCAAACATCAAAAATTTCACAAACAAGTATAGGAGTTTGTGGCATCTCATTTCGCTGGGAGATATTACCTGTTTTCTGACATTGTTCGTAAGACTTACAGAATAGATGCACGTCTCGAAAGAGAGATGGTCAATAGAAACCGCGCTCCAATACCTTTCTCGCTATTCTTTTTTATCCAAAGTGACTTCTACAAGCAACAGAAGGTTAAAACAGATATAATTTCACTGTCCGGAATGCACCTTCTTATTATTTGATTCGCGCAATGTTTCCACAGATATGGGTCATCCCAAACATAGTACTTAGCATCACTCTTGACCTTCTCTTTTTGAGCTTTGGACAAATCAGAAGAGAATTTGTTAGTAACAAAATAATTAACAATATGTGCATACCATGGTAACATCGTAGTTGTTGAAAATAATTGCTCATCGAGAAATGTTTCTTGCAATTGAAGCTCGTCTTCTACATGCGTCATACGCCTCAAATGGTTTTCCACGCTATTTTTTGTCCCTCGTTTGTCCTTGATCTCCAAGTTGAATTCGCTCAAGAGAAGTATCCATCGGATCAATCTTGGCTTTGCCTTTTTTTTCATAATTAGATAGCGTAGAGCTGCATGATCGAAATAAATGATGACATTAGTACCAAGCAAATAAGGACGAAATTCTTCTAAAACAAAAACTACAGCCAAGAGTTCTTTTTTAGTTGTAGAGTAGTTTTTCTGAGCATCATTCAAGGTCCTAGAAGCGTAGTAGATAGCATGGGTTGCGTTTCCAATTCGTTGTCCCAAGACTGCACCCACTGCGTAGTTGCTCGCATCACACATTATCTCAAAAGGAGAATTCCAATCAGGTGGTTGAATCACTGGTGCTTAGGTCAACAATCCTTTCAGCTTATCAAATGTCGTTTTGCATGTTTCATCAAAGTCAAAAGCCACCTCTTTTTGTAAGAGTTCACATAAGGGCATCGCTATTTTGGAGAAATCTTTAATAAACCTGCGGTAAAAACCTGTGTGTCCAAGAAAAGAGCGAACCTCCCGCACACTTGCGGGATAAGGCAAAGATTGAATTATATCGATTTTAGCCTTATCTACTTCAATGCCCTTAGATGAAACCACATGCCCTAAAACTATACCTTGTGCGACCATAAAATGACATTTTCAGAGTTCAAAACAAGGTTAGTTTCTATGCATCTTTGAAGGACAAAGGTAAGATTATGCAGACAACTTTCAAAAGAATTTCCATGGATGGTGAAATCATCCATGAATACCTCTATGATACGCTCAATGTAATCTAAAAATATACTAACCATATTCCGTTGGAAAGTGGCTGGAGCATTGCAAAGGCCAAAGGGCATGCGGCGGTAGGCAAAAGTCCCAAATGGACACGTGAAAGTTATTTTCTCTTGATCCTCTGGAGCAATTGCAATCTGAAAATAACCTAAGTAACCATTGAGAAAACAATAGTATGAGTGACCTGCTAACCGTTCAAGCATTTGATCAATAAAGGGTAAGGAAAAGTGGTCCTTACGAGTTACAGTGTTTAATCTCCTATAGTATATACAAACCCGCCACCCATTTTGAACACGGGTGGTAACCAATTCATTGTTTTGATTTTGTATAACAATTATCCCAGTCTTTTTAGGAACCACTTGAACTGAGCTGACCCAACTACTATCCAATATACGGTAGATCATGCCAACATCCAGAAACTTGAGAATTTCCTTTTTCACGACATCCATCATGGGTGGGTTCAGTATCTTTTGTGGTTGACAGGCAGTCCTTGCTCTTTCATTAAGTAAAATTCGATGTATGCATATGGATGGAGTTATACCCTTGATGTCCGCAATTGTCCAGCCAATCGTCGTTTGATGTTCCTTAAGAACTTGTACCAATTTTTCTTCCTGTACTGTAGTGAGTTCGCTTGAAATTATTATAGGCAGCTTCCCTTCATTTCCAAGAAAAACATATTTGAGATGACCGGGAAGAGGCTTCAAATCGGGAGTAGGAGCCTGCAAAATAGAAGGTAGGGTTCTCTCGTTAGAAATTGGCAATGTAACATAAGAAACATTACCTGATTTCTGCAGTATTGGTAATGCATTTAAGGTTACAATAGTTTCCTGTAAACCACTATTCAAGATCAATTCCTCATCACCCTCTTCAGTATGCTTGCTAATGGCGGTTTCCAAGTCATCTTTCCCATTGAGTTCAAACATTTTCCGCGATAAATAGTCAACCATATCAATAGAATAGACAGTGTTATCATCGCTAGGGAATCTCATGGCATCATAAATATTGAATGTGATAATGTCACCATCAAATTCTATAGTAAGTGTACCACTGTGAACGTCAATCTTAGTTTTTGATATTTTTAAGAAAGGTCTTCCTAATAGGATAGGGGTGTCATGATCACAGTTTTCCATATCAAGAACGTAAAAATCAGTAGGGAAGACTAGTTCATTAACCTGTACAAGTAAATCTTCCACTACACCCTCAGGATATACATTGGACCTATCAACCAGCTAAATTACTACACCAGTTTTTATCAAAGGCCCAAGTTTTAAAGAGGTATTCATAAAGTGTGGCATGACATTAATTGAAGCTCCTAAATCCAACATGGCATTTTCAAACTTAGTGTTCCCTATTGTGCAAGGGATAGTAAACATACCTGAATCCTTGCATTTTGTAGGCAATTTTCTTTGTAGAACTGTAGATACATTCTCACCAATTCTCACATTTTCACAACCTTTTAGTTTTTGTTTCCGCTTAGTAGTGCATAGTTCTATCAAAAACTTAGCATATCGAGATATTTGTTTAATAGCATTTAACAAAGAGAGATTAACTTTGCATCTAAGAAAGGTTTCATATAAATCTTTATTTTGTTCGTCCTTCCCAGATTCAGCTAAAGCTTGAGGGAAAGGGGGTACCTGTTCATAACTGGAAAGGGGTGGAAACTTATGCTTACTTATCTCATTTTCGTTGGCAGCAGATTTATCTTCAATATTCTCTCCTCCTCTTCTGGCCTCGGTGCTGTATGAGTTGTTTTCATTGGGGTTTCAACTTCCTTACCGTTCCTTAACAAGACTGCGCTTGCATTTTCCTTTGGATTTACCATTGTTTGAGATGGCAGCTTTCCCAAAATTTGTGACTCTAAGCGGCTAATTGCAATTGCCATCTGTCCCATTTGATTTTCCAAACCTTGAATGTTGTCCTTCGTCTCCTGTTGAAATTGTAAAGTGTTAGTTGCAAGAGACATAACAATATCTTTCTTAAGGGTATACTAGAGTTAGAAGATTGGCCTTATTGTTGTCTAGGTGGATATGGTTGCTTGAACTGTTGGAAATTCTGCCGATTTTGATTCATAAGTTGGTTTGTCTGGCGATTCCCATAGCTGAGATTTGGATTATCCCTCCATCTTGGGTTGTACGTGTTTGAGTAGGGGTCATAATTCCTCTGTGTTTGTCCTGGGAAACCACCTGCTGCATTGACTTGTTCAATGGGTTCCTCTTGAAGCATTGGGAATGAGTTTGTTGGATGGTTACTACCGAGCAAATCCCACATACTTTTACTGTTTGCACATTACCTACAGCCATTTGATGCACAAGAGTAGTTAAACTCGCTATTTGTTGTTCAAGGGATGATACATTTACCTCATTAACATGCTTAGTTGGGCTGTCGACTCTAGTGCCAAATTGTTGAGAATTGGCTGCCATGTTTGCAATCAAGTTCCTCGCTCCTTCGGGAGTTTTATCCACCAAAGCTCCCTCACTTGCACCACAAGAAATGCTCCTTTCTGTGGGTAGAAGGCCTTCATAAGAGTATTGGATGAGAAGTTGCTCACTGATCTGATGATAGGGCAACTTGCACACAATTTCTTGAACCGCTCCCAATACTCATGCAAAGACTCTCTGTTGTCCTGCCTTACACCACAAATCTCTTTCCAAATGTTAGCTACTCTTGAAGCCGGAAAATATTTTCCTAAGAACATCTTCTTCATCTCTTCCCATGTGGTAACACTCCCTGATGTTAGATAGTAGAGCCAATCTTTTGCTGAATCCTTCAAAGAGAACGAGAAAGCCCTCAGTTTGATTTGCTCCTCAGTCACACCAGTTGGCTTCATACTTGTGCACACTGCGTGAAATTCCTTCAGATGCTTATGTGGATCTTCACCTGCAAGACCATGAAAGGTTGGTAGAAGATATTGTTGCATCTAAAATGGGAAAAGTAATACAAATGGGTTGTTGATGCAAATTTGGAGCTGCAAGCTCCTTCAAAGTTTGATTGTTGCCATGGATCCTTTTTCCTCTGATTCTGAATCGCTAGCAAAAAGGATATCGAGATTGGGGCTGTTATCTGCAAGATTCCACTGGTTGTCAATCCATAATATCCGCAAAGTCTTGTTTATTTCTGGATCAAACTGCAACTCACCTGGATTAGCGGATTGAGTTATGGGCATACGCAATTAAAGGAGAATCTTAAAAAGAAAATATCCATTAATTAAGCTAGAAATAAACCAAATTAAGGAATACAATTAAAAATTCAACATAAAAGTATAAAAAAAATACTACCTAAAAAAAGATTGAAAATGATGATTTTTTTTTTTTTTGAAATAATTAAACTAAATGAACAAACAAAACATAATGAATTAAATAGCACCACTCCCCGGCAACGGCGCCAAAATTTGGCGTGCTGTCGTAAATAATTACCTTAACTCCTAAAATTAATGCAATAGTGGGAGTAAGAGTCGATCCCACGAAGAGTGTGTAATTTAACCTTTTATACTTTGTATGCTTTGTATACAATTATGGAGGGGTTTGTTTGCAATCACGAGAATTGTAAATAACACAATTGATAGCAATGTAAATTAGATTGATGAAATTAATTAGAGACCTAACCTTGATCTAAGTCCACTCAACCGTTGAAACTCATAATTGATCATTGATCCATGAGAAAAAATATTAATTCATGTTCTAGGCATTCATCGTAGGTGAAAATTTTTATTTTCCCTTAATTATAATCAATCAAATTCAAGCAATTCAATTAACCCTAATTGTCAAATAACCCTAAGCAAGCATCAAGATTAAATTCAACAATTGTAATGAGAATGAGAGAAATCGATTAACATAACAATATAATCATGGAGAATTATATTTAATCATGACAAATATTCTTCTTAAGAATTAACAATCCCTAACGTAGTGAACTATTAATTCCTAGTTGCTTCATAAATTAAATCAATCAAACAATTACGGATTTGATGATTAATTTAGCAATAGATTGAAAAATATGAAAATTATCAAGATCTAACAATCAAATATTTAATTCATAGAAATATACGCAGAAGAACATTTAATACCAGAAAACATGAATTAAAACCTGAAAATGATGTGGATCGCACAATCAAATTGATTCCAAGGCTTCATTATCCTTGATCAAGACTTGAAGAGTTAGTTACACATGATGAAAAACTATTAAAAACCTAAAGAAGATGAAGTGGAGACTGGATAGTTGATGAAAATCCCGAATTCTCATACTCTGGTGGAATTTTTTTGGTCCAGAAAATGCGTTTAGAATCCTTCCATAGATGAATTGGTTGCTTTCCAAAAATAGACAGATTTTCCCGGAATTAAGCCTAAGCGGTCGCTTAGGCTTAACTTTAGCAGTCACTTAGGTTAGTCATTTTGCGGCCTTGGAACTTCGGGTGGGGGGCAAGCGAACACTTCCCCTATAGTGGATAAGCAACCGCTTAGTTATAGCAACTATGCGGTTGCTATGTTTTGGTCATCAACTTCTCGATTTCTTCACTTTTTCACTTCTTTACTTCTTTCCTCGACTTTCTTCACTCTAAATTTTATTTCTTCATCCAATTGATCTTTGAAGCTTTCAATTCTTCATTTTTCCTTCCGAGTCAACTTTTGGATATTTGCAATTTGGTAGCTGAACTTTTGTCTTCTTTCATTTTGGTCATTTTCACTATTTTCTTTCAAATTACGTTTTATCCATTGATTTGTCACCTAAATCACAATATGGACATAATGAGTGTATTTTGGCATTAATTTAGCATACGAGCATAATAAATAACGGGAGAAAGTCATGCATTTTACATTCCTATCAGTACACTTGTGGTGGTTTTAAATTGAACGTATTTTCGTGGACAATTTCTCCCCAAAATCCTCAATCTAAAAAGCATCCACATCGTTACCATTGCTCATCGAAGAACCATATACCATCGTATAACTTACCAAGATGTTGCCATTGTCGATACCACTAATTGAAACCTCTCATACCCATTATTTTTGCCAACAAATCAGTCGCTGATGTTTGCAATGAATCATGTTTAATTGGATTTTTGTTTTCGTCGATGTTGAGAACCTCTGCCGCAGGGAGGCAAATGTCGGAGCTCTCATCAGCAAGAGGTAGGGATTGAGATTCAAAAATGGTGTCATCGTCTTTTGTTCAGCGGGCTTGGACTAGTGTAAATGTGACAAAAAAAGAATAACGCGGTGGCGGTGATAGGTGTATGTGTAATACTATATGTGTTGCACCTCCTTTTTACCATTTTTTTTATTTTTTTGCACTTGTTGAGGGTGGTCAGACAATTGTTAGCAAGTTTACCCCTCTAATTGGTTAGCAAGCAAGATAGAAATTAGATTTTTACTTGATGATATTGATGCTTTACTACATTGAATGTCTAAAAGGATTTTTGGATCGAAGTTTTATTATATATAAGCAATTTGGAGTGGAGACATTGAAAGCAGTTTAGATTTCTTCGTCAAATGCTTGGTGGAATGTACAAAAAAAACAAGCCATCAATGAAAAGAAGTTTTTGAGGTGATCAAAAATAGTATCAGTATAGCTGCTGTAAAGATTACTGATATTAGTTAATTGAAAATGCAAATTTAGAAGATTTCTAGAACTAGAGCAGTAGACTAGTATCAGGCTAATTTTTGTTTTTGTGAGGGATGCTACAATATATTTGCTTTCATTTATCTTTCCACTTTAGTTTTGTTCACTTTTCTGTAAAAAGGAAAGCTTGCTTACATTAGACATGATGGTAAGTACAAATTCTGGTGTCAATGGTAAATACAAATATGTGAGATGGGTGGCATAATTGATTAAATTTGCTCAAGGATAATGGTGTGATTTCTGACTAATAGATATGATGTGATAATATATTTGCCATAACATGTCAGAATGAGACAATACGTTCCATTCAACACGTTACTGGTCACAATTAATATATAAATGGTCACAAACTTTAAATGTTAATAGGTTTGGTAATTTTTAATCTTAACAAATGTCTGGTTACACATGTTACTGTTAACATAAATTTGATCGCATACAGTCACAATTAAAATTAATCTGGTCTCGAACAATTGCAATGAAGACAAACTTGATCATAACTAGTCACAATTAATATATATAAATGGTCACAAACTTTAAACGTAAACAGGGTTTGGCACAAACACTCACTTTTAACACACACATGTCACTGTTAACATAGATTTGCTCACATACAATCACAATAAAGACGGACTTGGTCACAACCAGTCACAGTTAACACAGACTTGGTTATAGTCACCATTAAGATAGATTTGGTCACAGACAGTCACAATAAAGATAGATAATTGTTTACGAACTTAAAATATAGTCTCTCTCTCTCTCTCTCTCTCTCTCTCTCTTTCAAACGTTCACTGTCATTAGGTGTCACTGCTAACATAGATTTAATCACATATAGTCACATAACTTATTTCTCGATCACAAATTACAAAATGTATGGGTCACAACTTATTTCACAGTTACAAATTATCAAGTTAATTGGTTACAACTTAATTCTCTATCACGAACCACAAATTTAGTCACAAAAACATATATTTTAATTAGGTTACAATTTATTCATTTTATCGGTCACAATTATACAAGAGTTGGTCACAACAGCTTTTTATCCTACCAATTTTGTCCCAACACTTCTCCTACCACCGGCCACACCACCAAAAACACTGATTCACCTCCACCACCACAACACCACCACTATCGCCTCAAAACGAACTACACACATTGAGCGATTTGATTGATATTTTGTGAAACTCATTTCAGTCGCTCGTATTATTGTTTTGGTTTTGATTTTTGATCAGATTTGAGATGGCAAAGGAACAGAAATGACAAGAACTTGTCGAAGAACACTAGTTGTACTCAAATAGTTGTGACTTTTTGGGTAGCTCTACAACACTTCATCTTTGTTCCAAGTTCTACAAAGTTTATTGCGTCAAGGAAGGGAAAACGAGAGAAGCCAAAATTACCATGGAAAAAATTCTCAATCAATCAAAATCCGCCTCATTTTTCAACTCTTTCAAGGCCAGAATCAATTAATTCTCACATAATACTAGAGAATGATTCAATTTTCGTTTAAGCGATGGTGGAAACTGATAAACCTGACACCGCTATGGCCCTGGTGGCGACGTCGCATATTAAACATAATAGGTACGCCGGTTGTCGAAAACGCCTGGGTCACACAAGATTCAAGTGTAGGTATAGAACACTATTGCCGAGGTCAACCCTATCGTCAAGGTTGAAATGCTTGACAAGATCTGAATCGTTGTTCTCATTGGCTATGAATTCATGGCCTCCATCGGTGGAGTTGTGTTTGGGAGGTAATTCTGCCAGTGGAAAGTGATGTCTGGTGGTGGCGTTCGGCCTTCATTCTATAGTGGTAGGAGAGTTTTGAAGAGTTACAAAGATAATAATGGTGGGAATGAGTGAAATTAACGGAGAAATCTAAATTTTCATTATTTAATTTTTGTTAATATAAAATTATTCATATATTTAACATTATGAAAATATTAATTAACATCTGATTGTGAAAAGAAAAGTTTAAGATTTGATATTTGAAAAGTATAGTTAAAATGTAGGGATTTCCTTAATTTTCTCAAGGAGTTAAGGGAAGCAACTAAGGCTGGATAAAAGTTCCGAAACGAATCGAACCGAACTGAACCGGAACCGAGCCGAACCGAACCGAGAGGTTCTTCTGAAATTAAATACCCGAATCTAGAACCGAAAGTTTCGGTTCAATTCTCAATTCTAAACCAAGAACTGAACAAGAACTGAATCTTTTTAAATTTTTAAAAAAAATTTATATTATATAAATCAAATTATTTAATTTTTTTCTAAATAAATTAGCAAATTATTTTCAATTAACAAATAGTTGGTAAGTATTAACAATACTTTAAAGTATTTTTATCTCTATGACTTCTAATTTACATTTCTTTATTTTATGTAGATTTGAATGTTTGAAACAAATGAATTATTCATATGGAATGGATCACCGATGTTCTAGTATTAGTATTTGCTATTTGGTATTTGTATACATTTGTAAATTAATCTTATTGTACAACTTGTTATTTATATGTTATTAAATTGAACTACGTCAATTTGTAAAAGTAAGATTGAACGTGTCATTAGTTATTTTTATTATAAATGTTACAAAATTTAATAATGGTACGGAATCGAACCGAATGGAACCGAACTGAACCGAACCCGAACGGGTCCATAATTATATTTGGACCCGACGGTTCCATTTACTAAATACCCGAAAAAAATTTGTTTAGATCAGTTCTCTTCAGAATCGAACCACACCATGTCCAACCCTAGAAACAACTGTCCATGAATTGAAATTCAGAAGTCGAGAAATCGTGAGGCCAAAAACAAAAGGGAAAAATTCAAAAGTCATGTGTTAACTGTGACACAATTCAATTTTCAAGTGTCAAGTAATGCAAAACTCAAGTATTAGATAATTAATTAAAATTATTTATTCATTAAATATAATAAAGTCACATATAAAAAATTATTGGTCACAACTTATTTACTGGTAAAAAAATGATTATGCTGCAAGTGTACGGTATCAAATTTTGTAATATAGTAAAAGAGTTAGGATGTCGAACCCACATAGATTGTAATTTAATTCCACCAAGTACTACAATTATGTAACTTTTATTTTATTGAGATGAGTGAATGATTGTTTTAAAATAAACTAATGAGATTGGTTGTGACAAATGTGATGAATGCAAGTATCAAGATGAGAAAGCCTAGGGAATGATTTCAACTTACTCGCAATTATGTTTCAATGATTCCAATTATTTCTGATTAATTTTTTCATATTTAAAGGTAAGAATCCTAATATAATTCTCTTTCCTCTCTCAAGTGCCAGCTAGAATTTAATTCTAAAATCCAATTTCAATATCTCTATTCCGAATTAAAACCTAGAATTTACAAAAGTTCTGATTCTTTTATGGAGTAACTTTCATAGATTTTATACCTTCTCTCAAAGTGTAAAACTCTACGTCATGTCAATCCTATGATTGTGCCTAAATTCCCCTCTCTCGAGCATCGAAATTGACTAGCAACTAATCATTTAATTAGTGGTCAATTAATTAAAAGCATTAAAATGATGACACAATTAAATAGAAGTGAGAAAATTAAATAGAAATAATCATAAAATCATCGATCCATAATTTAAGTTCAGCTACATCAAACTCTAGATAAATTGTTTAGTTCATAATGAAATTCATAAGATCCACACAATTCAAAATAAACAACATAGAAAAGGATAGAAAAACTAGTCTTTTGGGTAGATCTTCAATCTTCTTCCTTGATATTGTTTTGCCTCCTTTTGATTTCTTCAATCTTGCCCCTTTGAATTGTCATCTTGCCCCTTTTTTAATTCTAGAGGAAACTAAGTCTTTTTGATGGTGTCTAGTCTCTTGAAGTCCTTGGACTAATTAGAATTTTTAGGCCAAGAAAAGAGTCCAAAAATATTTAAAAAAATTATTTTCCCTTGTTGTATGTTTCAGAATAGTGGGCGCCACGGCGCTAGGTTCGGGTAAAAAATGTAGACTGCGCTTCTTTCAGTATTTTTATCATAACTTTCTCGTTCGTTGCCCAATCGGGGTGATTCAAGATGCGTTGGAAATAAAACTCAAAGGGATACAACTTTGATTCAGACATCCTTCTCTAATTAGATCGTTTACTATGTCAAAAATGGGTCTCAATATGAGACTAAAAATTCGGGGTAAAACGTTTTCGGTTGAAAATTGATGTGTGATCATACTTTGTCTATACTTCATCCCTTTGACATCTTTCTTTATCCAATTGAATCCTAGTACTCTTGGATCTTCATCGTGAGGTTCAACACAACTTTTGAGTACTTACACTTTAGTCCCCGAACTTTGGATCACTTACAATTTAGCCAGTTTTCTCCAAATTTGCCAATTTTTCATATTTCCTTCAATTTCAACAATCTATACCACAATATCAAAACACACATTAAAACGTTAAAATACTCTCAAGGGTAACTAAATAATAAATTAAGTGGCATAAATATCATGAGTTTGGAGCACTCATTAGTCACGGATTATTTCGAGGTCACAAATCCAAAATTTTTAGATCACAATTTATTTCATTGGTCACAAATCAAAAAAAAAAAAAAAAAAATTACAGGTCACAATTTATCTATATGCCACAAGTTTTCAAAATTGTTGGTTACAAGTTGCTTTTTAGTAACAAGTTATCAAATTACAGTTTAATACTTGGTCACAGATAACCAAATAATTGGTCACATACACCAAATAGTCGGTCACATACCACTGCCACCAACACTACTGCCAATTGCGACCATTCTCAACCTACGACCGTCGACACCACCACAAAACCGCAACCACACAAACACCATCACCACCACCTCACAAAACACCATACAAACCCACCCCAACCGCCAGATCTACCATCACAGGCACCACCATAAAATCGCCACCATACAAACACCACCAACACCATCACCACACAAAACATCATCTAAACCCACAAAATCGCCACCACCCAAACTGGTTCTGCTTCTCGCGCTACACAAAAACCACCACCACCACACAAAACACCATCCAAATCCACAAAATTGTCATTATCCCAACTGCTTCTACTTCGTGCGCCACACAAACACCGCCATCACCACACAAAACACCATCCAAACCCACAAAATCCCCGCCACCCAAATGCATCTGCTTTGCGCACGCCGGTGCGGTGCTTCACTTGTGAAGTCGCCGAAATGGGTAGTCTGTTTCTCTGTGTCATTTCACCACGGCAACTCGCGGTGATTTGCAAAGGAAAAAGTGCGGTGGCGCGGTGGATTTGCTACGCAATAGCACAGTGGATCTGCTTCACCGTGTTATCTCCTCTTCATTACAAAGGTGACCTTCGTAGTATCTACGCAGCGACGCTCGGAGGCGGTCATTGTTGTGACGTTGTGATCTCAGGCAGTGGACAATGGTCTTGGGCATCGGAGGTATGGGTTAAGTGGAGAGAATGAGGAGAGATGATGGATGGAGAGAATGATGAGAAAAGATAGAGTGAAATGAATTTGAATTTTAGGGTTCGAAATTAGAAGGGTTTGGAATTGGATTGGGATGAGATGGCTTGGTATATTTTATATTTAAATCAATACCTGATTTCTGAATAAAAATTATTCTCACCTTATTTTTGCACTATGATCTTGAAATGCCTGGATTCCTGTAATTTCCTCGAAATAAAATCCGTGGCCAATTAATGTATATAAATCTTGAAGTGGAAATGACTTGCAATTGCCCAATAAAAATCCATTTAAATTCTAAAAGGACCCAAGGAAAATAAATCCTAGGTCTAATTCACTTAAACCAACAACAAAATCCAAAAAACGTTTTCCCAATTTCTCAATCCCAAATTGCAAAAATGGCTCAATGCAACTTCAAGTTTAGAGTATGGGGAAAATCGCAAATGCATTAGAAATTAGAAATATTTCCATTAGTACAATACTGATTCTAAATTTCAAATTATACTACATACTTCACATAAAATCATAGAAAATACTGGCAGCCAAACTTACCATATGAACCGTGTAACTGACAAACGTGATTGTTGATTTTAAGGGAAATCAATTAAGCTGGTTGCTTTGAAAATTAAATTTGAATTCAAATCATAGACTATTGAATACTCAGTTTCAAAATTCTCTCCATTACATTCATTTCATTCTCATTTTGGTGATGCCGATTCCATCCGGCGGTTTGGTGTGGAACCAAGTTGTACATATTACATCATCAATTGTTTCGAGGTCGGAGATGAGGTAATCAAGAATATCAAGTTGCAATGCTTGTGTGTGTGGTGTGTCTAACATAAACAATGCACTAACAACACACATATAACAGAATTATTGAACATTGAAATATGTTTGAAAAACAGGTTGTGATGTTGGTACGTAGATCTGGTGCGGCAATCATACCAGGACCAGATTGGGCCAGTTTCTCAAACCAATCAAAATGCAACTCTATGACCCTAGTTTACATAAACATTCTGTGTACCAAATTTTGAGGTGCGAAAATATTTACCTCACTGACGTCATAACAAAAAATCAATAGCAATCTGGTGGGATAAAGGTGGATATGGATATTTTTGATGTTTAGAAATATTGAAGATTACACGATGTAATGCACGGGGGATTCTTAAACACGTATAAATGTTAACTAGTTTTAAACCTCGAGTCAATGTCATCTAGACAAACATCACAACCATGTTCAATGTTGCATCTTCAACAACCCGTTACATTACGTGAAATAAGAACGCTATGGGAGTCTGATGAAATCTACCGGATCACACACATGTGCGTCACTAGCGTGTACAATACGTATACTTGAATTCATCAAAGAATATGACAATGCAACCTAAAACGTCATATTCGATTGGTGTACAGACTATATTAAAATGTAGGAATACACATTCGACTAATCATTTGGATCATTACATGTGGATAGCTCAACGTGTGTATTATGATATATATAAGATTCCATAGTAAGCATGTACATTACATTCAATAATATCATCCGAGATGTGAAAATGCAGGATTGATGTTATACTAAATCTTAAACGAATAAAGGCATCATACATTTTTCGTCCAAAAATATTTCACCCCTAACATGTTTGAAGCGCAACACTTATTCCATACCAAAATAAAAGGATGTTTCACATCACAGTAAACATCCCCTGTTTCGCAAAAACACAAAAAAAAATCTGCAAACAATTGAAATTTCAGCCAACTGAAAATGCAGCTGAAGAACGATATTAAGTTACACCAGATCTTGATCGACTGGAAGGTATTCTAGATCTTCGGCGTTGACTGGTTTGTTAATTGGGAGAATTAGGAGAAGAGAATATTTGTATTGTATTAGAATCTGTCGTGTTACATATAGAATACACACTTAAGTAGTTGTGTAGGAAACTAATTAAGGAAAACTAATACAAAAGGAAATAAAATAATGTAGTCCTAAAATATAAGTTAATTTCAAAATTGTGCAAGTTTTGATATGGCAGGAAATATGTCAATACTCCCCCTCAAGTTGGCACATGGAGATCCGTAATGCCCAACTTGCATGAAAAATGGTGGAAAAGGTCATGTCCCAAAGCTTTGGTGAAGATATCCGCAAGTTGCTCATTTGAAGAAGTGTGGACAGCCATCAAGAGGCCCGAACGAATCTTGTCGCGGATGATATGACAATCAATTTCAATGTGTTTGGTACGCTCATGAAACATAGGGTTGTGTGCACTGTACAGAGCAGATTGATTGTCACAACGAAGAGTAAAAGGCTCAGGATGAGGGACGCCAAGATCAAAGAGAAGTTGTTTCAACCAAGTGAGTTCGCAGGTGGTGACGGCCATAGGACGATATTTAGCTTCAGCGGAAGAACGAGAGATCGTACTTTGTTTCTTGGTGCCCCATGAGATCGGACTGGTGTCGAACTGAACAAAGTAGCCAGTGGTAGAGCGGCGGGTGGTGGGGCAGCTGGCCCAATCAGAATCTGTATAAGCTGAAACACGACTACTACTGGAGGAAAAGAAAAAAATGCCTTGGCCCGGACATCCTTTGATGTAGTGAATAACTCTCATAGCAGCAGTTATGTGGGAAAATCGAGGAGTGTGCATGAATTGACTGAGAGTGTTGACGGCATAAATAATATCTGGTCGAGTGATGGTCAGGTAGATAAGGCGACCAACAAGGCAACGATAAAGGCCAGGATCAAAGAGGAGATCACCATCTTGAGTGCTAAGTTTCAAATGTTGCTCCATAGGAAAATGAGCAGTTCGGGCACAAAGTTGTCCACTGTCAGAGAGAATGTCGAGGGCATACTTGCGTTGATTAAGGAAGATGCCTGTAGGAGAGCGAGCAACTTCGAGACCAAGAAAGTACTTCAGGGAACCGAGGTCCTTAGTCTTGAAGTAGGTAGATAGAGTGTGCTTGAAAAGTTCAATCTAAGAGATGTCGTTACCAACAACCAGGATGTCATCAACATACACAAGAATGAGAACAATGCTGGTGGAAGTGGTGAGAGTAAACAAAGAATGATTTGCTTGAGATGGGTGAAAACCTGCATCAAGAAGCACAAAGCTTAATTTAAAAAACCAATTACGGGAAGCTTGTTTTAGGCCATAGAGAGACTTGCAGAGACGACAAACACGGGTCTCCTCCTTAGGGCAATAGCCGGGGGTGGGGTGGTGTAGACTTCTTCATCAAGGTCGCCATGTAAGAAAGCATTATTGACATCTAGCTGATGGATAATCCAATTGTTGATAGCTGCGACTGCCAATAAGCAGCGGACCGTAGTCATTTTGGCGACCAGAGCAATGGTCTCATGGTAGTCAAGGCCTTCAACCTGAGTGTAATCTTTGGCAACAAGGCGAGCTTTGTGACGCTCAATGGAACCATCAGCTTTAAGTTTGGTTTTGAAAACCCATTTACACCCAATGACTTTCTTCCCAGGAGGAAGGGGTTCAAGAGTCCAAGTGCAATTATCCTCCAAAGCACAAAGCTCAGTGGTCATGGTGTCACGCCAGTGAGAGTGGCGGATAGCATTGAGTATAGCAAGAGGGTTCAGTACAAGATGTAAGAGCATTTAAATAAGTAAGATGGGAGGGAGAAAAACGGGAATATGAAAGAAAAGCAGACAAAGGGTGAACAGTACCTGAAGCCAGTGGAGCAGGTATAGATGTCGTGGGCTCCGCATGTAAGGTAGGACAAACATAATCCTGAAGATAAGCAGGTCGGCTAATAGTGCGACGAGGGCAAGGAACTGGTGGAGGGGGGGTCGGGTAGAGTCACAGGGGTCGGGGAAAGAGGAGGGGCATGAGATTCAATGGGGGCCGGAGGGTCATGAGACAGAATCGGATCATAGACAGGAAGAGGAATGGCAGGGGTGTGGAGAGATGGCGGGTCCGGAGTGTCAGGGAGATCTTAGAAAGGGAAAATGCATTTGTGAAAGGTAACATCTTGGGAGTAGAAGATGGACTGGGTTTGGAGATTATAGAGTTTGTAGGCTTTATGGGTGCTCAGGTAGCCAAGAAAGACACATTTCTAGCACGGGGAGAAAATTTGTCGCGGTGAGCACTGAGGGTTTGTGCATAACAAAGACAACCAAAGACACGAAAGTGGTCATAAGTAGGAGCTTTATTGAACAAAATTTCAAAAGGAGATTTATTCTGGAGAGTGCGGCTAGGGGTGCAGTTGATGAGGTATGCCGCAGTGAGCACACAATCACCCCAAAAGGTGAGCGGCAAGTGTGCTTGAAAACGCAAACTACGGGCAACATTGAGAGGGTGTCAATGTTTGCGATCCGCAACGCCATTTTGTTGGGGGGTTTCAACACAGGTACGTTCATGAAGGATGCCGTATGTGTGTAAGTATGTTTAAAATTGACGAGAAAGAAATTCTTGTCCATTATCAGTTCAAAGGATTTTTACATTGGTGTTAAATTAGTTGCGGACAAGGGCGAAGAAGTGTGTTAAATGTATGTAAGCTTCAAATTTAAAGCGCATAAGATATATCCACGTGGTGCGAGAAAAATTATCAACAATTGTAAAAAAATAATGAGCGCCACATAGGTATGTCGTGCGATAACCTCCTCAAATATCACAAAAAATGTTATTAAAAAGAAAATCACTTTTATTGGCAAAATTGGGAAAAGGTAATCTAGTATGCTTTGAGCGAGCACAAACATCGCAAGCAGGAATAATACATGGAGAATTAAAAATATCGGGAATGGTAAAACTGGAGGGATGACTTAGACGTTGATGCCACAAGGTCTTATTGGAAGTAATTGGAGCAGAAAAATGACGGGAGTTTCGGAACAGTAGATATAGAGCCCATTGCATAGATCACCTGCTCCAATCGGATTCATCGATCGAGAGTCCTGAAATAAACAAGAAGTGGGAGAGAAAGTAATTAAACAAAAATTGTAGAGGGCAAGTTGGAAAATAGATAATAAATTAAAGGACAAAAGAAGAACAAGAAAAATGCTATGTAAAATGAGAGAGGGAGAAAGCCGGCAAGAGCCCAATCCCTCGGCTGGGATCTCTTGGCCAGTGGGTAGGCGAATGAGGGTGAGGCGAGGGGCTGCAAATCGAAGAGGGAGGCACGGTGGTGGCATATATGGTGGCTTGCGTCACTGTCCACCACCGAGTGGAGGTTGCGATCGAAGGCAAAAGAAGAAGGGGAGAGGATATTACTGGCGAAAGAGGCAGGGGACGGACCTGCCAGTGTAGGCGATGGTGCTAGAAGGGCGAGGAACTTTTGATACATCTCCGGAGGAAGGAAGACCAGATTTAAAGGCTGCGTAGGAGGATGGGCAGCCATGTTTGCAGTCGACGAAGGCGGGCCCAAGATGGAAGGCCTTGATTTTTGAGAGCGAGGTTCTCTGTCTGGAGGATATCCGATGATGGACCAGCAATTGTCCCGCTTGTGGCTAATTTTGCCGCAAGCGATACAAGTCGAAGGCAGGCCTGCGAGGCGCAGAGCGGGCAGCCATGGCCAACGATTCGGACGGTTGAGGCTGGAGATTGAGGACTCTCTGTTGCTCTTCTTGGAACATAATGGAGAAGACTTTGCCAATGGAAGACAGTGGATCCATGGCCAGAATTTGGGTACGAAGAGGAGTAAAAGTGTCATTGAGGCCAAAGAGGAATCGGAAGAAGCGTTCATCGTCGGCCTATTTTTGCAATTCTTTGAGGTCAGTGGCAGTTTGGAGATGGCTAAGTTCATCCCAAAGTTACTTGATTTGATTGAAATAGTCGTGGATGGAGGTGGTGTATTGGTATTTGGAGGCAAGGGATCGTTTAAGGTGGTAGATGCGGGCATTGTTGCCATGGCAGAACGGGAAGAGAGGTCGATCCAGACATCGCGAGGATTGGTATGGTATTCAAGGGAATTAGCGAGTGAAGAGCTGATGGAATTGAGAATCCAGGTAAGAACATGTCTTTTGTCCGGTTCCATTAAGGGAAGTCGGGGTTGGTAGGGTCAGGGGGCTTAAGTGTGCCATCGATGAAACCAAACTTATTCTTTGCATTGAGGGCTCTGGTCATGGCTTTCTGCCATTTGGGGTAGTTTTCGCCGATGAGAAGGCCATTGACGATAACTAAGCTGGGAGAATCGGAGGGGTGGAGAAGATAAGAGGAAGGAAGAGGTGGATCGTTGGTCTCGACCATGGAGGAGCTGCAGGATCGGGGAAAGGTATGATTTAGGCTGATACCATGTTAATTGGGAGAATTAGAAGAAGAGAATATTTGTATTGTATTGGAATCTGTCGTGTTACATATAGAATACACACTTAAGTAGTTGTGTAGGAAACTAATTAAGGAAAACTAATACAAAATGAAATAAAATAATATAGTCCTAAAATATAAGTTCATTACAAAATTATGCAAGTTTTGATATAGCAGGAAATATATCAATATGGTTGGTGCAGTTCTTTTGCAACAGCAAACAAGTGACCGCAAGAATGCATCATCATTAGAGGAAAAATCTGTCATGATTCCATAATGTTAGATTGTGAAACATTGCATTTGCCTCCCAACAATATGACGTTTCAGTATTAGTTTTCTCATTAGAACTTTTCTTCCCTAAGATGAAACCGGAATAGTCGTCCGGAAGGGTAAGAGTTGTGCCATTTAATTTTCTTCCTCTGAAGTATGCTTCCTCTACTCTTAACCCATCCACTTTGATTCCAGAGGATTTGGGCTTGAAGTAGCCAGAAACGGAGGTGGAACCGTCGTACTTGATGCAACATGGTAGCGATGGACTTTTCTAGTCAAGTCTACCACCGCCTCACCGTTTCGACTCAAATCAATGGGGCTTGTTCGATACAGATTCTCAAAATCAATTCTCATTTTCAACAACACATTTTTCAATAAAATAATATTTTATATCACATCAATAACTTCTCCTTCTTTTTCAACCACACATTTCTCATCATATTACTATTCAAAAATCAATTCTTTCATCAAAAATCACTCTCAAACACCCTCATATATATTGTTTAACTTTTTCATTTTAATTAATACTGTAAAAATATCAGTAAATTTGGGATAAATTAAGATGAAATTTATAATATGAAATAGTATTGATTTTGTAGTGCTACGTGTAATTATCCCTAGAATATGAGAAAAGAATAATAATTAGGCCCAATTCAATTAAGGCCCATAATCAAATAATTCCCGTGGAAAGTTCATCTTGACTATTCAACGTAAAAAATTTTCTTCACATATATTTAGAATCCCAAAAATGTATCTGTAACCTGGAAAAAGCTGAAATAGACAAGATTAAATGGTTCAAATTGTACGCGACCACCAACCAGTATTCTAAAAAGCGTAAAATATGGTTAGGTGCGAAGTCGAAACTTCAAGCTTTACACGCTTAAAAGAGCTTAGGCGAGGTTTAAGCGCAAAAAAACGTTTTATTGTTTATAATATTATTTTAAAATTTTAATCGTTTAAAAAATTATTTAAAAATTAAAATAATATATATTAAGTATCTAGAAATTATAAAATACAATATTTACTTAATAACTCCTATTATTAGTCAATTATACAATTTTTAAGTTGTTGAAATGCAAAAATTAGAATATTTTTCGTAATTTCAATTTTCAACTAGACAAGTCTCACTTAATATATTTACAGAAATTTCATACATGCATTTGAAGTTTGTAATAAAATGAATCACAATATCATAATTACGTAATATAGATAACACCAAAATTTAAATCTTATTTAACTATTTAGATAAAGTTCTTTTAACTTTTGTATGGATAACATCTTTTAAAAACTTAAAATTAAAGTCAAATGAAATTTTTTTTTTTTTTTTTTAAATAATAAGCTAAAGTCAAATAAAAGATTTTTAAAAAAACTAATAAAGCGCGTCTACGGAAGACGAAAAAAATGAAGGAAAAAATTCAGTCATTTAGGAATAGAAAAAAAAAGTCTAGACGCGAAGCGAGACATTTTGCCCGAATTTCAAGGTTAGGCGTCGCCTAGATGAGGTTTTTAGAGCACTGCCACCAACCACTTGTCTCTATCACAATTGAATGCTTACCCAGTGGACAAAAGCATGAAATACACATTTAAGGTCATTTGATTGCAAATGTGAAATTTAGATGGAAAGAAAATAAATTATAAGGAATTGAATTGTTTAGAATTTATTTTATCGAAAAATGTCAATTAATTGTATTTGAGTGTTATAATTTTTCACCCGAAAAATTTTGAAATTTTGAATCTTTTTGTATCTGTTTAGCTTTATTTTTATTGAAAATTGTCTATTAAAGTGATAATTTTTTTACCATTGTGTTTAGAACTTGTTTTAATTGTCAAAAAAAAGTATATCGTACTGAATATCATTCGTTTGGCTTTATTTTCCATGATAATTGTCAATAAAAGTTATAATTTTTTTATCATTGAGTCTAGAATTTGTTCACATTGCCAAAAAAAAAAAAAAAAATTGCTTTTCCCACCAAAGTGGGAAAAGATTTTAATGGATTTCCAAAAATTGGGGCACGTAGGTGGGTGGGAGGAAAAACAAATTCATGGGAATTTTTTGACAATCAAACAAGCAAATTTTGGGAAAATTGAATTAACTTTCCATTTTCCATGGAAAAGTTTCCAAATCAAATAGGGCCTTAAGTTTTCCGATGGGATTGCAAGTGGCAGCGGCTAAATTGATGGTGGTTGCGGTAACCTTCAACACCATGCGACACCCTCAACGGTGGGACCAAAGGCTGCAACATTTCATGGAACATGCCACACGCTTATCACTTGTCCTTTTCTATTTAACCACAAGATGTTTCTCAAGCATAAAATTTTACTCAAACCAACTGTTTCTCTCCTTTTATTTTGCTGCTTCCAAAGAGTTTTATTACTCTCTCCGGTAGAATTTTTTTCCCTTCATTTCTTGAGGCTATTTCCAAGTTCAAGGTTGGGATGACTCATTAAAAAACTAGTTAGAAGATTGCTCCAAGTTGCCAAAATATTTTTGCTTCCATTGACCATTTTCATTGCCAATCTCGTCACTAGAAAATTTCATTTTTCCCATTTTGTTTGCTGCCACCATTTTCATGGTGAATTTGTTCAGCTCATAGTTAGACATAGCTGTTTTTCATGGTGGAATTTTCAACCCTTTTCTTTCCCAGGGGCTACATTTCTTTCACTCTTGGTAGCTGACTTTGCCGTTTTGGTAGAGGAAACTGCCCGAAAAGGTGTTATATATGATGGCCTTTTAGATGAGGTGATAACATGGATAACGTATCGATTTCCATAGATGGTGCTAATATGTTGATCCCAAAAAATATGTCAACAAAATTTCGACCTTGTTCCATTCACATAGACATCACATACACACTGAACACCCCGTTAGAAGGCCAAGATTGTCAGTCGAGAAAAAGATCTGGCGACTGTTTACACTCCGACGGTCAAATCAACGATCGGACTAGAGAAATATGAGTGCAAGAGAGAGAGAGAGAGAGAGATATTTGACTAAGGTTAGAAAATATACCTTCATGTTAAATGAAATCACATATATAGAGAAGATATAAATGGGCCAAGTGTTGCTAATGGGCCAAGTTCAAAGCCCAAGACGAGGTTTCTTAGTTTAGTAAGCCAAATCCAATAAATAGTCGATATCATGTCAGCATATATGAGACTCCTTTGTCACGCTCGTGTCACGTAATTTATGGATATAACAAAATTTAATATTAAGTTCTTAAAATTTCTCTCATTATGTTGATTTTTGTTGTACACAAATAGCTTAATAATGAAAAATCTCTCCAATCTTATGTTCTAAAATTTATAAAATATGACTTGTCATGCATCTCAAGTTCAAATACTACAAAAACAATTGGAAAAAAAGGGCGACGAAAGGCGGGGTGATGGTTGGAGTTAGTCCAAAAAGAAAAAGAAAAAATGAACTCTTGTGAAAATAAAAATGTGACATATTGATACATGTCCAATGGGTGTTGAGAAGTATCTATCGTGTCCAAAATTTAAAAACATAATAAAGATAAGACACCTTGTTATCGAATTTGAAATGTCAATTCCTTTTATAAAAACTTTATACCATCCACGTGTATTTTACTTGCATACTTGGACGGTCATGTTAGATTCCTCGTGATCGTAGCTTAGGCAAGAGTACGACAGTCATGGGCACTTCGATACTCAAGTCAAACGATGAAGAAGACATATATTTGGGTGTGAAATGGCGAGTACTGAATTTTGCAATATGTAAGTCCCTATTTGGTAAAAATTAAAATTAAGATTTTAATGTAAGTTAAAGTCAACAACTAATTTTAATTGTATATTTTATGGAATTCACAACTTTCCAATCACACGTTTCATCAACTTTTATCAAAATCGACTAAAAATCTTATTTTAATCCTCCACAAAAACGGGGGCATGTGCAATGCTCATTGTTTCATTGCTAGAATAGCCTTCCCTGGGAGACAACAAGTATGAGTATTTATATCAGGAGAGAAGAATAGATGTCAGTTGTTTATAAAATGGATTTGAGTGATTTATTTAAAATTTGAACTTTCCAACTTTACCAAAATTGGACAGATTAATGACAAGGAATTTAGTAATAAACACCAAAGAAATGGAAGTTAAATCACCAACGAAATTGGACATAGTAACACCAAGAAAATGAATGTAAAGTGGAGGCAAGAATTGAACTCTTTGTCCTTAAGTAAATTTTGTCTCGCAACGATACTTATGGATGATAGCAATCAACTTTCAAGATACAACAGTTACCATCTTGTGTTTGTAGCACTCCAAAACACAAGAAACAACAAACCAAAAGATGACTTTTGAACTCATTTCGAATTAAACGAAAATAGACTTTTTATGCAGAATTTAGGCTAAGGAAATATGATTTTTATGTTATGCTATGATTGCATATGGTTGGGATGTTGTAAAGGACATCCCAATGATCTTATTTATGGAAGAGAAGATATTGTGAGTGAAGATACACGCCCTAAAACTTACCAGTCTTGCACTCGACCATCGCTTGAGCGATGACACTGTCGCTCACTCACCACTCGAGTGTTAGTCGGGCAGTGGAGTTAGGCAAATTTTCAGTCAGTTTTTCCTTTTTGCTTTCCAACTTTGGACCACAATTTCTCAATCATCCGGAAATTGATTTTGAAATTTCAAATATACAATGATGGTCTACTCAACGAGTAAAACAAGTTAGTCTGTTTAATTTTATAATTTGATTATCGGATCAAGTCTGAGTTTTAGCCGAAATTACTCGAAAGTTACTTTTCTCACTTTATGGTTTCGTACTCAACCATTTTATTTCTCTTTTCCAATAATCCCCCACATGAATGGAAATTCCACAATATACAAATGATATGCAAACTCTAACAAAAAAAGGAGTACATATGACAAGCTATAGCATCAGGATAGGTGGCTAGTGGCTTTGAACCTTCCTTAGTCAAATACAATCCAATTTAATAAGCTAATTGATGAACGCGGTGTCTTAAACCATTCAGTTGTTCTTGATAATCAAAACAACTATACTAATACCATAATTCATCTAACCACTTCGGTTCTCATGGTTGTGTTCATTTTGGCCATAAATAACTATTGGTTTCATAAGTGTTTTAAGAGAGCTTAAGCCTCAAATTCTCATCGAAGCTGCCCACTTCACACTTACATAGATGATCTCCTATAATATCGTATCATACATCTCTTGGCTACTTCCAAGATATAGGAGTCATTTAAAGTAAATACTCATCGTTATACACTTTTTATTCTAGCACTTAAAGTTTATAGGAATGGAATAAGTGCTTTACCACGAATCTTTCATAACTTAGGCCCTGTTTGATTCCCATTTTGGGGGAATATGCATTTTAAATAGTTGATTGATGGACAACATGTGGTTAAAATATAAGAAATTTTTTTGGATTTGTGAGTAATATTATTTTATTGAAGAATGTGTGGTTGAAAAAATGAGAGGGAAAAATGAATTTTGGGAAAAATGTGAATCAAACAGGGGCTTAGTTATCTCATTAAATCAAGATATTAGGATCTACAATCTACAAGATTGGGTTACTGCTATGATGATTATATTCAATAGGCTTCAGGCTCATTTTCCTCAAAAGTTGGTATACTTGATCTCTTGGTAGTCCTTTCGGCAAAGGATCCACTATGTTTTCCTTTGATTTAACATAGTTAACCGAGATTATACCATTCGATATCAATTGTTTAATGGTATTATATCATCGATGAATATGTCGAGATTTATCATTAGACATACTATTTTGTGCCCTCGCAATTATAGATTGATTATCAAAGTGTATATTAATCGCAGGTAAAGCTTTTCCCAACATGGAATATCCTCGAGAAAAACACGAAGTTGTTCTCCTTTTTCTCTGATTTTATCTAAGGCAATAAACTTAGTTTCCATCGTGAATCAAGCTATACAAGTTTTTTTAAATGATTTCTAGGACATAGCTCCACTCCAATGGTAAACACATAAGCACTAGTAGACTTTGAATCCTTTGTTCAGATAGCTACTTTGAATTGGTATATCCTTTTAACACCGCATGATATCTTGAGTAGTGTAATCCATAATCAAACGTGTAAGTATTTAAGAACTCGGATTAATGTCTTCCAATGGTCATTACTTGGATTACTTGTAAATCTACCCAACTTGTTGACTGCATATGCTATATCCAAACTCATGCAGTTGGTGATGTATATCAAAATGCCTAAAATGCGTGAATTTTCAATTGAGATGCGAGATCATCAGTATTTTTGGCTAAGTGTAAACTTAAGTCTACTAGTGTCTTACCCAATATATTATTATATGCCTTAAACTTATTAAGTATAGCCTCAACATAGTGTGATTGAGACAATTACAAATCATCAAGTGTCTTAGAGATTTTAATCCCTAATATGACGTTAGCAACTTTCATATCTTTCATGTCAAAATGTTTTATCAACATTTTTTTAGTTGCAATAATAACATTCGAGTTATATCTTAGGATTAGCATATCATCAACATATAGACATATGATCATGTATTCGTTAGATGCATTTTCATGCAGACACATTAGTCATATTCGTCAATTTTGAAGCCATTTGACAACATAGTTTTGTCAAATTTTTCATGTCACTGCTTCAGTACTTGTTTTAATCCATACAACGATTTTACAAGCTTATACATCTTCTTTCCCTTTTCTGGAACAACAAATCATTCAGGTTATTCCATATATTTTTTTTTCTAATTCATCATTTAGAAATACAATCTTAACATCAATTTGACGTACTTCAAGATTATGTAATATCGCGATTGCAATCAACGTATGTATAGATGTAATCCTTATAACATGTGAATAGGTATCGAATAAATCTTGTCCTTCCTTTTGTCTATACTATTTTGCTACTAATCTAGTCTTATACTTGTCTATTGATCAATCCGACTTTAATTTTTTTTTGAAGATCCATTTGTAACCTAAAACTTTGTTTTTCGTTGGGAGTTCAATCAATTCCTAAGTATGGTTATGCATAATGGATTCAATTTCATTATTAACCGCTTCTTTCGAAAAAGGAGCTTCGAGAGAGAAAATTACATCATTAAATGTCCTTGGATCATTTTCTAATAAGTGCGTTAGAAAATCAAGACCAAAGTTTTTATGAGTCATTTACCTTGTATTGTGTCTTGGTTCTTTATCTACTTAATGATTACCATCTTCTTGATGGTTTCCATTTGTAGTATCGTAAGTTCATTTAGCTTACTTCTTTCTCTTTACGAGGAAATATATCTTCAAAGAAAGTAGCATTTATTGATTCAATGATTGTATCTACATGTACATCAAGTATTTCTAATTTATGAACCAGAAATCAATATGCACTACTATTGTTTACATATCTTATAAAGACACAATATATTATCTTCGGTCCAATCTTTACTTGTTAGGTTTAGGTATTTGTACCTTTTTCTAAACACTCCACACTTTAAGATATCTGTAGGAAGGTTTTCGACATTTCCATAATTCAAAAGGTGTTTCAAACATAAGGTGTTTCAACCTTACTTTTGTGTGGTATTTTATTAAGGATAGATTTGCAAAAAGTATAGCTTTCTCCACAAGTTTTGAAGTAAGACCGAACTTATAAACATTGCATTCATCATTTCCTCAAGTGTTCGATTTTTGTGTACAGCAATACCGTTAGATAGGGGTGAGTATGGTTCCGTTGTTTGATTAATAATTCCAGATTGTGAACAAAATTCTTCAAATGGTACAACATATTCTCCACCTCGATCACTACTAATCATCTTTATTCATTTTCTAAGTTGTTTTTCAAGTTCAGTTTTATAGTGCTTAAACACTTCCAAAGTTTCATCTTTACTTTTCAACAGGTATACATAATAGTATCTTGTACAATCATCTATAAATGTGATGAAGTATTTTTTACCACCTTTTGTTAAGACAAACTTTAAATCACATATATCTATGTGAATAAATTTCAAAGGTAATGTAGTTCGTTCAATTGAATGAAAAGGTGTTTTGGCTAACTTAGCCTCTACACAAAATTCACATTTTCCATTTGTATTAAAATGCATACTTGGTAGTAAACTTAAATTCATTAACTCGCATCTAGAATTAAAGTTACATATCCTAATTTATGATGCCATAAATTAGACAACTTGAGAATATAAGAAGATATTTTATTCCTTGAGTTATTCAGTATAATGGTAAGGACACTTAAGCCCATCTTTTACATAGTATTTGTCTACATACATATTATTCTTAATAAATACAAACTTATCAGATACAAAGACTAATTTTAAACTATTCTTGCTTAATAAAGAACTCGACACTAAGTTCTTGCGAATATTTGACATATAAAGAATGTTGTTAAGGTTAAGTTCCTTGCCCGATGTCATCTTCAAAATCATTTTGCCTTGTCCTTCAAACTTTGAACTCGAAGAGTTTTCTATGAATAATTTCTTGACATCGTTTGGAGTGTAGGATGAGAACATTCATTTATTGGCACAAATATGACGGGTAGCAACTATATCCACCCATCATTCCTTGGGATTTCCAACGTTGTTACATTCTGAAATAACGGCACACGTGTTTATATCTGATATACCATCAAATATGGCATCAGAATCGGTGATATTCGCTTAAGCTTGCTTCTCAAATTTGCGACAATCAATAGAGCGATGTCCAACATTTTCACAATTATAGCAATTGCCCTTGAATTTCTTTGCATTTTATTACTTCAGTGCTTGAATGACTCAACGAAATGCTTCATTTTCTTGTTCTTGTTATTTGATTCAATCACATTAGCATTTGCTTGTGGTATATGACTTTCAATACATTTGTCCGACTTTTGATTATCTTTTTCAATTCTCAACCGGACGATGAGTTCTTCAATATTTATCTCCTTGAAATGATTCACTTAAAGACATGCTCTCGACATGAATATCATGGAGACTAATCTACAATTTTTGTACTTGACTAATGTCCATCTCTAAATCTATTATTTTGTAGTCCAATAATCTTTCCACAATGAACTTCATTATTTCGACGCCTTCAGTCTTGTATTTCTTCTCCAGAGATTCTCATAGTTCCTTTGCAGACTTCTTGGAACTGTACACATATACAATGTGTTGTCCAATTCATGCAATATATAATTCTTGCACTTTCGTTCGCTTATCGTTCGAACGCTAGTCAAGCGATGGAGTTAGGCAAATTCCAGACCAATTTTCTCTTTTCTTTCCAACTTTGGACCGCAATTTTCTATTCATTCGGAATTGATTTTGAGATTTCAAATATACCACGACTATCTACTCGACGGGTAGAACAAGTTAGTTCATTTATTTTCATAATTTGACAATGGGATCATGTCCGAATATTTAGTCAATGTTGTCTCGAAAGTCACTTTTCTCATTTCATGGTTTCGTACTCAACCATTTTACTTCTCTTTTAAACCAATTTCCAGCAACGTCCATTGGATGTTTAGTATGTGGCTTCAATTTGATGGCTCACTAGTCAAAAAGTATCAATCACAGTGTCATAAGCCCGTGGCCACTTGACACAAGCTGAAAAGCAATCTACCTTATATCATAGAAGCGATTTGAAAAGTTGATTGAGAGTATTTGTTGTAGATTGTCAAATCTGTTCGGTGTACAAAGTATCTGTATACGAAGTATCTTTTTGATTGAGGTGAGATTTGTAAAATATGTCATTAATTGAAAATGTCTGTCATCTAAATAATACACTATACCAGGATGCGATACCTCATTTTGAAAGTACCACTACAAAAGTAGCGATATCAATTCGGAAGAGGTGGCCAAACAATTCGACAAAGGTAGTCAAGCACCTCGCCAAATTGACAACCACTATGAAGAGAAGTGGGGAGCAGGGTGCACCGAAATGTGGACCTAACTGGATTTCTTAGGTAGTCTTTCCTTAACTAGATGCTAACTGACCTACATCTTAGGATGACGATTGATACAAAATCAAATTTGTTGTTATGTACTCCAGCACTAATCGCCGAAAAAAAACACCCAAGAAAAGTCACTAATCAATGGTACCTATACAATTTCCTTTCTCTCTCTCCCAAAAAGTGAGCTGTCTTTCTCGAATCGCGGTGACATACCATTCATTTCCAGATTAATTTGATGATTTGTATTATTAAACTTCGACCCATTTCTCAATAAAAAGAAATCAATCAACTGCTGGTTGGGACCACCCTCAGCTTTTTCCTCAATATCAGCAAGCTTTTATTCAGCCCCTGTTTGGAACTTTGGTAGTCAATTTTTTTCAAAATGCATATTTTTCTCCTTTTTTTTTTTTTTTTTTTTTAAATTATATATTCTTCAATAAAATAATATTACACGTAAATTTAAATTTTTTTTTTTCATTATTTAATACATATTTTCCATCAATCAACTATTCAAAAATACATTTTCTTCCGAGAAATATTTACAAAACAGGGGCTCATGTCTTTGTATCCAACTTGCCGTAACTTTTCCCCCTCCTTTCCAAGCACATTAATCCCCAATTTCATGTATTCCCACTTGACCAACAATGTTCCGTTGTTAAAGAAGAGAACACTTTTTCTGGGATCAGATTATTTTCCTCTTTTTGCTTTCTTTTACTCTTAAGATACCCCACATTTGTTTGTGCATTTGCTTTGGTAGTGTTGAACGCTGGTTAATTGTGATGGTGGTCAAGAAACTTTGTTGTCTTCAGTGGATTATTCTCTGTAGTCTTCTACAGGCAGCTCTTGTTTGCTCCAAGAATCATGGTAACTAGTGTTTTTGTACATTTATTTTTCTCTTTTTGGTTTGCTAGCCCTTTTCCTTTTGGATATATTGCTGTAGCTGCTGAAAATGTTAGAATGGCATTTGATTTCTTAGATTTGGTGCTTCTTGCAATGGTGTGCTTGACGAGTGACAATGTTTGATCTACAGAGGATATTGTACCTTCATACTGACTGCATCCCTTTTACTTGATTCTTTTTCTTAGTTGAAATTGGTAAGTTAAGAGGAAAATGTTGGTGGTGAGTAAACCTTACTCTGTGTGTAGTTGCCAGTAAAATTTGTGTTTATTCGGTAGAAATACTAAAAAAAGATTGGTTCATAATAAGTCAGTCTAGGTTAGCTAATTTATGTTTTCAGAACTTAAGGATATCACTTAATCGAACAACTAATAGCACTAGGCATTAATGCCATTTGTGAAAATTACAGAAATACGATGTTCATGTTTCGGATCCAGGACAAGAATGGTTCCTTCAGAAATGTACCAAATAAAGGGGTGGAAAAAGTGAGTTTACAACTATGTGAAGAAGATATGAACATATTACGAGGACTATCTCCTGGTCCTTGAAGCCCTTGAAGCAAAGGAGTTATGATCCTTTCTCAAGTTCCTTCTTCTGAATTCCCTCATTGATCGGTCTGTAGAGGGTAGTAAATATTTGTTACTTTGTCGAGCTAAATTACGTTCCCCTCTTGCTTGAATTTGCTAATGTAAGAGGGAACAGCAGTTTCCCAGGTCACTATCTTTAGACTCTTTAACACAGTTTCAGTAGCAGGCATATGGAGTGAGGTAAGTTTCCTTTTTTCCCAACTGAATAGGTTTCCTCTGCTTACGCCGCTAGCAATGAACTGACTATGGCTTCTCAATGTTGAACTTCGGACAGTAAGAATTATGCGATGGTATTTAACTTGAATGAGCAAGGAGTTCCTGTGTTGATGTGAACTGAAGGATAACAGAGTATAGATTTACCACAGGATCTCAAGCTTGAGGTGATCCTTTTCACTCCCTTGATTGGATGGATTGAAGGGGTTGTCTGGCTGAATAGGGAATAGTGGAATCCCTAGATTGAAAGCAGGTATCGAAAAGATTAGGAAAAAGGAAAGAGGACTCAATCTATGCATTGATTTTTTTTTCACAATTTATTGTTTGTGAACCGTATGCATCAAAAGGTGCATAGACAGTTGTTATAATTTGTAAAGAATACAAATTTACCTTGAAAAATGGGTTTTCCATTTGGAGATTAGCTGTCCTTGTACCTCATTCCCTCTCTGGTTGGCTGAAATTGTTCACAAGCTTTTGGACTTCTAGTATACCTACTCATGGAAGAAGCAACCTACGTATTCAATTTCCTATAACTTTAAAAAGACACTTTCCTGTTCGTATTCTCTAGTTTTGAGAGTTCTATTCATCTTTGATAGCCTAGATTCAGTGCAGTAACCGCCATTGATCAGTTTGGAGATTATGAAATCTCTTTCACAAAGAAATTTTTTTTATATTCATTTTGTTTTTATACCATATGAGTGGTCTATCAAGACGATAACATATCCGCCAAGTAGTGGCTTAGAATTGAAATGCAAATATAGCAAAAAAAAATTGATTATAAAAACTTCACTCTATGACTCCTGAATGGAAGCTATTGAAATGTCGAGTAATACTACTTAGGGCTTGTCCTATTTAATGAGACACTAATTGAGAATGGACTGGGCATTAGGATATACAACAACTTTTATTTGGGTGAGGTTGGGTTTGTGAGAGGGTGTTTTCTTTTATTGTTAGTAGAACAAGAAGTTCAGAAACTTTGTGCTCTTCACTTTGTGATATTCAATAATTAAAATATATTTTTCAGTGAGGATATCATTTAAAATGTTGTTCAAAATTGACTTGAGAGAGTGCAACAGTGAATCTCTAGAACTTTTCTTGAGATAGCATATGACAAGCTAGATTAGCTTCAGTTTCCTTAAGCGTAGTTAGTCTCCTTATTGTTACTTTCTGTTCTATAAAGAAAGGTATTCTTTGTTGCCTAATTGTGATTTGAGGGCTTCAGACTCTGAATAGAAGGTCAGTGGGCTTCCACGTTTTTATGGTGAGTCCAATTTTTGACATCCCTCGTTGCAGAGGGAAATAATACTTATATTATGTCTTTGTAGATTTGCTTCCACCACAAGCATTAGTGGGGAGCAATCTTACTCTTTACTGGACCTGTTTCTTGAAGAATTAATATTGATATTATTTAATTTGTCATATTAATTCAAAGGTCGGTTTTTTATTTAGAGTTCTCAGGAAATAGTTTTGCTATCTGGAAATCTTCGATGCTACAGAGAACTCACGGAAGAATTGATAAATTCAAGAAAACAATTATATCAAAGTTGAGGACACTTCATTTTAGCATGACAAAATCAATACAAAAGTCTAATAAGTTATGAACAGGATTTGTATATTAAGAGTAGCTCATGCCACTATCAAAGATGGAGCCTCTATACAGAAGCACGTCTTGAAGGAGTAGAAACTAGGAACCATGAAGAGAGTTGGAAGATGAGATTTGATGTCTAGCTTGTGCAAAAACTATACAATAAGGTGGTCTGTTATGAGTTTCACCATGAATAGCCTCCAAAAATTAAATTAAATAAATATTTAGGAAACCTTAGTGCTTGTTTGACAGAGTTAAAACTACAGTTTAATTGGGGGTTTCCACAGAATGTGTGAATAAAAAGTGGTAGTAGTTGTGTGACCTATGAAATGTGTGGATAAAAGTACATTTGACCAAAAATGATTGTTCAAGAAAGATGGCATGGGGCATCTGTAGGCGGCGGGAGTCTTACATCCGAGTGAGAGGTAAGACCAATCCCGTTCATCCTGGTCTGATCCGAACGAATTTTGTTGTAATTTAAACTCTTCCAAAAAAGCACTTGGTTAGGCCCATAAATAATTAGGTAGGATCAACTTGCACCTAGTGAAAGTGTAATAACCTGTCACAAATTTTTTTTTCCCAGTCATGCTCGAACTTCAGGTGATCACATGTCAAAAGATATTGCTAAATATGCATTCATTTTTGTAAGACTTCCTGATGCACTTTACTTACACAGCAATCCTTTGCCCCATTATAATTGCTCGTCTTGATTCTGATAAATTTCATGTCTATTAGTGAATTTTCTGAAGTCAAAAAGATTTTCTATGTAGATATATCAATGTTATTAAGGATATATGATGGACAATCACGAGCGTGAGATCTAGTAGGAGCAGCAGCAGAGAATTTCCTATTGTCATAGGCTTGCATCAAGATTCTACTTTTAATCTTTATCATTTTGAGTTAGTCATGGATGAGTTTAGTGGACATATCCAAGAGTTTGTCCTTGGCGTTGTTATTGACTGATGACATAGTTTTAATCGATGATAGTATAAAGAGAACAGTTAAGTAACTTTACAGGAACACTTTAGAATTTGTAAGTTTTAGGTTAAGTAAAACCAAGGTGCACACACATATAATTCTAGTCAAAACACCATCAAAGCCTGGACAGGTTTTATGGTCTCCACCTAGAACCAATGGGGGGAGGGGGGGTTTGCATTTCCCCATTGATATGGAAGTGAGGTACAAGTGAGAGGGAGACATGATAACGTTACCTCCAAACTAACACAAGGAGGAGAGAAAAAAAAAAGTTATAAAAAGCACTAAATTAGGAGGCCCTACCTCCTTTACAACTTTTGAGAAAATGAATCTAGAGAAGTTAAAGTTACAATTACTTTTTAAATCTGGCATAATGAATTGGTGTTTGTCCATTCAAAGGATGCCCCATAGTTGCTCAATTACTTAATTGGGTTGGATTATTGTCATTGTATCCATGTGAAGTCCCTCGTTAGCTAACCAATCTGTCGCTCCATTGCCTTCCCTTATATTGTGTGATGTTTAGTTTGCACTTGTTAAGAAGGCCCTTAATTTTTTTCAACCAAATATTGACTAGCCCAAGGACCATGCTCCTCCACTGTAAGAAAGAATATTAATATTGCCATAGTAGAATCCACTTCAATCCATATCCTTGTTATGCCTTTTGTTAAACAGCCTTAATCCCGTAGAAATGGCACATAAATCTGCTTGCCAAGCCCGAAATGCCTCTACTACAACCATCCATGTTAAGCTTAAATTCCCCACCTCCAGGTCTTGTCCATATAACTATGGATAGCTTTTCACTAATTTTATAAGGGAGATCGAAACTAAGACCTATATAGAACATCCTTTTGGTCCTAGTCGTGGGATAAAGATGACGGTGGAGTTAGTCAGAGCATCATGTTTTGTTTTGGATATTTATATTCGATCACTAATAAGGAGGACCTGAAGAGGATATTCTGTCTAGGACTAGAGTGAATGAGATAAAATTTGAAGTGCCATTAGAGATTCTACGGTGAAGGGTAAGCACTATAAGATATTATTAGACATGATTTGATTATTGTGCTAATAATGCTAAGATTGATGTTTGATCACACTAGAATGGGTAAACAAGAAATGTGAATATGTGTCAACAACATGAGTCTCAAGGTGACACCAATTGAGGATAAATTAAAAGTAGACTTAGGTGGTTGAGACATGTCATTCTTAAGCCTAAATAAGTCCCAATTTGCAAGAGCGACACAATCCCAATGGTACCATGTAGAAGGGCAGAAGTTAGATCAAAACATGATCTCCTGTGGTTTCATTGGATGTCTAGGTAGATGTAATGATAGATTCAACGAAGTGTATTGTTGTGGAATTTTTCTTATCGCAAGTGTACGATATCAAACAAGTAATAAAGTGGACCTAAGAGTTCAGATAATCGTTCCCACGAGAACTATACTCTAATACCTAATCTATCAAATTCCAACTTCTATTTGACGAAAGTAAACTCAAATTTTGTAAGTTGAGGATTTTAATCTAAAGAAAACGTGAAATTAAATGCGATTGCACACAACGAATGATATTGAGATTAAACAATAAAGAAAATGTTAGGGCAGAACATTTCACCTATTTGACCGTCTTTACATTTTTCATCAAGATTCACAATCTAAAGTAGTGTTCGGTCGAATTCTCCTAATATATTCAACTTACCCCTCTCGAATTCTCTTTGAGCCTATTCAACTAATCCAATTTCATCTCCCTATGCAAATTGACATTAATTAAAAGAAACAAAGTTCAGAAAATTCACACACGATGGCGATAATTAGTATAGGTATCTCTACACATTATACCAATTCACCAGATTTTACTATATGGTCTAAATCCTAAACTTGTTACTCAATTTGTAAAGAATTCACGAAAACATCAAACTAGTGATCAGTTAATCTGAAACATTAAACTCATAGTAAAAATCAACACAAACGAATGAAAAACTAGAATCTCAAATTAAAAACATAAAGGATCCCAAATAAGATTACATGTTCGCCCTAACTAAGAAATTAGCTACTCATAATACACAAGAAGAAAGAAATAATTGTTGTTGAATATGTCACCGGATTTGAAGTAAAAATGTAGGAAAACAAAGTAGATCTTGCACCAAAATCTCTTCCTCTTCCAATCAACACTTCAACGATGATTCCTTGATATTCGTCCCTTCAACCCCTTGCTTGAATCTTCAAAATCTCTTCAATGAAATCCTTGAAATTGTTTGTTGAATGTCTCCAAGTATGTTGTGTCTCTCAAAGTATGTAACCCCTTGCCAAGTCTCAAAGATCTCTATTTATACTTCCCCTCACGTTCCCATCAAGTGTAGGGTTTTTAATGGGCTTTGTATAATGAAAAATACCCGCAAATACCATTCGTCCATTCTTTCGTGTGCTTTGACCATTTTGCCCTTTTGTCCATATTTTCTTCTCATTCCATGCCAATAGCCTCGTTTTATATCTATTATAGAATATATTTTATTCTAGGAAGTAATTATATTTTCTTATTTGATTAGCATTCTTTCCTAACATAGATTTGGTAGCTTGTATATATATACCTAAGAGATTGATGAATACAATTGAGAAATTACCTCCACTCTTTGTCGATTATTTCATGGTATCAGAGCACAGCAAGGTTAGGGTTCGATTTTTCTGTTCGAGCTAGGGTTCCGCACTTTTCCGGTGATTCCAGTCAACGCCGACTGCACCAGGAAGGTCGCCCGTCGCCGTCTGGCCTTCGCTCGTTGTCCAGCCCAGATTTTCAGCGTCGTTAGGGTTCCGCTTCTTTTTCCAGCGAGTCCAGCTCGCGCCGCCTGCACCGGGGGAGTCGCCCGTCGCCGTTCAACCTCCGCCCAGCGTCGTTCCGCCCTCGTCGCCGTCCAGCACTGATCTTCAGTGCGTTTGGGTCTCTCGTTTTCAGCCAGGAGTGGGTTGACAGAACTAGTTACTTGGGAAGTTGGGTGGTGCGTGGATTGGAGTCGTGTGTTGCTGGAGTCTCGAGTAAATAAGAATTGCTGGTCTCTGGTTCTTTGGTTGGAGTCTCAAGTAAGTTATTTGGTTGAAGATTTTGAGTTTTCTCGACCTCCACAACAGGTCTCACAGGTTCGGCCTCTAAGGACTTTTGACGTTATTGTAATTTTATTTTTTTTGTTGAGCACGTGGTTGATTTCTATTATGGAGGACAAGAAATCTACCATATCCGATTTGGTTCCTATTATGTCAAAAATTACAGAACATAAACTTAATAGATCTAATTATTTAGATTGGAGTAAGACTATTAGACTTTATTTGCGAAGTATTGCTATGGATAATCACCTGACTGATGAACCACCTAGTGATGACTCAAAAGCCTCATGGCTAAGAGAGGATGCTCGTCTATTTTTGCAAATACGTAATTCTATTGATAGTGAGGTGGTTGGTTTCATAAATCACTGTGAATTTGTGAAAGAATTGATGACGTATTTGGAATTTGTATACTCTGGCAAGGGAAATATCAGACACACTTATGAGGCGTGTCAAGCTTTTTACCGTGCAGAAAAGGGTGACAGATAACTGACTACTTCATGGATTTTAAGAAAACTCATGAGGAACTTAATATGCTACTTCCAGTCAGTACTGATGTCAAAGTTCAGCAAGCTCAGAGAGAAAAGATGGCGGTTATGAGTTTCTTGGCTGGTCTTCCTTCTGAGTTTGAGACTGCTAAATCTCAAATTCTTTCTGGTTCTGAGATATCCTCTTTGGAAGAAGTTTTTAGTAGGGTACTCCGCACAGAAACTTCAGCATCTGCTCAACCTAATAGTGCTCTTGTCAGTCGCACCGTTGAATTTGGGAGACAGTTATTGAGAAGTGGCAATAAAGGGGAAAACTCAAGTAACTATGATCGAAACTTCGGTACTCGAGGACAGGATTCGGGAGGTACTGTGTGTTACTATTGTCGTAAGCCAGGCCATTTGAAGAAAGACTGTAGAAAGTTGCAACGCAGGAATCAATTGAACCAGTCAGCCCATATTGCCTATACTAATGATACGTCTGAGTCCGTTCTAATACCTGCAGATGAGTATGCCAAGTTCTCCCAATATCAGGAATCTCTAAAGTCTTCATCTACTCCTATTACTGCCATCACTGATTCAGGTAAAATGAACACATGTCTTGCTTCCTCATCTTCCAAATGGGTCATTGATTCTGGTGCCACAGATCACATGACAGGTAACTCCAGTCTATTTTCTTCTTTCCAGTCACATGCTTCTAGTTCTGAAGTTACTTTAGCAGATGGGACTACATCTCATGTTCTAGGGTTCGGCACAATTATTCCAACCCCCTCAATTCCTTTGCAATCCGTTTTAAGTTTACCTAACTTGTCTTTTAACTTAGTCTCCGTCAGTAAACTTACTCGTTCTCTTAATTGTTGTGTCTCATTCTATCCTAATTTTTGTTTATTTCAGGATCTTATGACGAAGAAGATTATTGGTAAAGGACATGAGTCTGGAGGCCTCTACATCCTTAATACACAAATACCAAAGTCTGTTGCTTGCTCTGGAGTTGTGACCCCCTTTGAAGCACATTGTCGGTTCGGTCACCTTTCGTTGCCTATGTTAAAAAAACTTTATCCTCAATTTTCGAGTCTGTCTTCATTAAATTGTGAGTCCTGTCAGTTTGCCAAACATCATCGTTTAAGTTCTAGTGCTAGAGTCAATAAACGAGCTAGTGCTCCTTTTGAGTTAGTTCACTCCGATGTTTGGGGTCCTTGTCCAGTTGTGTCGAAAGCTGGGTTTAAATATTTTGTTACATTTGTTGACGATTATTCTCGAATGACATGGTTATTTTTAATGAAAACTCGTTCAGAATTGTTCTCTCATTTTACCGCTTTTTGTGCTGAACTCAAAACTCAATTTAATATGTCTGTCCAAATTTTGAGAAGTGATAATGCTAAGGAATATCTGTCAGCACACTTCCAAAACTATATAGTTCAACATGGCATTATTCATCAAACTTCTTGTGTGGATACACCTTCTCAAAATGGCGTTGCTGAAAGAAAGAATAGGCATCTCCTTGAAACTGCCAGAGCTTTGTTATTTCAAATGAAAGTCCCTAAATATTTTTGGGCCGATGCCGTTTCTACAGCTTGCTTTTTGATTAACCGTATGCCTTCCTCCGTTCTGTCTGGTGAGACTCCATTTCATGTCCTTTTTCCTAATAAGTCATTATTTCCTATTGCACTTAGGATATTTGGTTGTACTTGCTTTGTTCGGGACGTTAGACCTCATGTTACAAAACTTGATCCCAAATCTCTAAAGTGTATCTTTCTTGGCTATTCTCGTGTGCAAAAAGGGTATCGATGTTACTGTCCCGATCTTAACCGGTACCTTGTGTCAGCTGATGTTACATTTCTAGAGCACACACAGTTTGCTTCATCGTCGGGTTCTATTCGTCCGTGGGAGGATAATGACTTATTGATTTATACTCATACATCCCCGAGTCCTGATCCCCCTTCCTCTGCTCCTGATAAGCCTCCTATACAACAGGTTTATTCCCGTCGCCAACAACCTCCTGATCCGGTCCCGACTCCTACACCTCTTGCTTCATGTCCTGCACCGATTTCTTTGTCATCAGATCTAGTTCCCGATTCTAGTGATGATCTTCCTATTGCCCTTCGCAAAGGTAAACGCCAATGTACTTATCCAGTATCATCTTTTGTGTCATATAACCATTTATCGTCATCCTCTTGTTCTTTTGTTGCATCTCTTGATTCTGTCTCTATTCCTAAAACTGTTCATGATGCTTTATCTCATCCTGGATGGCGTACTGCTTTGATTGAGGAGATGAATGCTTTAGATAACAATGGTACTTGGGCCTTGGTACACTTGCCTGCAGGTAAAAAGGCTATTGGTTATAAATGGGTGTTTACTGTTAAAGTTAATCCTGATGGGACCGTTGCTAGATTAAAAGCTCGACTTGTTGCTAAGGGGTTTGCTCAAACATACGGTGTTGATTACTCTGCCACCTTTTCTCCCGTTGCCAAACTTACTTCTGTCAGGTTATTTATTTCTATGGCAGCCACATATGATTGGCCTCTGCATCAATTGGACATTAAGAATGCATTCCTTCATGGTGATCTTCAGGAGGAAGTTTATATGGAGCAACCACCTGGTTTTGTTGCTCAGGGGGAGTATGGGAAGGTTTGTCACCTTTGTAAATCCTTGTATGGCTTGAAACAAAGTCCTCGGGCCTGGTTTGGCAAGTTTAGTCAAGCAATTGAAAAGTTTGGCATGACGAAGAGTAAGTCCGATCACTCAGTCTTCTATAAGCAGTCTGCAGCTGGTCTCATCTTATTAGTTGTCTATGTTGATGACATCGTTATTACTGGAAGTGATTCTGATGGTATTTCATCTCTAAAATCTTTCCTTCACAGTCAGTTTCACACAAAGGATCTAGGGACACTAAAGTATTTCTTGGGTGTTGAGGTGATGAGAAGTAAGAAAGGGATCCTCTTATCGCAAAGAAAGTACGTGCTTGACCTGTTGACTGAAACAGGAAAATTGGGAGCTAAACCGTGTAGCACTCCAATAGTTCCTAATTTGCAGCTTACAAAGGATGGTGATTTGTTTGAAGATCCTGAGAGATATAGAAAATTGGTTGGGAAGCTCAATTATCTTATTGTGACTCGTCCAGATATTGCCTATTCAGTTAGTGTTGTAAGTCAGTATATGTCTTCCCCAACTGTCGATCATTGGAAAGCTGTAGAACAGATTTTATGCTACTTAAAAGGAGCGTCTGGGAGAGGAATTCTGTATAACAATCATGGTCATACTAGGATTGAGAGTTTTTCAGATGCTGACTGGGCAGGATCCAAGGAAGATCGAAGATCTACTTCCGGCTATTGTGTATTTGTTGGAGGAAATTTGGTTTCATGGAAAAGTAAGAAGCAGAATGTGGTTTCACGTTCGAGTGCAGAATCAGAGTATAGGGCTATGGCTAAATCTGTATGTGAAATAATGTGGATACATCAGCTCCTCACTGAAGTGGGCCTCAAGATTTCAATACCAGCTAAGTTATGGTGTGATAATCAAGCTGCTCTTCATATTGCATCTAACCCAGTCTTTCATGAACGAACGAAACACATTGAGATTGATTGTCATTTTGTTTGTGAGAAGATCCAACAAGGTTTGATTTCTACGGGGTATGTGAAAACAGGAGAACAATTGGGAGATATCTTCACAAAGGCTCTAAATGGGGTTCGAATTAATTATCTTTGTAACAAGTTGGGCATGATAAACATCTATGCTCCAACTTGAGGGGGAGTGTTATAGAATATATTTTATTCTAGGAAGTAATTATATTTTCTTATTTGATTAGCATTCTTTCCTAACATAGATTTGGTAGCTTGTATATATATACCTAAGAGATTGATGAATACAATTGAGAAATTACCTCCACTCTTTGTCGATTATTTCAATATCATCTCATCATCATTTTTCACCATCTACAAGACAACACTAATAAACATATCAAAATGTTCACTTCTCAAAGAATCTAGCTTATAATTAGGTCAAAAAGGATTCATATAGTTGATCCCAAATTTATTGTGAATAATGCTTAGTTTATTGTTAATAGATATATGCTTCTCAAGCGCTTCTGTTTGTGTTGGTAAATGTTTTAAGAAATCAGCTGAAAGATGCAATTGCTGAGTAAGTGAATGAGCAACACTTGAAGTAAATAAATTCAACCAAAAGGTGGGATTTAACAATTTTTCCTGATTGTTCCTTTTATAGTAAGCATATTTTTTATCCAGGGGATAACATTGTGACATTAGATAGGAAGAACAAGTAAACTTTTGGAGGACCATTGGTGCTTGCCATTACAAATCAACAAGGTTAATAATTCAAATGTTTTTCGCCAGCACAAGAAGGGCGCCTTTAGTTTGATGAGTGTTATTTGTGCTGCATTGCTGTTGAGCCTCTGGGGATGACAGTTTTATCGACATAAGCAAAGGATCTTGCAACAGAGCAACGGATAGTTAGGTTGCCCGTTCATAGAGTTTTTTAAGCATTGCTGTTTCTTGAAGCCTAATCTTCCAAATTCCAATGGTGATTCATTTTAAGATGTTTTTTTCCTCTCTTTTTCTTCAGGGGTTAGCTCCAATGAAAACATATAACCTACAATAATAGGCACAAATGGCCACTTGCAGTGAGCACATGGCATTCTTGAGAAAAAGATGAAAAAAACAGCTCTCCATGCGCACAAAATGGCTGCAGAAATGAAGAGGCTTGGCATGGGCTTTAAAAAAAATTGAATCGTGACGAGCACAGTGCAACAATGCCAAAATTTAGGAAATAATATTTAGAAACTGTAGATGAAATAACTTTTGGAGTCAAAGTTGTGGTATAAAACCAAAAACCTCAAATATTAAACTATGAACATCATCAATGAACATACTTTATGGACTTGGAAATCAAATCTTCGTAGAAAAATGAACTTTCACACACTAATGCACTTTGTTGAATGCTACCTCTAACAGATCCTTTCAATGCCCGTATAGTCTTCTTTGATGCTAGTCAATCAATTCATCAACTAACAATGTGTTCTTTCTGTTTGATCTATGCGATAGGGAATGCTGCAAACGACCTAATTGAGATTATTAACAAGAATCGAACAGGTAACAAGCTTCCTCGTCTGAGCAACAGTCCAGGTCTAGGCTGCATTGCTTTGCAGTATGCTGAGGAATGCAAGGGAAACTGCACTGTTAACAATACTATACATTGTCAACCACCAGAAGATGATTTCACCGAAGTATTTGCACCCAACTGTGGTGTTGAACTGCCCACCTTCGGAACCATATCTGGCTACATTTTGGGATGTCAAAAGAAGTATCTTGACCCACCAGAAGCATTCTCACACGCGCTCATTCAAGACAGGAAAACCCTTTCTCTGTTGAAAAATCGATCACATACTGAAGTCGGAGTAGGCATAATTGGCAGTCATAAGCATAAAGGGTCTTACATTTGGTGTGTGTTGTTCAGTAATAGTCAGACAAATACTACGTTTGTTCTTGAAGATCTTGGCAAAGGAATAGAGCAAAGGAGTGGATGTTACAGTGGATCAAGTATTCCTTGCAGCAGAGGGCATAAGAATACTGATGTGTTTTCAAATATTTGGATTATGTTTCTGTATATTTTCCCTTTACTTAATTTTTACCTGAGATTTTTGTAAGTAATGTCAAAAATTATATTTTCTTTGTCAATTGTCACTTTGGTCGTGCTATTGTCGTAAAGAAGACTTGTGGAAATTAATTACAGAACTTTTTTTTTTTGTTTATAATTTGATGTGTTCTTCCATATTCGATATATTAAATTCGTTCTTCCATATAAGCTAAAGACATGTTTAGTTGTGCTTATGGTGGCCTCGGTGGCGTTAACAGTGTAAACTTGAATTTGACGTTACAGAGTGAACATATTAGAACCATTAGGAAACTTTAGTGACTAATTTGGAGGAATTTAAAATTTAAGGATGAACTTGAAATTTCACTGCAACTTTAGGGGCCAAAGTAGTATTTAACCCAAGTACTCAATCCATACATCTTATAGTAGTATTCGATTGATCTTCGACTCTATATATTTTTTTCACTCTATCCAAGTACATTTTGCCGACCCTATTATTGTGTGTGTATTAAAATTGGGGCTGAACGATCAACTTTGTTTGGTGCTATTCTCCTACTACAAGTTCCACATTGATTGTATTCATATGTGACTTGTGTGTTTTGTGTTTTCTTAGTCACTCTTCATTAATCAATCTTTTCAAATTAATCTAGGACTCGTCACTAAACAAAATCATATTTGTGAAAAATGATTCTTTACTCTTATCATTTTGTTACTTGATAGTAGGCCTGGACATGATTCAGTTTGATTCGATTCTGAAGATATCCAAACTGAACCGAAAATTTTTGGGGTAGTTAGTAAATGGAACCGTTCGGATTCGGTAATGTTCGGTTCCATACTATAATTAAATTTTTTAATATTTATTAAAACATTATAGTCTGAAATGTTCAATCTTAACTTATACAAATTAACGTATTTCAAATTAATAACATATAAATAACAAGTTGTCCAATAAGATTAATTTACCAATGTATACAAATAACAAAAAGTAGATAGTAAATTAATAATATTAAAACGTCGGTGATCCATATAAATTAGAAGTCATAGACTCATACAGATAAAATATTTTAAAGTTTTGCTAATACAGTAGTATTTACCAACTATTTGATTTAATCATCAATTGTTTGACTTGTCATACTAGATACTAAGAAATTCTATAAGAAAAATTGAAAAATCACAATTAACAAACACAAATAAACTAAAAATTGTTCAACTAATAAAATTTAATAAGAAAAAATATAATATATATTTTATTACATGTCTTAATGCCTTCATAAAACTCAGTATCTTCAATATAAACTTATCTTTGCTAATTTATTTTTAAAAAATTAAAATAATTTGATTTATCTCATATATAAAATTTTAAAAAATCCGATTTTAGGTCTAGAACCGATAACCGAATCGAACGCGTCAATTCTTGATTCAAATACTCGTTCGTGTATTTCACTTACGAAGAACCGTTCAGTTCGATTCGGTTCAGGTCTGGTTCAGTTCAGTTCAGTTCGATTCGAAATTTTTGCTCAACCCTACTTGATAGATTTGAACACTTACGATGTTGCACACAATAACAGATGGGTTATAAGGCCAATCAATCCTGATACAAAAATGATTTAAGCTATAGGGTTGGGGACAGGGATAAAAAAACAGATGCACTTGAGACCCTGTTTTTAAATTTGTCCCCAGCCCTGTTTGAGTAGAAGGACTGTACAAAAATACTAATTAGTGGTTTGGATTTATTCTAATTAATCATTTGATACTTACAAGAAAAAATTGTCAAGTTAACTATGATCACTAGACTTGCAGCGAAATTTGAAGTGGGTTAATATTTTTATTATTCTTTTGCGTTGACCTAGTCTAACCTGAAATTTGTTTCAACATCTATACTTTCTTCAATAAAACTAAGTAAAAAAAAATCCTAATTCGTTGTCGATTGATTGTTGTAGGCTTGTAGCAATCTTAGTGGAATTGGAAAAAAAAAATGTTTAGCTAAATTTCAAAATAAAATGCTTTCTTTGTTGCTTAAAATTGAAAATAAGTTACATATTTTGAGAGAAATCTCTATTAAAATAAGTAACTCTTTTAAGTTATAACAAAAATTATCCCATCTAATTAACTTCAGCTCATGGTTGCCTCATTTCCTTTCTTGTTTGGTAGTTATGTTTGACAGTGCTCTTTAATTAAGCTTCAGTTTCTCCATTTAATGAACCGCCCCTTTTCCATAAAAGTACTTATTAAAAGCAGGAATTCTCCATGAATATTAATACAGCATCCAAAAGAACAATATCCATAATAATTAAGACACATCACACTCAAGTTTAATCTTTATTGAATATATATATATATATATATATATATGAAATTTTCTTCTACGCAGCAGCAATTGGAGGTGTAAACTCTTTAAAGTTTTCTTCTACACTGTAGCCCCTGTTCGGAAGAAATTAAAGTCAATAATTAATTTTAACCACATATTTCAAAATATTCACAACTTTTCAATCATGCATTTCATCAACTTTTATCAAATTTTACTAAATATTTAATTTTTAATCCACACCAAACAGGGGCATAATACTAATACATTAAACGATGTTGAACTTGCAATAACATCTTTTTCTTCAGCCTCAAACCCAATTTCTAGATTGAAGATGCAAAAGTTAGAAGAATTATTCACATTTATGACATACCATACAAATAAAAAGTTGCCCAAATTCAGATCAGATCAACTCTATATAAACATGTCAAGATTCAAAGTTGTCCATCTATATATACATTTACAGCTGCATTATTGTGATGGTACTTCAGGGTTTGACGCCAAACATTCCCCAGCATCAGCGCAAACATTGCGTCTGCAGAGTGGACATACCCTAACGAAGCACAGCAGAGGACGACTTAGAAAAGTAATGACGTCTAAGAGAGAGAGAGAGAGAGAGTAGATTTTGAAAGTACCGGTTGATTTCTTTAAGCCATTTATCAATGCAAGCAACATGGTACTTGTGATTGCACGGAAGAACTCTTAACTTGTCATTGTCTTCGTAGTCAGCCAAACAAATATAGCACCTGTCAAAAACATTACTATATATCAGCACATAGAACGATGCTGCAAATTCGAAAGATTACAATGTATCAGCATTTTTATATCAAAAATATTAACTTATTCTCACTAGGTAATGGAAAAGATCTAAATGTTGAAAGCTTTATTCCAAAGTTAGTTAACAGAAGGAAATGCAAAGGGCCTACACAATATGTAAAGAAACTTCGGATTTGAAAAACTTGTTCGCCTTGGGGTGTAATAATGCAACTCTTAGTCGAGTTCATTTAAAATTAGATGACTATAGGACTTGTTTATCAATGAATACCAAACAATCCAGATAATATTAAAAGCCAGCATATGCGTTTAAAGTATGCATACAAAAATCACGACAGTTCCACCTATTTTGTTTCTTCATTTCCATTTCATTTCTGACTTTTACTTATTGAGGTGCACAACTTAAAGCATGTTAAAGAGTTGTTTATAAATGGTTTGATTATAAAGTAGATAGAAATGAATGGTGGATAAGTTAGCACTTGTGAGTTCTAATTAACAAATTATAAACAATTTACAAATAGTTATCCAAACAAGGGCATAATCTTTAACAGATACCTGCATGATCAATCAAATATAAGCCTTGGAACAGAAAGAAAGAAAGAAAAAAATTCAGGTACATATTCTTTATACAAAGACATCAGAAGACTTACTGTTGAACATCACTCGTATCACTTTCAATGGCTTTTTGTTTTTCATAATACTCGAGAGGAAATGAATCCACAACAGACTCGGGAGCAGGGAGAGAGAGCATTGATGGTGAAAGAGACACAGATTGGCGCTGAATTTCATCCAAAACCTATAATAAAAGTAACTTCTCATCTGATTATTGAAACCTTGTCTGAAAAACTTCAAAAATTATTATCAAGGAAAAAAAAAGTTGCATGTGCTTCCATCCACGGGATTTATGATATTGTTAGACTTAAGCTCATAAATCCCCAGTTCACTAGTATAGTAAAATACACTAGAAAAGGCATCTCAAAGATACGTAACTACAACCCAGATGACTGATCAAAAAAAAAACAGGTTCAGAAAGAACTGCATATGACATTCAAAAACAACTAGTACATAATAAGAATATTCTTTGATAAGCTTATGCTAGACAAAACCAGATGATACAATTACAAAAATTCTTCCGGTGGCCCCGCATAAATTTCCACTGCCCATTTTTAAGTATTCAATTATGGGCGCAACCATCCAAGAAAAATTTAAGGAAGCATCTAATTGGTAGTAGCCATAGAGAAATAGTGTTGTTTTATGGATCTTAGGCCACGTGGTCATGGAACTTCAATGCTATAAGGGTACACTCGCTCAACTCACTTTCCTTTAAACATTGAATTTAAAGCTTCCACAAAGTTCTCAAAGATGCCACCTTAATAATTTTGAGTTAAATTTAATTCAAATAAGAAGTTGATATTTCCAGAAGTTTCAATGACATTTAACCTTCTACACTTGGTTGTGCTCTCCAAAAAAGAACTAGTGGAACTCATCATAAACTCCCACTTGTTTTCTTGAAAATATAACTCTAATGGATAGGAACTTATAAATTTGATGGATCGCTCCTTACAAATAAGGTCATATAAAGACATCCTTATTCTATATTTTTCAGCAAGCTCAACTATTAGGTCCTATACTTAATTTGGATTGGCCACCATTTCCACTAATACGATAGCTTGGAAAGCAAGCTAGTTGCAATTGTGCCATTGTTCAATTTTCTGGAAAGGAACGCAGATACACCCCAAAAAGAGTTGGTATATTGTCATAATGTCACTCAAATAGCATTTTCAACTAAATACAACCTAGCAATTTAGCTAGAGCTGATCAAGAGAAAATGTAACTGAGATGGAAACCATTATATCTCAAGGATCTACCTCAAATAATGTCTCAGCAAGCATAATAATTCGAGAGATGCTTGCAAGGGTACTGGACTCTTCAGATGAAAAAATAAAATCACATGAACATGTGCCCTCATGGTGTAGCCCAGATGCACAGAATGTAGTTTGTTGAACTCCCTCATTAAGGCCGCTTGTCATTCTTTCTGAGATCTGCATGTATAAACATTGGAAAGGAACCAAATGAATAGATGACGACACACAAAATTTGAAAGAATTTTTTCTGAAACAGAAGTAAAAAAGTGTTTGCAGCATATTTGCATAGGCAATTCTCTTCCACCTTTTGCCTTGATATTATGCACAGATCCAATAAGACACAAAATAAGATCTTTAAGCTGACAGCAAGATAGAAGAATAGGTTTACCTATAAATCCAGAAACCGATTCTTTATAGGGTATTGCACAAAATTTTAATTTGATAGTCAAATCCAACCAATATTCGAAGTTGTTTTATTAATCGAGTTATTTATCGCATCCAAGGAAACAAGCAAGAGTGTGCTTGTGAGATGGACACACAGTTAGCAACTACATATAAGTTCAAAACATGTGTAAAAACTACCATATTTTTCTTCAATATGTCAACCATATATGCACATATGAATTGAAAAGATATACCAGACTAAGCTATTGTATAACTTCTTATTATACAAAAAAAATTTCCAAAGCTTGCAGTAGGATAGCATATCATTATTCACACACAGAGATATTTCTCATCAAATTTCAAACAAAGTGGAAACTAAGAAAAAATTGAACTGTTCACATTTGCATTTAATTTTTACGAGTTTGATATATGTGTGACAAAATGTAATTGAATGGTCAATGTTGCATGAATGAACATTGTAGAATATCTTAACACAGATATCTTAATTATGGGTAATATTACGTAGACTTAAATAGTTGGAATGGAAACGAGACATGGAGAACTCCATTTTATGAGACTGACAAGATGTACTCTTTTTTCAAAACTTAACTATGCAGACACATGGAGATCTCAACTTTATGAGACTGAATAGATGTACAGAGTACGTGCAAGACAAAAAAAGTCGGGTCAGAATGAGAATTTTTTAAATTCATAAGATAATTCGATGATGATTTACTATTTTCATAGTATATTACATCATTTGTACAGCATCCCAAGTTTTTAGCTTACTTGTATTAGCAATTGGTTCAAATAACTTGATATTGGAAATAAAGTTTTTGAAGTAGAAGGACTCTATCAATTGATTTTGCATATTTCACTAATCTCATTCTAGAGACTTGCATCTTTATGTAGATTTCACGTGTGCTTAACATCTGAATGGATGAAAAATGTAAAATACTGAATTCTATCAAAGAACACTTTCACGCTTACTAACGTACTTATTTTTCATTTCATTGTCTTTCTTGCTGATGAAGTTTGTTTCTCACATTATTATGGTGAAATCATATTGAAATGTTCCAAATTTAATTAAGCATGCTTAGCTATGATACAAAAGTTATTATACACAGTCATACATAAGTAGTTGAATTGGCGGACCCAAACGATTTAGGTTGGGAGGTCATAATCAAAATATATAGTTAAGTTCTAAATTTTTTTTTTTAAAAATATGCTAAACAAATTTATTTATTTTTACAGTGGGGGGTCACTTGACCCTGTGGGACCCCCCTAAGTCCGCCCTTGCACCCACTTATCCATCCTTATTCTCCACCACCCTCAAAGATAAAGAGAGAATATATATAAAATGAAAACATAGAGCAGCTACTTCAACTGTGGGAATAGCCCTATCAATTATAAGTATACCATCAAGACAAGGAAATATTAATTGCAAACGGTTAGTAAAGAATCAACATGACTTTGTAACGATCCAACCTCGATGTTCAAGTCGTTAACTTATTGCGTATTGTCCGCTTCGGAAGAGTATTTGCCCTTTTATCCTTCACAGTTTTCTATCGCGTCATGCAGGATTCAAACCCAAAACTTTCGCCTTATAAAAGACTTAAATTGAATTTTGGTACCCATTGGTATTAGGATTCAACTTAAATCTTGATTTCGAATCATGGGGGATGCATCAGAAAACCGTGAGGGGTAAGAAGACAATACTTTATCAAAGCGGACAGTACGTAAGAAAACGATTTGAATATGGAGGTTAGTCGTTACAACTATTTGTCCAAAAATTAAAATAACACAAAATCTAGTTTGAATGTTTTGGAAAATTTTCTAACAACATTAGAACTTAAAAAGCATATCATATCTCACCTCCGATCTCAATAGCCATCTTCCTTCATTTCTACGACGACGTCTAACACTCAAGGAATCCATATCATGACCAGCTTCATCATTGTGGATACCACTAATATCTAGGAGCAATCTGTCATGGGATCCTCGTTCATTAGCATGACCACTGGTAAAAACCATGGTCTGGGATTCTCTCCGTCTTGATAAAGCATCCCAAAATTGCCTCCTACTATGTCTTCTTGCTTCGAAGCTATTTATTTCTGCAATTCTACTGGATAGAAAGTTAGAAGAGGTATTCACCACATCGAGATGAAGAAGATATCCACTTCTGAGATTCCGTGCATTATCAGAAACAAGATATCCTGGACTAGAAGTTGTTGTCATGTGAGAACTTTCATCCCCAGGCAATTGAAATGGTGGTAAAGAATCGGAAGCGATAGAATGTGAACTTAAATTAGTGTTATTATCGTCAACAACTGCATTTTGGTGATATTCAACATCTGAATCTGAATTCGCATGTGCGAGGCTGCTTGATGGATCACTACCAGGCTGTTACAGGAATGATTTGCAATATTATGATTTCTATTCCATTATAAATCCTTGCTATTGGAATGAAAACCTACCTGATGGATAACTGGTTTCTTATTATTTAAGAGGCATGCCAGATCTCTGCTTGCTTTTACATTTAACTGTTCAACCAAAGCTTCCTCATCAATACTGTTGTCACTTCCAGATGATTCCCCGGTCTCAACTATGGAACTTGTATCCCCAAGTTCTGAACTGAAAACTGAGGAAGATTCTATGATGGAGTTATGCGAAACATCACTAATTGGAGCTAATTTTTTTGTAGAACTTGCTGGTGATTCCTGAGAATAATCTTCTAGCTTCAAGGAAGAGTATTATAATATGTCAATGATCATCTCAAATGAGAACTATGACGTGAAGGATTATTTAATTTTGGGTAAACATAGAAGAATAGAGTACAGATAAAAAAAAAAAATGTTATAGCATTAACAACATGACTTTCTAGTAAACTCTAGAAGAAAGATGAATACCAATAACTTAGATCATCTCCAAGTTATATCGATACAAACTTTTGGAAGAACTAGTACACTTAAATTGCTGTCATGAACACCCTAAGAGAAAAAGAACTCCAGTAAGTTTTGTTTAATGCTTCTTTTGATTCATATTGAAGGTTGACAATCCTAATTTCCAGTATGTTAATTACAACCATTACTTTTAAGTACGGGCCTCAGTGAATCACTCAAAACCGAGCATCTTAAATATCAAATTCGAAGGTTGGATACTAATTCATTATGACTTTTATGTTTTGTAAATAAGACATACAAATCCTTCCACAGATGGTAACTAAAATTTTTCAAATTCTGATTACAAGCAACCAATACCTGATACTTTGTTGTGTAAAACATTTTGTCCCTTTAAAAATTTTCACTTGAAATTTTGAAAGTTTCTTTTGGGCATATATCTATAAAATACTGTAGTCCTCACATATTTAACTATTATCAACTCTAATTAAGATGACCGTTGTCATAACTGAAAGCAGTAAGTAGTGAGATGGGCACAACTCTCTACTTTCTTTTGAGTTTAAAAAATTTACAAAATTTATAATCAGGCATTATCAGCAATCAAAACTATATCAAGTTCTTAACATTGAAAAGGGAATCCAAATGGAATTGAGTCCTTGGAATTATATTTGTAAATATTCCCTTCAAAATTTAAAAAAATCAATACTCAAATGGATGATGAAAAGTAAGCTTAGTCATTTAGCAAGACTAGAGGAAAGAAATTTGAGTGCCTTTATCAATTTAACCATTTTTTCCCTTTCTGGCCAGAGAATATACGATCATCTTTTGTTCACTGCTTCATTTTAAAAGTCTTTGTAAATTGAGGGGGAAGAGAGGTAAGTTTATATTATAATGTGTGCTTGGAAATAGATGCACATTTAGAATTGTTTATGAATTACCCTTCAAAGTGAGTATTTTATCCTTCATATTTCTTCTGAAGAAGTTGATTGCCTACTCACTCTAAACCCAGATCAGTTCAGACGCAAATGGTAGGTACCAAGGTTACAATAATACCTTATATAATGGAATTGATAGATCAGAAATTTTAATTCCAAAGAATTAATTCCATGTTGCCAATCATTATGTTATTCTACATAGCAAGAAAATCAGAAGGTTTATTAAGTCCCAAATAACAAATCAAATTCAAAGGTGATCACAGTAAAATACACTCCTGAGATGGAAAGAGCAGTATCGTTTCACTTCAGAGCTGTAATTATCGTGCCATAAACTAAAATCGTTGACCAAAGTTTACTAATGGATGACAACAGAATTTCATGGTAGAACCCGATCATTTTGAATCAGTCAACAAATAAAAAAACCGAAAATTTACGAATAAAAGTCAAAGCAATTCGATTTCCTTGGACATCAAAATTCACAAGCATCATAATTACATAAACATGTCACGTGAATATTCTCAAAGAACTTTGTACAAATATCTTATGGATTTTTCATATATACTACCTCAAGATTAGACCCAGCGCCGGAGGCTGCACCACAAAATAGAAAGGAAAGTCTGCGCTTGGTGCGGTTTAGCCTGGACCCACCAAACCCAGAAGATTTTCTTGATGATGGGGAAACCATTAAACTGCTGCTTGAACCCATGTTTTTTCTTCCTTTCCTCAGCTTCAAGATATTCCAAGAATTTATTGATCAAGGTGTGACCCACAACGAACAAATGAAAGTCGTCGCGCCGGACCGACGGACTTGGGAAGTTTCGTATGAACCAGTGTAAACGTGGAAAATAAGCAACTTTTATTGGTTGTCAGCTTATTGGTTTCTGTAACGGCTATTGCTTGCTAATTAATTGGGTGTTTGGGACTGACTTTGGGGTAAGAATTAATTTTTGAATAGTGATATGATGGGAAATGTGTGATTGAAAAATAAGAAAAAATTATTGATGTGATGAAAAATATTATTTTATTAAAGAATGTGTGGTTGAAAATGAGAATTGATTGAGAATTGATTCTCAAAATCAATACCAAATAACTTATCGTCATGTCCGCGTTTTCACTGATCAAACTAGGACTTGATAGTGTGAAAAAAAATGAATAATTTCTTACTTACAGAAAAATTATACAGATTTTTTTTCAAGAATTTGAAATGGATTAATCATGTCTATCTGTGTGTAATTTTTTCTCCACACATTTTGAATCTACTCCCTCTATTTCAAATTCCTGTACCAATTCTGTATAATTTTTCTGTACCTATAACATGATTCGAAAAAAATAAGGGCACTTTTGACATACATTAATCAAATTTTTTTTGTCGAACTTATTTTTAACTACGCATTTACACAATAAAATATTTTACATATGAGTTCGAAATTTTTTTCCTATTTTTTAAACATTCCCCAAAAAAAAAAAAAACCACTATTTCAAAATTTATTTTCCCCAAAACTCTTTTTAATGGATATAAAAAGAGGCAAAATTTGTGTGACGTGATTGAAATAAAAGAAAATTTAATTAATCAAATGAACTTTCACTAATAATTTCTCATCATATTTGATTATTTTCTTATTTAAATTGGATGCTTCCGAGTAAAATGTTTCAATAATTACTAAACTTTGTCATGGTCACCATGACTTACTCATTGAACTTCAATTTACTTTTAAATGATCCCTGAACTTTTAGAGGTTGGACCACATCGATCACTCACCAAATTCTGTTACCATCAATGCTAACGTGTTTGACGAAAAACGAGTTAATTCAATCACTGATCACTGAACTATACCTTAGGTTACTCACTGCTCACCAATCTTTGGAAAGTTACTAAGCCCCTGTTTGAGCCCCTATATTTTCATTTTTTTCCCAATCTTTTCCATTTTTTAACAGTAAGGCATTAATGAGAGGTGAACAACTTCTGAAATTTTCTGATAGAATTTTTAAACATTCCAGCCGTTAGAATTGTGTACCATGTTTGCCCTCATAATTGATTTATACATTTACTTATTTATCCTTCAATCTTTCTCACACATTTGGACTGCTATATAATGGCAAAATTGGCAAGACACACATCATACAAATATTAAAAAATTGCCGTCATTGTTGACTCCATAGAATATGTTGAAAATGTGGGGCCCTTATACTAAAAACCGAAAAGGATTGGAGAAGATATGGGCTCAAACAGGGGCTAAAATTTGCTATAAATTACTCATTGCTCACTAAAATTTAAAAAGTTACTCACTGCTCAACTAAATTCGAACAAAGGTGCTCACTGAACTTTACTACAAGTAACATATATGAGTAATTGATGGGTAACGTTTTCTAAAGATCGGTGAGCACTGAGTAACATTTTAAATTTTAGTGAGCAATGAGTAACATATAGCAAATTTCAGTGAGCAATGAGTAACTTTCTAAACATCGATTGGCAGTGAGTAACCTAAGTTAAAATTCATTGATCATTGATTGAATTAACTCACGAAAAACACACGCTGAAGGAGATGACAGCTTAAAATGGGAGAAATCAGATGAACCATCCAACTTGGTAAAAAAAACCAATTTACCAAACATGACTTGTAACATTAAAACAAACGATTTTACTCAAAAACATTAAATCCCCATATCAATCCCAACCCCAAAATTTGTTCGATTTCAGGAAGAGGTCATCGAGTTCCGACTAGAATGATGAAGGAAAGCGCAGCTATTGTGGTTATCCTACCAGAGTTCAGACTTCTTGCACAGAGGGGAATCCTGGACAGCAATTTCACGGCTATCGATTCTATGGGAAGAAGGATGCGTGTTACTATTTTTCTTGGTTCGACCAATAACTGAAAGAAAGATATGGGATTATCATCAAGGGCCTGTTAAGATAAAAGAAACTGGCCAACGAAGAAAACCAGATGCTTTACAGGAAGATGAAATGTACAAGATTAGCTTTTGGGTTTTCTTCTTGTTTCATGCTCTTCATTTTATTTTTTCTAAGTAAGCCATCTCGATTGTAAGAAGATGGAGCTAGTATTCAGTTTGAAGGTTTTGTGGACTTTCAAAGCTTCAACTGTTTTTAAATGTGGTTTAGGGTTATAAAGACAATGAAATATGTCGTAGGTGAAGTTTTTTGTTATCAACTTCTTGTTCAATATGTAAATTATTGAAATGTTCAGAATATTTGGCTGTGTTGGATTTTTGAAATTTGTGTATTCATCGAAGAACTCCAAGGCATTCAACAAAAAACATCGATATCCATTGAACGGCAATTCAATTCCAACTTACAAAAGTGTCAAACTAAGTTCGAAATCTCAAAAACCAAAAGACATTCAACGAAAAAAGTCTAGGGATTCACTACTCATTCTCCCTTTCAGAAAGCAACATTAAAGTCATCAATCATTAACATTTCTTAGAATGCCAAAACAACGGCATAATCCAAAGAAAAACCATTTCATCTATTCCTAACAAATATCTCCTAAAGGGTACACGCATACATTCCCTTGAAGCCTCCACAATTTTGTCAACACGTTTTTTTATATTTGTCACAACCTGCCATTATATCTCCTCACCATATCCTGCATTGTCTGTGTTCTCCTCATGAACATCGATTGCATTGACTTCGGTACTAACAAAATAAGCTAGACTCTATCTTCCAACAACGTCTTATTGAACACCTCGCAGTTAATGTTCAATAAGATGTCACACTTTGAAAGAACTAGGAAATGAGACTTACTCCATTCTTGTGAGGGACTTTCCATCAACCAACCATATGCATTTTCACTCACATTTCGAATGCCATCCAATGCATGAAGTCAGCAACACTTGTCGACTTCACAGCTCTCCAAAAAAAGTCCTTCAAAGTTTTACCCTTATATCCTTTCGTGAAGAAGTTTGGGTACAAATGCCATATACAAAACCTATACTCTGCCTCGGGAAATAATTCATCTATGACATTTTGGAGCCCTTCTGTCGGTCAGTCATAAATGTCCACTCGCTGATATTACCAATATGAATGTCATCAATAAGGTACTTCATGAACCACTAACATGCTAACGTGTTCTCCTTTCGAACAACGGCATAAGCAACAGGGTATATACAATCGTTAGCATCGTGTCAAACAGCTGTAAGCAACATACTGCCAAAGCATCCACGCAAATGACAACCATCATTCAATACCAATAACCCTTCTACAACCGTCAACAAAACTGTCTTGCAAGCTCTGAAGCATGTGTAAATAACCTAGAATATATGATGAGTTTTTGTTGCTATAACAGCAATCGATCTATGATCTGTACTTAGGAATTTAGCACCACAGCACCTCAACGCCGCAAACTGATCCTCAATAGTCACCTTCGACAATTCATTTGCATATCTCCTCATCTTCTATGCAACATTTCTACTAATCTCAGTCCTTAGGTCTTGTTTAAATGTGGCAAGTGTGCTCCTTGTTTTCCAGTCTGGGTTAGCATTGAACTGATTAATGTAACGTTGTGCCAAAAAAAATAGTAATTTCAATTCATGTTTTATTGATCTCGACTGCATGTGGGATCGAGATTGTATCATTTTACTCAGCCAATGCCCTTGTCTTCCATATATGAGGCTCAAATCTTCCATTTTGCATTCTTCTTTGCAAATACTCTGAATCCTTTTCGGGTCGTCCGCCTTATTAGATCCCACATTGGATGAAGCATGCACTTCCTTAGCTTCTCTGTCATTTTCCCAGATGCAGTGTCGGGGGGGAATTTTCAACAGCAATGTTGCTATTACCAGAAAGAAAAATCTGAAGTTGAACTACTATGTTGCTGGTATTGAAACCATAACAAATTCTGGAATGAACTTCTTCATTTGCTGCTGTGAAAGGCTGCAGCAGAGGCTGGGGAAAGAACCAGCGTAATCTGGCCAGGAAGGAAGACAAACCATGTTGTTGAATGCCTTCTGCAAACTGATGAGGATGCCAAACTGATGAAACTATTTCCTAAAATCATAAGATCAGGATGTGCTGGCAAAAGACATCATTCTTCACTGGTTCCGTAAAGGAATAAACAAACCCCAAAGACAGGAAGTATGAGGCACTGGCAACTAGCAACTATGGTACTAGCACTGGCTGGCCCAAAGGGCTTTTTCTGGCACTCAATAAATGGAGAAGAAAGAAATGGAATTGGAATAAATTCCATGAAAACACTCCATAAAAGGAGGACAATAAAATTCCAGTAGATTGTTGGGAAATGAAATCAGTTGTGGGAAATTCGATCAAACACTTGCTATGCATAAGAAGTTCTGATGAATTTTGAACAAAACACATCAACAATGGCGGAAGTATGAGGCACTGGCAACTGGCAACTATGGCACTGGCACTAGCTGGCCCAAAGGACTTTTTGTAGCACTCAATACAATACAGGGTATAATGATAAAGAAGGTTCTGCCATGGATATGCAAGAAGCTTTACCAGAAAAAGAAGAAAAGATCTCTGAAAATTGATCTGCTCTAGGAGGTAGGAAGAAGAAGACAGCAAAAAAAACGCAGCCCTTCCCGAACTATCATCAATGGCGGAAGAAACTGGAGCTGCTTCAGATAATGGTGAAGAGACATTTTGTCGAACACCTTCTGGACATTTGAAGAGGAAGATTTGGAATGCTGAACTATAGACTCACTGAACGAAATTAGATGAAGGCAGCAGCAAGAAGCACAAAGTGCTCTATACCATATTAAAATTAAAAGAAGAACAATAACAAAACCTATTGTAAGTGCAGCAGGGGAGAAGAATTATATTGATTCAACTCAATTGATTAAAGATACAAAGGTGTGTATATATAGACACTTGATACAAAATGGTGAGAAACAAATGGAGGGAAAACAATTGTAACAAATGGAGGGAAACTAATCTAAGGAAAATGGCGGTAAGTGCTCTGCTAAAGTGGAAGAATCTGGAAGGTGAGTTGTATATTCTAATACTCCCCCCTCAAGATGGACTATGGACCATCTTAAAGATTAAAGCTACTCCACCTTTGGATTAGCATCACACGGATTGAACATTGCATCAGTAGTCCAGATTACTTCTAGTGTGTTAGTCTAGGTTTTCCCTCCATTTTGTAATTCCCGCCATTAGTTAGTAGCTTTCTCTATATATATACACATCTTTGTATCTTTTATCATTTGAGTTGAATCAATATAATTCTTCCATCAATATAATTCTTCTCCCCTGCTACTCTACAGCAGGTTCATCTTTTGTTCTTCTTTTAATTTTAATATGGTATCAGAGCAAGAGATTGCTTCCTCTTTGCAATAACTCTGCCTCTTTTTTTTCCTGCAACGCCAGCAGTTTTATATCTTTGCTCTGCATCTCCATGCCAGAAGCTTCTTTATCAGTATACCCTGTATTGTATTGAGCGCCAGAAAAAGCCCTTTGGGCCAGCCAGTGACAGTGCCATAATTGCCAGTGCCTCATACTTCCGCCATTTTTTTTTTTTTTTTGTCGATCAACATGGTTTGGTCAGACATTTCTGTTTTTCTGAAGATAACGTTAGCTTCAGATTTTATCTCATCTTCAATGTGTTATTCCGCCATTGTTGATGTGTTTCGTTCAAAATTCATCAAAACTCCTTATGCACAGCAAGTGTTTCATTGAATTTCTCACTGCTGATTTCATTTTCAAGCAATCTACTGAAATTTTATTTCTTCTTCTTTAATGGAGTTCTTCTTGGAATTTATTCCAATTCCATTTTCTATATCTTTGTTATCCTTCTATGGATGTCAATTTGCTCCTTTTAGTTCTTTTCATCTTCATCAATTTGGAGCTTTTGGTACTGCTGCTAACTGGAATTCCAGCCTCCATTTGTGCATTATGATTCTGTTTTTCCTCATCGGAGTCAGATGCCAGCAGCTCAAGTTCAGCTCAATTAAGAGCTCAAGTTGCAGCTCTACATAACTGATTCCAGCATGGTCCATCTCCATACCAGCTGGAGGAGTATTTCATTTCAACCAAACTTCTACCCGCATCTCTGTTATTTTCTCCAAGATCAAGATGTTCCATCTTGAGGGGGGAGTATTAGAACCAATAACCAACTTTGGATTAGCATCACACGGATTGAACATTGCATCAGTGGTCCAGATTACTTCTAGTGTGTTAGTTTAGGTTTTCCCTCCATTTTGTAATTCCCACCATTAGTTAGTAGCTTTCTCTATATATACACATCTTTGTATCTTTTATCATTTGAGTTGAATCAATATAATTCTTCTCCCCTGCTGCTCTACAGCAGGTTCATGTTTTGTTCTTCTTTTAATTTTAATATGGTATCAGAGCAGGCCCAGTTCTGCAATGTTGGGGCCTCCAATATCAATTTCCACAGTTGTTTGGCATAGTCCACGTTGTGCGTGAGGGGGCGTATTAGATCCCACATTGACTGGAGATCTAACGTAGATCCAGTTTATAAGGTGAGGGCAAACCTCCCCTAACAAGTTGATTTTGTTGGGTTGAGTTAGGCCTAATATCATCAACATGGTATCAGAGCAGGCCCAGTTCTGCAATGTTGGAGCCTCCAATATCGATTTTCACAGTTGTTTGGCATAATCCACGCTGTGCGTGAAGGGGCGTATTAGATCCCATATTGGCTAAAGATCTAAAGTGGATCCAGTTTATAAAGTGAGGGCAAACCTCCCCTAACAAGCCGATTTTGTTGGGTTGAGTTAAGCCAAATATCCTCAACAAGGTCCATACTAACTTCAATCCCTTTCGTCACATTACGCCCATACAATATGTCATCGTCTTCTAAATCTAATTCATTTCAGAAGCAACAAAGCCTGGATTTTCCTCATTTGTAACATCCCAATCGAATATTCCACCATCATCATCTACATCTAACTCCCTCTCAGAATCAATGCAATCCGAGTCTTCATCGTCATCCCCCGTCAAATTCTAATTCAATCCCTTTCGTCACATTCCTCTCGTAGAATATGTCATCCTCTTCAAAATCCAACTCATTCCCAGAAGTAATAAAGTCTGGATCTTCGTCGATTTAGGAGAAATCGCGATTTCAGGTACACAAAATGTTTAGGGCTTTGGTGATTTATGTTTTTGAGTGAAATCGTTTGTTTTAATGTGATAAGTCGTGTTTGGGAAAGGCATTTTTTTTTTGCTAGGTTGGATGGTTCATTTGATTTCTCCCATTTTAAACGGTAGTCTCCTTGCACATGTTTTTCGTCAAAGACGTCGGCGATGATGGTAACGAGATTTGGTGAGTGATGGACGGGGTGCAACGTCTAAAAGTTCAGTGGCCAATCGGAAGCAAATTGAAGTTCAATGAGTAAGTTGTGATTAAGACAGAGATCAATTATTATTGGAACAATTTACTTGATATTTCCTCATTAATTTCATTTTTAATCACACACTACACCTTCCTTACAAGCACATTGAATTCTATGGAAGATTATTCTATATACATATAAATTCGAAATATAAGCTTTATTAGCAACATGGAAAAAATTAACATAAACACTGTGTTTCCTTCCAAACCAATTCCATAGCACCAGTCTTATACATAGAATATTCATCTTTATGTCGATCAACTATAAGATCCTCCAACCATTATTACATGCACACTCGAGATAGAATTCATGAAATTGGATTATGAAAATATAGTGTTTGTAAGCACATAAATTCTTCAAGAAAGCAAATTTCAGCAAGTGATGCCTTGTTGTTGGCCTCATTGATGGCGACCACGAGGATAACGCTTATTTAGGGAGGGTCGTCCCTATGTTTTGCAAGGCTTGAGGTGAACTTTAGAATTCGGACTCCTAAATCATTTCTTTGGTGCTTGTTGTAATCCATATAAATATTTTATTAACTTGCATATTTTATCCTCATTTTCGAGTAGAACAAATCCTTCTGGTTGTTATTTATAAACCTCCTCATCGAGAACGTCATTTAAGAATGTTATTTTTAACCTCTATTTGATGTATATGCAAATTATAGATTGAAATTAAAACGAACATAATCTTAATTGATGTTATTCATGCAACTTGTGCATATGTGTCAAAGTAATATATTCCTTCTTTTTGTCGATACCATTTGGCCACTAACCTAACTTTAAAGGTATTAATAGTATCATTCATATTGTACTTCCTCCTAAATACCCATTTGCGGCCTATAGATTTTGATCCAGGTTGTAAATCAACTAATTTTCAAGTGTCATTTGACATTATTGAATAAATTTCATTATTTACAGTATTCTTCCAAAATGTGATATCTCTAGATGACATTATATTTGATAAATTTTAGGATGGTTTCCACTTAAAGAACATATGGATTAGTTCTTGTGATACTCTTCTCATTTTCCTCAACTAAATCGAAAGAAATAGGCTAATAGTTTAATTCATCTGGTCTTAGCACTTTCTCCTTCCAAGCTCATTTACTTTGCAAAATTCACTTGTTTCAACATTATCGAAATGTGTTTTTACTTATGATCTTACAGAACTAAGAATCTCCACTTGAGGTTCCCTTAGATAATTATTATTATAACATTCTCAAAGAACTCTACTTCACGAGACTCAATAATGACATTGGTTTTCAAGTTTAATAAACGATATGTCTTGCTATTTTGGACATATCCTACAAAAACATATTTGATCCCTCTAGGGCTCAACTTAGTCATTTTATGATCCATGTTCTTACTATTAGCAAGACACTCTCATACTTTGAAATAACCAATGTTTGATTTTATCACTTTTCATAATTCATATGGAGAAACCTTAAATCTTTTAGAAGGAATCCTATTAACTATGAGACACATACTTAATAAAGTTTTACCACATAAGTTAGATGGCAACTTAGCATTTAAAAACATAGTATTTATCATTTTCAACTAGTGTCTTATTCATTTTATCAATCAAACCATTTTGTTCGGATATTTTAGATACACTACATTGATGTATTATACCATGTTGTTCACAAAAAGATTAAATTCACTAGAGAAGTATTCACATCCCCTATCACTTCTAACAATTTTAATCTTTCTATTTAATTGATTTTCTACTTCAGTTTTGTATATCTTAAACATGTTAAAGGCTTCATTCTCATGTTTTATCAAATAGATATGGCAAAACCTAGAATGGTCATTTATGAATGTTATGAAGTATCTATTATCTCCTCTAGTTAGCATTCCATTCAATTCACATAAGTTGGAATGAATTAACTCTAACACGTTATATGTTCTTTCAACTCTATGAAAATGTTTCTTAATCATTTTAGACCTAAAACATAATTCATATTTATTATTTTCTATGTTTTCATATGAAATCATTCGATTTTTATCATTCTTTTTAAAGTAGAATATCCAATATGTCATAGTCTATCATGTCATAAAGAAATAGACTCGACAACATAATTCAAATGTGTAGTTTTATTGATATCATTGTCAATAATACAAGGTTTGACCATTCCATCACTAGAATAGTATTTTTCAACAAATACATCATTTCGAGAAAGTACAAGTTTGCCCCGACTCATATGTGGACTTAATTCCCGATTTTTCCATCAAATCACTGCTCACAAGATTTCTATTCATATTCAGTACATGTAAGACATTTATAAATGTAAATTTAATTTACAGATGTAAATTGTAAGTCTATACTTCCTTTGCCAACAACCTTAAATTGAATTTCATTCCTCATTTGAATGTATTCGTCGTCTACTTCTTAATAGATTTTGAAAATGGATATATCATAGAACACATGCATAGTGGCACAAATATCATACCACCATCTTTGAACTTTTTTCTTTGACTGAATTCACAATGCTTACGGTAACAATGATATTGTCAACAGTGTTTACTGTGCCTTTTTGTGTTGGTTGTTTGCGATGTCTGTAATCCTTGAGCATAATGTCCAAATTCACCACACATATAACAAAAAACTTTGAATTTCTTCTTGATCTTGTTATCTTTGTTGAGGTTTGTGGATTTCCTACTTTTGGAATCATTGTTGTATTTGTTTGGTTGATCCACAACATGAGTTTTGGAAGTGCCATCATGAGAATGTTCATTCACATCTCGTGCCCTTGACCCCTTTTCTCAATTCGAAGATGTTTTTGAATTTCTTCCAAAGAATAATCTTGGGAATTGTGAATAATTTTCTTCCTATAGCATTTCTATGAATATGGTAATTTCGTAATGATTGCACCAACTTGAAAAGTTTCGAGAAGATCTATCTTCACGATCTTCATTTTATTGACAATGATTTGCAACTCGTGGACTTGTCATAATAAAGCCAAGTTATCCAAAAATTTGAAATCAAAATACTTAGAAATTAGAAACTTTTTGGTACCTTCCTCCTCAGCTTTGTATTTGGTTTCCAAAGATTCGCATCACTTTTGTTGAGATGTTATTTGTGTAGAGATCATAGGGGCGATTAGATAGAGCATTCAGAATGTGTCCTCTACATATCAATTCATCTTCTTCTCTCTTCTTTTGTTCCACCTTTGTTTCGTCGGTGTCATTCAGGGTTAGTTCTGATATTGGTACCAAGTCCAGATCCAAAATGTAGAAGATCTTCAAGGTTGTGAGAAGAAACTTGTCATTCCATTTTGTAAGGTTCAGATTTGTCAAGCCTCACAAGGTTTTGATTCATCATTTTTATCGTAATCATTGTTGTCTCGTTCTCCATGTTCAAATGTCGTTTGAGGTTGTTAAGAAAAGTTGATGAAAAACAAAACAGAAACAAAAAAAATCAGCAACAAGAATCCACCAAAATGGAAGACCTGAGCACGATTATGCATCGTTGTCCTCAAATGATGCAACACAATGCCAAGTGACATCACAATTTTTTTTTTCATTTTTTTTTTGCTTGTTTTTCTCCTAGTTGACCACTTTCATCACTTTCAAAATCACTCATCATTGTTAATTTGAACAATAGCCAACAAAATCAAATATGAAATAAAAATATGAGACCTCTTCAAATTAACCTCATGAAAATTGTGATTTTCTAGAAGAAAATCCTCGAAGTTTTAATAATTTTTCTGCAATATATGTAAAAAGTCAATGACGACGGCTTTAAGAGTATCTAGCTGCTAAATTGCAAGCATCCAATCTTATTGATGCCTTTTTAGGATGGTTTCTAGAGCTTGTTAGGGTAAAAAAATTTCAAATTTATTTTTTTTTCAAAGTCATTTTTAATCACATATTTTATGAAATTTGTAATTTTTCTTATTTTTTAACCACGCATTCTTCATAAAAAATATTTTTCACTTAAAAAAATTCTCTCCAAAACCAGCGCTTAATTGAACAAAATATCATGAAGAACTTGATGGAAAATACTTAGTATTTTCTTCTATTAAACTCAAGCTACTTTCTTTTTAATGTTTCAAATTCTCTATTGGGTCTATTAAAATATGTACATAACATACACTTTAAATTATTGCTTTTTAAATAGTGGCGATGCTCTACGGCAACTTGCTGTGCATTGCTCGGTATAATGTCATGAGCTACTTAACGTGTGGAGCATGACATCGTGTGCAGTAGACAACATTAAAAAGGAAAGACAAATTACTATCTAATCTGTTAAATTTTATTTATCACATATCAAACAAGCCTTAACTATATGTATGAATTATTTAATGTCTTACAATATTAAGTAAATTGAATTTTAACTTATAATTTCATTAGATATTATTCAGAATTATCGACTCGGTCTTGCATCCTCGTATCACAGTTGCTTGAGGCTAGGCACAACATATAGACATCCGGGACGTAGAAGGATTCAATGCAACATTTCGAATTAACAAATCCCAAGAATAATGTTGCTTTTCTAGCAAGGCTGCTATATAGAGTTAGCTCCCAACGATAAACTTTAGACCTTTCTAAAATTTTAAGAGCGCGACATCCAAAACAATCATCCATGTACTTCAGTATACGTAAACAAGAAAGAAGCCTTTCACCTTCAATCATCCAAAAAAAACCAAGAATGAACTTATAAATAACATAGTATAGATGGTATAGAAAGGGTCCGAGCAGAGGATGTAATGCTGAGATACTCGAAAAGAATAATCAGTTGCTCAGTCGAACCTCTAGCTATTTCAGTAAGCAATGTCAAAACATGGCTATATATATTCCCATCTGCCCAGAATAATAATATTTTATTTGTCAATTTTAAAACGGTGATAAAAAAAAATTGGGGATGATTTTTTTCTTCACCAGATACAACGAGCATCGGTGTCTTCTAGAGGAACTTGTCTATTCTCCAAGATTTGTTAGAACGGGGAGGCCTGAAGTTTTAGAGCTGGAACGGATCTCACTCAGTGCAGAATCACCTTTTTCGGATTTGATCATCTCCAAGATAGTACCAAGGACTTCTGCTGCAAGCCCTATTTCGACAAGACGACCTCGCTCTTCCCCACCTTCATTTATCAACAGTTCAATTTCAGAAAATGGAACGATGTCCTCTAATATGACTTCGGCAAAGATACGGCCAAGAAACTCTGCTGCTCTGGGGGCATCATTGACAGCATCTTCCAGCCCAGCAAGAACAGATTCAAATCTGTTGAGGGAAATATGGACAGAAACAAGTCAAAAAAGAGTGTCGAAATGAATACAAATGTACTAAGCAAAAACAGGAGAAAGCATACCCTTTGATTAATTGATCCTGACTTAACATGCCATCTTGAGGTTTTGCAAGATTAATAAGGAGCTTTGTCAAGAGATCTCTCTCCATGTCCTTCCTTTCAAATGAATCAAAAATCCAGATGGAGATCATCGATGGATAAAAGCTGGGAGCTCTTAATTCCTTGATGCACAAAGCAACCTCGTTCACATCATTTGCGCTGAAAACATAAATACTCAATATAAATATCAACCCCAAATAAATAAAGGTTTGTGATGAAAAGAACCTCTGAAAAACAAGGGAAGGTACGATCGACGTTAACCATATCAAAATAACTGAATCAATCAAAATAAACAAGTATCAGATAGAATTTCCATACTCCTTCCCTTCACCCAATTCAGTTCTGCGGCAAGCCACTACGAAGCCAAAAGTAATGAAGAGAAAAGAGCACTATATTATTCTCTGTGCACTTTTCAGTCTAATAAACCCAAAATATCATTGAAGGGAAATAAATTATAATCAAGCAGTAGAAATTGAAAATCAAGACCCATCTAAATCGCCTAAAAAAACACAATCTGTGAGCTATACAAGGAAAAATGGAATCGCTGGGACCAAAACAATGGAAACAGACTATTTATGGGCATGCTTGACAAAGAAAATTGTAATCTTGGACCCCTCAAAATGCAAAACGTGTTAAATATCTTAATAGACCACCACGTGTGGGAAAAAAAAAAGGCACAAAATTTGTTAGCATAGTTCCATATTGACAAGAATTCCCTTTTTATTCTTATGTTGTCAATTAGTCTCTTAAGCAAAATTCTCCGATATCCAGAAGGACCAGACCCTTGGGGAAAATCACACATAAAGCCAAAACCAAAGGAAAACCTCCCCAAAACAGAGGAAAATAATGAAGTTAATAAATAACACAAAATACCCCCAAAAAGTTAACAACCATGAACAAGAGTATTTCAACCAAGTCGATCAACCCACATAGAGCCAAATACAAAGAAAAACCTCCCTCCCCAAAGTGGGGGAAATGGTGAAATCTTAAAGATGAGTGAATATTGGATCATTTTGAAACATAGCAATCCAAACCTGTGCAAGAATATGTTTCAATCCGAACTTGTGAAAGATGGCCAATTTAAATATTTCCCTGCCAACTTCACCTTTTTGCCTCACCTATGAAGCATTGAGCAGACTCACTGTTATATACTGGGAGTCAAGTCTAAGACAACAACTAAAGGCGTGATGATATCGAAAAATGAATCATTAAAGTTTCAATTAATTTTCCCAGAATTTGATTTTTTTTTTTTTTTTACTTGCTTCCAAGTTGCCAAATGCAAAGTTGGTGGGATTATTGAATATAGTTACTTGGGATGGGAATTAAGATACGCGCTGGAATCATTTAATTCATTCATTCATTCATTAAGATTCCAAACAAAGCCGGTTCGTAATTATTTTACTATTGAAGGTGAGCTTTCACTCGTAAGTATCTTGTTATTGAAGGAGACCTCATAAGTCCTGGCTCTTCGAGGCTAGCTCGGGAAATTCTTATTATATATTTTCCATTACTTGGATGTTTATTCCAAGTCTAATGAGATGCTTGTTGCCTACGATGTGAGATGCATATTCCTAGTCACGCTCTCTGATGCTCAGACTCTTCGAAATAGTAAAAGTACCCGTGTCGGACACGACACGACATGGGTATGGGATGTGTTGGATCCTCCAAGTTTCAATCGGACACTTCGTCCTTTTTGCTTCTTCTTCTTTCTTTTTTTCCCCCATTTTCTTTCCCTTTACTTCTTTCCCATTTCCGCTCTCTATAAATATAGCGTTGCCGCCGAGAGAGTAGAGAAAGGCGACGACTTTAAGTTTTCCCTTCTTTTTCTTCTTCTTTTATTTTTCTTTCCATTTTCTTCTTTTTTTCCTTCTTTCCCTCTATGTATCGATAGTTTAGGGTTTTATTGTATAAAATAAAAATGAGTTTCACTAAATTCAAATTGCAATCCAGTCCTTCATTTTCTATTTTATATAACATTTAGTAATTCTCATAATTGAAGGCTAAGCTCCAAAATTCTATTTTATTCATCTTAACCCTTTATTCAATATTAATTTCATTCTTTGTGAATAATTGATTTTGGTATATTCAAAATGACATCTTGAATTAGTAAAAAATTGAAGTTTGAAAGGTGTACCCAAGTACCCGTGTTCAAAATTTGGACTCTTTTTAACCATGTCCCCGTATCCTATAGTTTAGAAAATAAAAGATCTGACACTTAGATATGTACCCGTACCCGAGTCCGAGCATCATAGGTCACGCTGGATGTAGCTTTGCAAAATGCTTATTCCCTTACTCCGAGATGTTTATTCCTCGCCTAGTGAAATGTATATTTCTCGCCTCGCGAGATGCTTGTTCCTCAACTCGTGAGATGTTTATTCCTCTCCTTGTAAGATGTTTGTTCCTTGCTTCAAAAGATTCTCTCCTTGCAAGATGATATTTTCACTGACTTCGGCATAAGGAGCCACTCATCCATGAATTTAAATTGCTTAATAAGTTGATGATATACTTCCGTATTTTCTCTTCCATAGGCCAATCCAATTGCATTTGGATGGTAATAATAATAAGGCCTCAAGTTTAACCATAAAAACTTCATAATACCAAATATCAATAATACAACCGATTCAGCATGTCAATATATATATATATATATATGTGTGTGTGTGCGTGTGTGTGCGTGTGTGTGTGTCAAAATACGAAGGCTTTTTAAAATTTCATGTTGTGTCGTTAAAAATTGCAGAAAATCCTAGAATGACAGCCAGTTACTCAGGAATTTTGATTGTACAACCTTACTCCCCGAACTATAGTAGTATTGACTGTGAACAATATTAACACTATAGTGGCAATTAAACATACATAGCATAATGTCAGATAATTTCTTAGACATGATGGTAAATTTGTCCATTAAACTAAATTAAGCATAGTCAAAAGGAATATTTTGGTCAACCATAGAACTACAGGCCCCACAACCAACCTCTATATTACTTCTTTGACACAAACATGAAGATGCTGAAGCAATTAAAGTTACATGTAAGGAAGAAGTTAGTCCACAAAGGCGGTCACTATTGACTGAATTCAACGAAATGGTATGAGAGATAGAAACAAGAAATCGAACAATTTAGCATCTTCCATTCACTATGACTAGAGGCTACAGGAAGGAGGGAGCGATTATCATGTAATCATGTATTTTCCTTTTTGATTAGTATTCCTTTCTTATTAATGCGTATGTTTGTAGTCTAATATCTAAACATTATAAGACAACTACACAATGTCTGGCATGAGACAAAATAATACCTGTAGAATTCTTTAATTGCAGCCATGGACATGTCATGCAAGCACTTTTCTGGCAAGGCCTGCATCGAATTTATTGGCGCACCCTGTGTAGGTGTAGATGCAAGAGATCTATCAAAGTTGCGATCTATATTTCTAATATCTCTATTCTCGTAGGTCATATTCTGCTCTTGTTGATGTGAATGGTCATAAATAGTTGGACTAGCAAACCTGACCGGCATGTGTTTTGACATGAGATCTTCTCGATTACCATAAGTCGTCCGTTCAGGTATAGATCTGAATCCATTAAGACCAGATCCCATCCTTGGTGCATCTCCTGAACTTGGCATCTCTGCCAAATGAATGATAGGTGCTGTTGGCTGACCTCTGAAAGCCATTCCCCTAGCAAGACCACCTTGGGGCCCAAGGGTTACAGAATCATCTCCAAGGGGTCTTTGACGCAAAGGAACACACATGGTCCTCTTCTCAAAGGAATGTCTCTCCCCCAACCGTGCATCCTGCGAAACATAACCGCGGATCTGCGAGGGAACAGCACGGAAACCACCCATCTGGGAACTGGGAGAAAACATATTAGAACCTCTGGGAGCATAATCCATAGATGGACCTCTTCTAACAGATGTCCCAATACTCGGAGCACGAGCAAGCCTGCCAGCTTGTGTCTGACGTTCTTGTGCAGCATCTCTATGCACCTCCTCAATCTTTTTCGGGCCTTCAACTTTCCTCCTCTGCTGCCACTTATTCTTTCTCAGATCAATTGCATCTTTAAGCATGAATCTTACCCTCGAAGACAGTTTCATGTTATTTGACATCTGCGCCATAATGTCAAAATAAGGATCCATGTGCTCCTTTGCTTTGGGATGATCTATTATCTCACCTATTGTACTCATCAATTTGCATAATGCTTCAACATCTTCTTCATCAGGATTTTGATACTGACCCAATAACTTCTGTATGCACTCGTGCATTATTCTCTCCGTAAGCATTCTCTTCTTGTATAGTTCTCCAATTAATCTTATATTACCCAACATGCGTCTTCGTACCCTGAGTCTCTTCTCCTCCCTTTCCCCTTCTGACTGTTTAGCTTCGCCTTCCTCATCAGCTTTATTTGCCTCCTCTTCTTCTCTTTCTCCTCTCTCAAATTCTATCTGACACTTGTTCAGGAGTAATCTCTTGAAAGTTATTCTTTCATTTTCTATGCTCAGATCAGGTAACTCCACAGCAAGGTGATAGCAGAAGTTAGCATACATCTCACAGAAGGTGGGTTCCGTGAGAGCTTTATCAAATATCTGTGAGATCACCCCAGAGAGCGTAATAACATTGTCAATGTTGACCTGCTTAACTTGCTCAAATAGTTTTTCAAAGTTCTGGGGAGTAAGCTTGTTTAGGATAGCTTTCAGCTGCCTCTGCTTGGCTTCTTCCTCATCCGTCACTTTACCTACTTCATATTTCTTCTCAGCTTTGTGCATCACCTGTAATGGTGTCTGAGGAAAAGGCATTAAACCCTTTTGAAAAGCAGTTCCACGCTGCCACCTATCAGAATCGGAGTTATTTCTTTGCACACCTCCCTGCATACCTGGGGACTGCATAGGCCCAGGAGAGATGCCTCCAGCATATTGACCAGGTGTCTGTGGGCGTGGATTCCTCGGAACACCATAATTACCACCTTGTCCAGGTCGAAACCCCACATTACCTAGATAACCAATATCCATCTGCATATCCCCTCGCACTGACATAAGAGGCCCTGGTAATTTATTCCATTTGTCATCACCTCCCATGGCATTTCCACGACGATCTGATCTAGATCCCCCGATTGACCTGTCAATATTTCGTCCAGGACTAGGGTGTGAATCACGTAAAACACCGTCACCTGAAACCAGCAATGCATCATCTATGTCAGTGGTGACTTCAAAACCCTGAGGAAGATCGGTGCATTGTGCTGCAAACTTGAGGAGGAAATCGCGGGAATATTTTTTAGTCGTCAATCCATTGTCATCTGCACCATTAATCTCACTTTCATTCTTTATAGTTTCTAACTTCGAGGTGGAGATGTCCACAGCATCTTCCCAATCATCTGGCTCTGCCTTGCTCAGAGAAGGTTTCATATTTGATGTAACATTATTCTGAGTCACATTATTCGATGTCTGCTTCATACCCTGTCTTGTAGTGTTTTCTGCATTTTCTGCAGAAGTTACATTTTCTTTCTTTTCCTCAGGACCCTTATACGCCATATAAAGATCAGAACTTGTACCGGCAGCTTCAGCTTTTCGATATAAATCTTTTTTTTTCTTCTTTGCTCTAGTCAAGGGACTTCTTGGCACAGACTCTGAGAAGGCTGTCACCCGGAAACCTGGTGACAAAGGAAGCAAGCCACTACTAATATTCTCAGTATCTTCATTTTCGAGTTTTAGAACACCCGCAGAAGGAGATGGAATTGAAATGGGAGCAAACTCTTGGCTTGATCTAGCAGAGTTTGTAACAGTGGTTTCTTTAGGATCTATGCTGTCCGGCCCACAGAAAGAAGCATCTAAAGTACAGTTTCTATCATAATAAGCAGCAGATACACCTATCACTGAAACAGAACTTTTGGCATTCGCACCATCTGGTACCCAAGTAGGTGCAACTAAATCATCTGCCACTCTAGCATCATCAAGGCAACA